>OY720451.1:47665615-47818115 GCA_963082715.1 Harpalus rubripes | reverse complement strand
CATCAAATAAACCAAAAAATATATTCCGTATAGAAAATATCATGTAAAAAGTCGAGCGAGAAATGAGGACATAGGTTTGTGTCCTGTATTTGATACACTGTCCCCATTTCGCGCTTATGTCAACATACGTAAGTCTCCACTTTGATAGAAATACAAACACACACACACACACACACACACACACACACACACACACACACACACACACAGAGAGAGAGAGAGAGAGAGAGAGAGACCATCGTAAAAATAGTAAAAACGTGTTGTGGGGACCCTAATTAGTGCTTATTTAGTGAGAACTCACCATCGAAATTTTGGCATCCCCTTACCTACGGTATGACGGGTGGTAAAAATTTATTTTTTAAAGTATTCGACTTTTTTGCCCATAATATTTAGGGCACAAATCTACTCTATTCTAAATTCTTACTACTTTCAAGCTTTCTGCTATCCTCTTTTTGAAACCCGGAATCTATTTTCATGTAAATAAATGCAGAAAATAAATAAACAACGAAAGTTGACCAAATAATTCGTGCTTGAATTTATGATGCCACGCTAATAGAAAGCACGTACGTATGCGTGAAAATGAAAGATATATTGAATGACGTAGGCTACAAATGGCAATCAAGACTTGAATTACAATATACGTAGATTTTTTCAACGGCACTTAAAACTTGGACTACAAAATACGTAGTTTTTTATGAATCTGAAGACTCCATTGTTATTCGTTAAGCTGAAATATTTTTTTAAATATTCTACAATAGGTATGCTGCGTTTAACTGCAAAACGCGGCGGTAATTTTCGCTGCGTTTTACGATTAACTGCCTATCACTGCGGTAATAATTACTAAAAATAATTTTGCTGTTCGATCCGTTTGCGTTAAACTATTTAGTTATTTTCGAAAATACATCATGATCTATTATAATTATAAATGATACTCAATAAAAATATATTTTTCCATTCTCCATTCTCTTAATTATTTACTATTGTTATGGAATATATTTACTGATTATAATTCATAAGACGTTGACATTTATTTATTTTACAAATCTATTTCATTTTCTAAAACTTAAACATTACATAGCATACTTATTGAAAAATATTAATTTTTTCTTAATATTTATTTGTCAAACATTGTCACATTGGCACTTCATATGTAGATGCGAACATTACCGCCAATTATTTCTTTACAAACGTGCCATGAGTCATTGTAAAAATTATCACCGCCAACTGCAAATTTCACCGTCGCGATTTACGGTAGACGCAGGGTAGCGGAACCAGCGGAACGAACAAACCTAAAGCAAATTTTATTTCCAAACAGTTGAGTTCGTTAATAATTGGAGTCAACAAATTTATTTCAACACATAAAAAATATGTAAATATGTTTCGTTTCAAATAACTTTTGTCGTCTATAATTGAAAATGCGTAAAAATAAACAATTTAATTAAATAATTAATAAAAATTAATTAATTATGGGGTGTCGTGGCTGCGTGCCTGAGTGTCAGGTCGCGAATCTGGGGAACCGGGTTCGATCCCGACCGACGCCAAATATTTCCAATTTTAAATGGCACAAAATTGACCCCTGTGGTGCACTCTCCACGCCAGCAATGAGTGCCCGTGAGGTGACGCCTGGTAAACGCCCACACGGTACAAATATGTCATCATTATTACCGATATCTGCGTACAAAGCAGATTGGCACACCCAGCAATGGGTAATATGCCGTGATGATATAATTATTTATTTATTTTTTATTAATAAAAATTGTCATTGGCAGCTTATGTAATTCAAAATATTTTTCACTTTTATACAAATTCAAACAAATTTTATTTGGTTTACTATCCTTGTTTCGTTATATTCTGCATTACATAATCTACTTGAAAATGGATTCCAGATTTCAAAAATGTGATAGCAGAAGGATTGGAAGTAGTGCGAATTGGGAATAAAAAAAGTTCTGTCACATATACTTATGAATGAAAGACATTAAAAACTCTAATATTTCAAAAACTAATAATAACTCTTTTCTTTTTTTAAAAAAAATTGATAGTCTTTTTTCATATAATTTTAAAGTCTAGTTTTAATATAAATGATCAATTTATTTTATAATTTATTACTATGGTGGAGTACTTCATTGTAAATACTGCACAAAAAATATAGGTAAAGTTGTGATAATATACCTTTTTATTTACTATAAACTTTAAGTAGAATGCATAATGTAAAAAGTTTCTCATTTTTATCGTGGATAAAAACGGTATTATGACGATGAAATATAAATAAATGTTTTGGCGAAGTTAGCGCTGTAAAGTAGGTAGTTAGTTTATATGTTTGACGAAGGTGAGCTAAGTTCTATTCCGATAATGAAATTTAGAAACAAGCGCAACAGGTTTGTAAACTTTACTATTTCAGCCCAGCCCGCGACTTAGAAGCGCCTGAAAAGCTCGCCGACATAAACCCGGACGAAGAAAAACATACCTTTCAGAATTAGACAGATATCAGGATGATTTATTTTTATATTCGAGTAATTGAATCATTTAAGTTCAAAGATATTTATAAGCTATAAATACCAATATTTGAATGTTATTCTTTTATTAGTAGGTTGACTGGTATATAATTTACTTTTAACCCGGGTAGATATAAGCTATGATTAAAATAACATATTCAGTTGTTTTTTAATCATCAATGTATTTTAAATAGTAGCCTTGGTAGTTTAAAATCTTGAATAAATAATACCAATATATATATATATATATATATATATATATATATATATATATATATATATATATATATATATATATATATATATATATATATATATATATATATATATATGAACCAAATATTTTAGTAATTAAAGCATTTAAATTATTCAACAAAAAGTATTTTACGCGAAACAATGATAGCTTTATCTTTTACTCTGTTTCCTTTAATACCTGTATGCTACACGACCCTTTGACATATGAGTCAAAATATTTTAGTATGTGTACTCCTTTACAAACAATTGTACATTAATTCTATTTTGGCTTTTCATTTCCACTAGGTACTTATGTCTGAAATTTTATGGTACGTATGTATATCATTTCTATAACATTGCGCTTCTTAGTTCACAGAATTTTTTCATTTAAAAAGTTAAAAACTAATATTTTTAGTACTTACCTACTTTTACAGTATGTCCAAATTTCGGAGGTCACCACTGAAATCTCGGAAATCATAAGAGATATGACTTCGGTTAAATGGGACATCTCCTTGGGGTGGTCACTTTAAATGTGCGTTTGTTTTGTCAAAAATTCTCATACGCTACTATACATAATGATGAATAAATATTTTTGGCCGAAATATTCATTTTCAAATAACTCTTAAACAATAATTGGTAATCTAGAAAAATGTTTCAAATAAAAAAGGTGGATATTTTATATCCAGCGGCGTATGAACATAATTTTTTTATAGGAAATTTTTGAGATATTACATATTTTAAATGAACTTAAATTTAATATTTACTTTTTAAAACATGCTAATTTTTCCTCTTTCCATTGGTATAACGGCCGGTTTCATAATAAATATAAAGTTACTTTAAATTTAAAGTTTGATCTAAAAGTGAAAAAAGCGTTTAATAATTCAACTTTAAGGTAAAGTTGTTAGTTTAAAGTTCTTTAAAATAAAGTCATGCGAGAGTTCCTTTGCAGGCTTAAACTGGATATTTAAATTATCAGTTTCGATTCCACATTTTAAAAAAATTATTTTCTTCAAGTTTCGAGGAAGATATTAATATTAAACAAGGAAAAATATATTAGCCACGAATTAATAATTTAAATATATGGAACGAAAATGAATTTTATGATAAATTCATAAGTAAAGGAAAATACAATTTTATTTGTATTGGAACAGATAGAAGAAATAATAAAATTAGCAACAAATAAATAAATCAAATCAAAACAATGAGTAAAGTTAAACTTAAATAAAAAATTGTATGATTATGAACATTTCTAAACATTAGTTATCTTATTCTATACTTCCTTAATACATCGAAGTAAAGAATGTATTTTTAGAGTCTAGGATTTATATTCTTTCATATAAACCGTATAATACCGTATGAGCTGAATTGTATACCATTCTAATAATTTTTTCAATAGTTATCTTTTCACGTAGCACTTTTCTCCACAACCCTAATTTTCTTGCTATCCCTAGCATCCAAATTCATTACCCGTTCGTCCTATTTGATAACACACATCAGTGGTCGGTGGTTATGGTTACGCACGCATACACATATAGAGGAGACTAGAAGAGGCAGCGAAGCGTAGAGGATGTTATACACCATGGTGTGATATCGGTGAACGAATGCTGTATAAAATAATTCAGCATTGCAGGGATTACGATGATTATAACGCGACATGTGTTTTATACGATGTTCACACACCGTGCAACGATTTTACGCCGAGGGATGATAACACACCTGCGGACAACAGGGCCGTATCAGCCCGGAACGAGATCAGAAAGATCAGGAATACTGTAGAATCCATCTAGTGAATGAAAGTTTACATTTAAATAATTTTATAGCTGCAGTTTTTTTTCAGAACTTTGGTTATTGTGAATATGAAGAAATTTAAATTGTGTATGTATCCAAAATTAAACGATTGTTGGTCTTGATTGGAGAAAGAATAAAATCAACGTGAATGCAATCAATCGTTTGTTTAAAACGACAAGAGGCCGACGTTTCGTTACATGTTGTACTCTCTTCACAGAGAAAGACTTCTTAAATAGTCCCAATCAATCTTTTTACCTCTCGCTAAGAGAGGTATTGTATTCATGCTAAAAATCGCATATCCAGATTTTAATGAATAAGCACGTTTTAAGGTCCCTAGAATCCGATTATAACATTTTTACGATGATGTCCGTATGTGTGTGTGGATGTGTGTGTTAATGTGTGTGTGTGTGTGTGTGTGGATGTTGGATTCACTATATCTCAAATACTATAAGACTTAAGACATTTTTAACTACGGATTCCTCAATCTAGCAATAATGGGAAGAGTCCAGTCAATTTGGTAACAATTGGACAACCGGAAGTAGTAGTTACAAGAAAAAAATCATCTAAATATTATTTATCGAAAATTTATGTAAATACTTATATTAAAGAACGTTAAATTCTTTATTCGATAAATATGAATTCATTATTATATCTTCTATAGATTTAGAGATAAAGAAATGCATATAAAATAATTTGATGTAAAAAATCTCAGATCAAACTACTACAAGGCAAGAAATTCAAATGTTTGTAATTGACACATAAATGTCACTGTCAAAAATATTTGTATGCCTCTGTCAAAAATAGTTGTACATTATTATGAAGATTATGAAAATAAAAAAAAGTCAACAACGCAAAACAATATACGTAAAAAAGAATATAAATAGTATATTAAAGAACGTGTTTTATAAGACATGTTTTTTTCGCACGCGTTAAAATTTAGAAAACGAGCGTCAGCGAGTTTTCTAATTGACAAGTGCGAAAAAAAGTCTTATAAAATGAGTTCTTTATACTATTTTTTATATTTTGCACCTTCTACAAACTAAAATATTTTAAAAAAACTGTTAATATTAAACCGAGTTGATTTAGGGAAATTTGTAAGTGAAATGTTGTAGTTGGTAACATTGAATTGACCACATTCAATTATTATTTGAAAGTTCATGTCATTTCAATATTTACGAACAAATTTAAGTGAATTTAGTGTAATCATGGAAGATAAAATCAGTTGCACTCCGCCTAAGCTACGTAATATAGCTCAGACTACAGGAAATAATCTACTTCCTAAAAAATCGCGCGAGATTTATGAGAAAGAATTTGCAAATTTTGACACATGGTGCAAAGAAAATAATGTCAAAGGCGTAACAGAGAATGTTTTGATTGCTTATTTTGAAATGCAAAGTAAGACGAAAATATGTATTATTATTATTATTATTATTATTATTATTATTATTATTATATTCATTAAATAAAGTGATTAATTAAGTAAAAGAAATTTTGAGGTTATATTGAAATTTCTTATCTTCCAGCTTTGACGTTTGACAATTTAACCCTTTCAGCCTCAGTGTACAGGAAATTTTTATTTTTTCTTATATTTGAATTAAAACTTGCTTTAAAATTAATTAAAAATAATTTTCTATCGTTCAAAGGTTCAATCTACAAATTTTTAGTACTACTAGGTCCATCTATGTGGACTAATTCGAACATTATATTAACATTTACTTACTCAATTTGTGATTATATTTGTACATTTTCATGTAAATAATCTTCCCTAAATAAAAAATAATAATAATAACGACATTATATTATTTAAATGAATTGTCAATTAACTAAAAATAAATTAGGTAAAAATGGGTTAAAGAAACGTCATCTAGTACCAACCGTCTAAAACAAAAAATTGCGTATCGAAATGAAGGTCATTATGATACGCAATTGCGTATCGTAATGACTTCATTATGAACGCAAAATATAAAAAGGAAATTGCGAAAAAATGACGAATATAAAGAAAAAGAAAAGGAAAGTAGAAAAAGAAAATTTCAGGATATTGAATATAAAGAAAATGTATGTATTGTACATAATTTATTTTAAAATATCCCATAGATTTTGCAAATATATGTGAGAATTATTTTGTAGTGAGACATGAATATATGTATTTGTATTTAAAAATATTTTTCGTTTTATGCGTACAACCAAGTAAAATATCTGGCGAGAGGTTATGTGTTGGCCACATCAGATTTTTTTGGAATACATTCACAATAATTATGAATTGCACTATTGCAGTAGTAATCTATTCTTCAGACGAAAACCTCTACCCTCTAAATATTTACAAGAAAATTGCTCTCTGGTTCATTCGAATCGCAAAAAATATATTAATTAAGTTCTTAATAACTTACCGTTTGCAATTTCATTTAAAATAACACATAAATAATTCTTTAAAATGATATTGTAAATTTTGGTTTCCACGGTCCACCTGATTTTCTTATTTTTTATAATTCTAGTGTGACCTTCCTGTGTAATATTTTAATCTATTACCCTGAAGATGATGAAGCTAAAATAGATACTGAAATGTTGACTTTAATCATTTTAAATAAACAATTGACTCCATTTATTTTATTATCCAATAAACTGTGTACGTTATAGAGCCGCTGATTATTAATATTGAAATGGTTTTAAGATATCTTTTCAAATTATGTATTTCCAAATATTTGGAATTTTTTTTGTATATCAGGATTTTACAATTCTGAAACATTTAAATTCGAAAGGGTTCAGTGCTATTTTCTACAAATATTATAAAATATTTAAACAAATATTTCATTACGGCTTATTATAAAAATATTTATAAAAAAATAATGAAAGCTTCAACAGAGAAAATAGTAGAAAATACACGTTACAGAAGGCAATTCAAACACTCGTTCGTTCGCCCACTCGCCATTACGCGCTCGTGAGTGAATTTGTAACTCGTGCTAAAATACGTTGCCTTCTGTAACTTGTGTTTTAATATACTATTAAAATTATTCAACAATAGCTATTTGTGTATTAAGAGCGCAAAATGGGACATTGTCGATTGAGAGGTTGTTGTCGACATTGTTCATTTACGCTCGAAACACACACAAGATTTTTTTTACTGTCGCCACGATGGGATACTTTGTACTTAGAGTACTACTCAATAGTTTTGCAGTGAAGATAGGAACGTATTCAAATATGACTACCAGATGTTTTGGCTTTAGTTTTTTCAATAAATTAATGCCAATTTTGTAACGAATATTATAAGTTTTTTGTATAATTTGTTTCAAGTACATTAAACTAGTGCAGTGAAAAAGTGGATATCCATTGGGAGCGTTCACGCCAAACTTTTGCAGGTAGCAGCATAAGTGTTCACTCAATTTATTTAATATTTAATTTTAATTTATCGCTATTTTCCATTCTTCTTAAGCTATTGCTTCAATCTAATCTATAAGCATTTTATACTTTCGTTTTTGTAAATGAATGCTCTATTTTATTTTTACAGCAGTGCGGTATTTTGTTTGTTTATTTAATATACCGACAGATTATTATGTCAGATTGACTTGTGAAGGTGGTAAATGTGTAACTACAGTGCCATTAGTTCCTGACTAAACGTTTCTATTAAGAAGGTAAGTGAGATTTCTCAGCATTATATAGTTAGAAATTTGGACAGCGAGCGTTTTTCTATTTTGTCACGCATGAGCGGCAAAGTGACATTTTGCGTTGACAAAAGAGATCGCAAATAGCAACTTTGTATATACAGTGTAGAAAAAAATTGTTTTGTACGAAGCAATAACGACAGCTGTAAATTCTTTTGCTAATGTTTTTATTCGTTTTCATGTAGGTAAACATGTTTGAACTTTTACGACATTTTTATTTCCTTGTACGAAGTAAAGGAAGTATTGTAATCGCCAAAAATTTCGGTTTTGAGATTTCAACGGAAATATCCATTTTGACCATCCCTGAATCCATTCTGACTAATTTCGTCGTGACGTCTGTACGTACGTACGTATGTACGTACGTGCGTATGTATCTCGCATAACTCAAAAACGGTAAGCCGCAGAAAGTTGAAATTTTGTATTTAGGACTTCTATAGCATCTAGTTGTGCACCTCCCTTTTTGGTCATTACATAATTTCCAGAAATGGTACTTTATTTGAAGTCTATAATAGATTTTAATGAAAAACTATATTAAAATATCATCCAAAACGTTTCAAATTTGGTATATAAGACTTTTATATCAATTGGAATAACATAGCAGATTTTGGTTAAAACAAGCTAACCCGAAGTGATATATTACCTGAAGTTGTTAACAGTTTTTCTTGAATAAAATGGTTTCATTTTGATGTTAGAAATAAATGCTTCAAATAAAAGTTTTAGAGAATTAAATTCTGCGTCTAGCACATCAAGTATTATTAAATTAGTTCTTTGTATAAGCGAGATATGTAAATTTAAAACTTAGATACTTTTTGGTTTTTGTAATGAAACTTGCTATGGATTAGGACAAAAAATAACAAAAACATAAAAAATAGATATTAATGTCAAATTATGTCAAACACGTGCAATTTTATAATTGGGTCTATACTTCATCTTCATATTGGTCTTGCGTACAAGGAAGTCGTGTGGTGTCCACATCAGATTTTTTTTAATAAAATAACGTTTGTAATTGGCACCGTTAACAATTTGCTCAGAATTATATCAATATTTCTCTTTCAAGATATTTAATTTCAGGACTGATAAATAACACAGGGTGAGTATCTGTAACATATGCGTTTTATCTGTCCCGTAAAACTCTACGGGTGCGTTATACATAGTATTTTACAGTATAAAATTCTGAATAATTTGTCGACAAAATTTTTAAATACTCCTTTAGTGACAGAGTAAATTTAAATTTAAGTCATGGTGAAGATGAATCTACATAGAATAATAATTTTTAAAAAATGAATGCCGTGAAAGTACAGGTAGTGGTTCAAAGTTAGCTCAATGCTCATTTTTTTTTTAAATAATACATACCTACTAGAATTTTATGGGGTCTCGTGGCCGCGTGCCTGAGTGTTAGGTCGCGAATCTGGGGAACCGGGTTCGATCCCGACCGACGCCAAATATTTCCAATTTTAAATGGCACAAAATTGACCCCTGTGGTGCACTCTCCACGCCAGCATTGAGTGCCCGTGAGGTGACGCCTGGTAAGCGCCCGCACGGTGCAAATATTTCATCATTACCTATATCTGTGTACAAAGCAGATTGGCACACCCAGCAATGGGTAATAAGCCGTGATGATATATTTATTTATTTATTTACTAGAATTTTTTTTTTTCGTTTATTCGATTACACAATATGTAAATTACCAGAATTTTATACCCTAAAATTCTATTATATGAAGTAGTACTTCATAAAATTTTAAGGGACATATAATATTTTTAAAAAATTGTTTTCGTATGTTAAACGCCTATGTCATGCATTCTCGCAGTATACCGAGTTCACTAAATTAGGTAATTTCATACAGAGAGTTCCTTGAAAGATTCTATTTCTTGTACATTACCTTCTGACAGTTGTATGTATTTTATACAAATTCCATACAGAAAGTTTCTAGCAAAAGATCCTATATTTCCAGTATAATTATATCACAAACATATTATGTCAATTGCACTTGACACTGACATCTTTCAATCAGAATGAATTTTCTTAATATAGCAGCTGTTTCCAAAGTTATAGCATAGCTGGCAAATTTATGAAATTTAATTTCTTTATAATTTCTTAACTCTATATCCATTTAATAATGCAGTCAAATCATATAGAGAATAAAATATTCTTTAATGATTATAAAAACATCAACTGTGAAAAAATGATATTTATGACCAATTATAACCAAAATCTAATCAACTCTTCATATGGAATGGATGTAATTATATTTTTTGAAAGTGTAGTATTAGAGTTATCGCAGGCGAAAATTTTGTTACACACAGACACACACACACACATACAGATATCTTCGTAAAAATAGTAAAATTGTATTCTAGGGACTCTAAAACGTGCTTATTGATTAAAAACTTATTACCAAATTTTTTGTCCAAAGCCAATACCTTCCTTACCTAAAGGTGACGAAAGGTAAAAAGGAAATCAATGATATAGTATGAATCTACAGATAAGAATTTGAATGAAATGTAAACGTCCTTTGAGAAATTTTCCGTAATCAGGTCCTGTTTGTACGCTGGGCGGACAAACTCGATCACAGCATGTAATAAAGGTTTTTGTAATGTTATGTTTAAGACTTTTTACCTTAGCCGGTAAAAGTATTTAGCAGTGCAGAATGCATTACAATTTTTACTCTATACTTACAATAACTGAACCTTTGGATATTTTTATAGATAGTTATAGATTAAGATGATCTAGATTACTTTCAAACGAGTGTATGATTATATAGTAGGTGATAGATTATTTTAATTGGAGAAAGATAAATAATAGATGAAAACTATTTCCCTTTCATTGTTGCATTAAATAAAAATATCATCACGTCTTCTAGGGGTGTTACAGTAGGTATTCTTCATACAAATTATCTTTATTTTTTTATATTTATTTGTTTTATTATTGTTCTATTTTTATAGTTGTAGACGATTATTTATTTACTAAACTTTTACTTGCATAGTATAATAGAAATACAGTAATGGGGTCCTCCGCCACAGTTACAAATTAGAAAATTTATTATTTATATTAAAACTAGACCTTAAAACTGTACGAAATGGACTATCAAAGTTTAAAAAGGTATTAGTTTTTTTAAAAAGTCGAGTTATTAATGCCCTAAACATCTATGTCATACTTCTATTCTATTTTAAATTATTACTACTTTCAAGCCTTCTGCTATAGACTTTTTGAAATCCGGCCGGAAACCATTTTCAAATAAATGAATACAAAAAATAACGAAGCAGCGAAAGTAAACATATTTTTTGTTTGAATTTATGTCACGTCAGAGAGAAAGATGGTGTGCTTTTTATCCTAACATATTTTCAATAATTATTTGCTAAACAAAAGTTATTTTAAACATACCTATTTACATAGGTGTCCCAAATTAATTGGATTACCAATGGGATCTCTGAAACTATAAGAGCTACGAGGTCGGCTAAATAGGCAATGTTTTGCAGTTTTGATTGCTCATTCAGATTCCCCTGAAAAATTTAAAATTCTGAACAGTTTGAAAGTTATTCAAAACATAAAACTGAAAATCGCGATTTTAGAAAATATCAAATAACTCTGTAATCATAAAAGATACAAAAAAATGATTCCTAAAAAAATTTCATGATTTGACGAGACTAAAAACTGATGTCAGAATAAAATTCAAGATGGCGGTTTCCAAGATATTAATAGCAACTTTCTTATTTTAAATTGGCGCCATATTGGATTTTTGGTTTAAAAAATACTTATTTTTGTCTCTTCCCAATGGTGTAAGGGTGGTGTTTTAGTTTTTTTATTTTTTTTCATGGAATTTCTTATTTTTTTGAAAGTATCTGTAATATTTACGTCATATTAGTTATTTTAATTAAATAAATTATTATATTATTTAATATTACGGCCAATAAAAATAATCTGTTTCTATAATAAGTTTTTTACCTCCCGCTACCCTTGGTAAGGGAGGTATAGGGATCGTGCTAAAAATCGCATATCGAGATTTTGGTAAATGACCACGTTTTAAGGTTCCTAGAATCCAGTTTTAACATTTTCACGATGATGTCTGTGTGTATGTGTGTGTGGATCCTTCACTCTAACTCAAATACTATCATTAAAAAAAAATTAAATCTTGTATTTCGAACTTTTTCTGTATTGGAAAGAGCCCATTAGATTTTGATGAAAATCGGATAACCGGAAATGGCACTTTACTAGAAGCTCAAAATAGTTTTTCTTCGAAAAATACATTTAAATGTAATTTTTTCGAGATTAATGTTATTATAGAAATTAAAGATTATTAAATTTTCTATAGATTTGCATTAATACTTTTCCTATATATTTCATGGATAAATTTATAAAATTATTTATAATTTAAATCCCAGAACCTACGCTTTAAACAAACAAAACGCAGTTATTCAAATGTGTGTAACTGACAGATAAATGTCACTATCAAAGAACTAATCATTTCAAAATAATATTAGTAACGTTTTAAAAAGGAAAAAGTAAATAGAACAATAGAAAAGGAATTCAATACAGTTTCCAGCATAAGTAAATATGTAGGTATGTATTTAGGTTAATAAAAATTAACGATTCATAAAAATATTTAAGCTAATCCTCATTTTTGGATTAGTGAATTCTATTCTATATCGGTATTTAAATTTAATCTTCATTTTATTATAGTTCCAGTGGTTCAATGGTTAGAGCAACGCCTCATGTCATGAGTGCCCTCGGGGCTCTGGGTTCGGATCCCACTAAGGCATGGATGTGTGTGAATGTGAACCCACTCTGTAATTGGGATTTAATCCTGTTGATGGGTTTAAAAAAAGGTAGCTACTTGGATTAGATTAGACTATATTTTAAGAAATAAACTGTCAAAATTATAGTAAAATTCGCTAATCCAAAAAACTTAATTTTTTTGTGACACGGGCTGTAAATGGCGGGAGGTATTGTGTTGGCCACACCAGATTTTTTATATTGATACCTGGTTAAGATACACATACGTTAAATTAAAAATATGGAATCAAAATTAAATTACCAGCAGGATAGGTACGGAATAAGTTACTTAAGGAAAATAAAATACTGTTAAACCGAACTTAAAATCAATGTATAATTTCAAAATCTATTATAAACGTTGTACAAATGGTGTGTATGACATATTTTTGGTGGATGACGCGAGTCGTATCCATATTGGTTACATTCAAACAATCCTAAGTCTTAAATAATCTACATATTACTGCCACATGGTTAGAACTTCATACTTACTTGTATTGCTGGTCACAAAATTAAAATTCAATATAGTACAACTTTATATTCATGAATCGTTATACGTATGTACAAAAACAACATTTTTATTAATAATTAATAGCTTATAGGTAAAGTCTTGACTACAGATTAACAAAATTTTGACAGTAATATTTAATAACTCATTTGACATTCCGTTTCGATACGATATTTAACCAATAGTTAATATTTAACTATACGCGGTGCAACTGGTTACAACTTAAACATCGCATAATGTTGATTTTTTTGTTAGTTATTGAAGCGCGTAATATATATAGGTTGCCCATTTTATTTGTTCCCGCCTGAAATTTTAAGAATAGACAAAATAGAATTCATTTCCTAAACCAATTGGTAATATTGGTTCTTTAAATCGAATAATCACAGTAGGTATACGAGCAAAACAAAAATTTTAAAAACCAAGTCACTTATGAAATGTATCATGGATTTCCTATTTATGAATTTTCAGGCGGGAACAGATAAAATGGGCATACTCTGTATTTATTCATACTCTTACTCCTTTGGTAACTAATTTTCCATAAATATCTCTGTAAATACAGGTGTGAGTATTTCTACTGCGTAGCTTAATTCGTTTCGTGATTTAAGAAATCATCGCAGCGGAAACTGCAACGTGCGAGACAGAGGAAGCAACATCTGGGTAGAGAGAGACACCCCTAACTAACTAGAAAATTCGTTTGAAATTTAGTTTTCTCTGAAATATGTTGTTTGCCCCGCGTCATCAAGTAATTAGGCCTGGAGATATTGGGAATTAGACGAGAGTTTATTTCATGTACTTATGTTAATTAATTTCTTACTCTAAAAATTGTACCTGCCAATACGGCCACTGATATAATGACACGGAAATTTAATCAAAATATAAATTTGAAATATCAAATTGATGCATTATGGGATATATTTACGAATGAAATAAGACGATTGTTTCCAAAATTATTTAGATTCTTCCTTCAGCATAATATATATGTCGAATACATAAGATGTAATTGTACATTTCATGAAATTAGTGTTGCCGCAAGACCAAGACCAGTCTATTATTTTGGTCTCGACTAAAAAGTCAAGACGAGACGAGACCAGGATTGAGTCTTGCCGAGAAAGTGTTGAAGTCTCGACAAGACTCTCGACTTCAGTTCTTTGGTATTTTTCAAAATATTTTTCTAAAAGTGCTTCAAAAATTAAGAGCAATGCTATTAATACTATTTGAAAATTTATAAAAACAAGAGACATATTAATTTTTAATCCCGTGTTCCTGAAACATTAATTTATGTAAATATAAAAATTCAAATGCTATTAGAAATTCGCAGATTAGGCTGGAAGCTTGGCTTAAATTTTAAAAAATTGTAAACATTACAAAATAGGCAAAATACTCGTATTCATGTTACATCTACACAAATAATGAAATAAAAGCATATTTATTGCATAGATTTTAGCGTAATAGATAAATTCATAAACCATTAAACCCTTAAATTACAGTGTATACGTGGATAAAAATTACCCAGTATAAACCGAATATTTAAAAATTTATAATTGTGTTTATATCCTATGATATGTACTAACAAAACTGAATTTTCAAGTTGGGTAAAATTATTTTTAATTTTCAAACAGCACAAAAGTTATACCTACCTACAATGTAAAATATAATATTTGAAAGTAAACATAAACTCTTAAGGTGCCAGTTACTATCTCGCTTTTACCTTAACATCTGTGGTGCATTTTCCATGCCATCAATGAATATTTATCTACTTTATTGTTTTTCTTTTATATAATTTAATAGTGTACCTATTGTAATTGCGACCTAGTTCTGCCGTGTTGAAACATGTATTGTTCACTTCAAATATATAGTGTTTTTTATATATTTACGAGGGTAGAACGGAAAGTTTCTGCAAACAAATATAACCAAGGTAGCTATGAAAAATAAATGCATGACAAAACAAAAGTACATCCTTAGGTAGAACGGCAGTTCTTGTTACAATGCGTTATCTGTTATCAGTAATTTTCCATGCTATTTAAAGTAGGCACGTCGTACTGAAAATGCAGTTAACAAGAGAAAAATTCCTACCCATGATATTTTACGATTTTAAAAGTTCGCTCTCTCCAAAACATTGCAGGTGATGAATCATGGATGTAAGTATTTAAACCTGAAATAAAACGACAATCAGCTCAATTGGTCTTTCCAATAGACCCCAATCCTGTCAAAGTAAAACGAGTACGAAGTGTTGGTACAAAAATGATTGCTTCTTTTTTCTCAAAATCCGGTCCTACTGTCAATATTGCATTAGAAGATAGGAAAACAGTAACTTCTAATTGGTACATAACAATTTGTTTGCCACGAGTGTTTGAAAAAGTGCGTGAATAGGCCTCGATGTAAACTAGTATTACATCAGGACAATGCAAACTAAAGCCTGTTTAAAAGAATCAAAGGTGGAATTATTGGAACACCCACCATACAGTCTTGACCTTGAACCTTATGATTTCTTTTTATTTCCTAAATAATGTGTGCGGCTGAAGCCTTCGAAAACATGGTCTCTCAAGTGTCTCATGAAGAATGGATTTCTTGCTTTAACGATTGGTTTTATGGAATGCATAAATTTGTTGAGTTAAAATTTTGTTTTCTATCAATAGTTTGCAGAAGGTTTCGGTGCAACCCTCTTACAAAAAAATCTGTTGTGATTCTTAGAATTATGTGAAAATGGAAAATGCCGACAAAGATTTTATGACCTTAAGCCTTTAGGGAAACCCGTTTTAAAACAACTATATTGTAGATTTTCAACAGATGTGTTCCTTATTTCACATAAATAATTTATTTAAAATTGAAAATAATTATTATTTTATTATACAAAACGCAGGCATTCTTAAATATAACCCCATAGTATAGCCAATTGCACATGTATCTATATTGATGGACACTTTCAGATTCGTTTTATTTTTTTAATTTTCACAAATGTTTTATTTCAAAATTTTAACCTTGAGTTAACTGTTCTGATGGGTATGACCATAGTGTCCATAAAACTGAAGGGGAAGAATTTCATTTATACTTGCTTATACATTCTGCTCTAATCTTTACATTTTGAATCTCCCTGATCTATAATAAATATATGAATGAATATTCCTCACTTTCTTTATTTTATTACAATTCATAACATAATTTTCATGTGATAATATTATGCCTACACATCGAAACACGCATAAAATAACATGAAAATAATGTATTCCCAAATAACGCAATATCCACTTTATTGTTGTTCTATGTTTTTTAATCTCTAGATTTTACTGTTTACCTAGTGCTATAAAGAAAAAAGCATTCCTGTCAATTATAATTCGGTATCTAGTTATATACCTAATTGAAATAAAATGATATTGTATGTAAGAATAAAGTAAGAAAGTAAAGAAAAATATATATGTACCTATGCACGCTCATTTTCATATTTATTTTTTCAGATCGACGATAGTCATAGAATACTTTTAAAATTTCATGGAATTATTTAATTGCGATTGTACGGTTTTTCTTAGATAATCATGCGCTATTACAGACAATTAATATTATAAACAATTTGTTGATAGACGCAAAGTCGAGAGTCTTGTCGAGACCCGAGACAAGACAAGACTGACTTCAAGTCTTATCTCGACAAGACCAATGTAGTTGAGACTAAGTCAAAACCAAGACCGACCTGAAATCTTGTCTCATCTCGTCTTGTGGCAACACTACATGAAAAGGACATCCATTTCATGATAAGGACATCCACTTCATGAAGCGACAAAAAAATACCAACAATAACGTCACTTAACGCACAGAACTCACTTTGGGAAAACTCGAGGTTATTGTTGATGAGTTCTATGCGTCAGGTAATGTTATTGTACATATTTTTTAAAAGTAAGTAAATAATTACATGAAATGGATAAGATTTTAGTTCATGAAGTGGAATGTCAATTCCATGAAATGTACAATTACATCTTATGGATTCGACATATACATGTTCATTTTATTTTGCCCACTATTGCTATCTCGATTCATTTTATTTTGTCCACTATTGTTATCTCGGTTCATTTTATTTTGTCCACTATTACTTCGAGGACTATAAGAGTTACGAGGTCGGTTAAATTAGCAAAGAATTTCTATATCTACATCTATTAAAATGAGTGAACAAAAAAAAATTAAACTAGTGATTCTCAAAATACAGGATACAACTTTCTTATTTTAAACAATTTTAATCTAAGTAAAATGACGAATTCATCGATATGCTAGAAGTGAATTTTTATTGAAGAAATAAGTTACAAAAACGTAAGAGAGAATCAGGCAGGCTGTGAAAACATTTGAGATAATATTGAAGTTAATTGTTTAAATAGTAAGTTATTTTTGTAAAATGGGTTAGCAGGTTAATTATTAATAATTTTCTCTAAAGTTGTTGTAATTTATTTCTTCAATAAAATTCACTTCAACTATATCGTTGAATTCGTAATGTTACGTAGATTCCAAATATATAAAAATATAGAGGTGTACAATTTGAAATAGGAAAGTTTTTGGTTTCGCTCATTTTAATAGTCTTATGATATAGAAATTGTTTACTAATTTAATCGATCTCGTAGCTCTTATATTTCTCGGGATAGCAATAGAGGACAAAATAAAATGAACATCCTGTATTGTGTACAGTAAATTGGAAGGTCAGTCGTACATTATATCAAGATACATAAAATTTGTTGAAAGAATTAGAAATGAAAATTCTGCTGCAGAAAACAGTAAAATCAGTGTTGTGAGAGATATTTTACACACCAATGTTAGGCGGAGCTATTCTTCAGTTGCATTTTACATGAGTATGAAACAGTGCCGATCTTGCCAGAAGTGTCTTTTTGGAGCAGCCCGAAATGAAGTATTGTAAAAAACGTCGCGTCTCCGGTTTTAATTTACGAACCGAAACACAAATATAAAAGTTGGGTTCCGTAGCTGTGTAACCGGCAAGGTAAACACAATGCGATAAGTTTATTTCGTTGAGATGAAGGAGATATTTGCCAGTTGCGTTATTAATTAATTTTAAAAGATTCCTCATGATAAAATGTCTCCCTCAACACGAGTAAGTAAATATTATTTTTAATGTGATTAATTCAATATTTGTGCAAAAGTAATTGGAATTGACGAGGAGATGTTTTCCTTATATGACATTCATTAGCAAAATATTACCTAGCTAATTGATAATTAGAAAGATTAGATGATTACTACAGAGTAGGTAAATAAATATCTAGCTACAAACTAAAAAGCACTAATATACAAAAAAATATAACGACATCTTCAGTGGTATTGGGTATGCTTATCTTTATATTCGTTTCAAATATGTTCTTTTAAATCTTAATAGGTTTTTCATAAAATTCTGAATATAAGTAGTCAACGATATATTCATCCATTGTTTTGTATTCTTGGATTTCATTTTACTAGCGAATACTCGTCTACGCTCAATTTTTCCTAGGGCTACGTCACAGTGATTTAATAGGTCCAATTTTTACTTTTTATGCAATTTATTTTTTTAAATACCGTAATTTTTTATTTCTTAAAATTATCATTAATACCTAACTGATAATATAATTATGAAAGTTTAGGCGCGAAATAAAGATAGGAAATAAATTAATCAATTTTTAAATGTTATTTTACATTTTCGCATTTGTTTAGCCCCATTTTCATTTCGTAATGTCCCTATTTTATTACAAATTTTCTTTTCCGGGATCTTACAGTTTTTAAATTTGACACGAAGCATTGACCTGTCAAATTTTTGGGACTTCTATATAGCAACTCTTGACAAGACCAGTTTGCCCGGCGTTATATAGAAACAAACTTTACGTTAGTACAGTTAAGTTTTTTTTTAAATTACATACAACATCTATTGTGCATTTCATAGTAGATTAGCGCTTGAAAGCTAACAGCTAAATGTTTTCACATTTAAGTCATTCTGTATTGGCTGAAATTAGAGACAAAAGACAAGTTTACCCAATGTAATTTCGGCTACTTCAGATTTGCGCTGTTGCCAATGCCATCTACTGAATGGCTTAAATGGAACAGAGTATACCTCAAATAATTTCTATATTATTAAAGATACAATAAAATACTATAAGACAATCTTATAGAAATATATGTGTGAAAAACAACTGAACTTAAATGAAAATGAAACAGCTATTTGTTGATAACTTTATAAATAATGTTCTATTTTATTTCCATTGTAAATAATTTAAATTGACTGATAGCAGTTATTGTTTTTCATACACATCCTACTGAAAATAGCTATAAAAATCAAATTTATTTAAATTTCAATTGAATTTTTCTCCATATTTTTATGTTAGGATATAAAATAAATACATGGTTAAATTCAGAATAAAATACTCTATCGAATGGGCCTAATATACCTATATATATATATATATATATATATATATATATATATATATATATATATATATACATCGTCCTATTTACAAAAATATAACTTTTGTGTTGTAACTTGAAAACAGCTGGTTTAAAAAATATTTTCTTCTGTATTCAGATGTCCCCGTTGGTCTTCCATAAGATTCTCTTATATAATTTTATTGTATCTTTAATAATATAGAAATTATTTCAGGTAGCTCGTTTAGCTGTTACACATCTATAATTTTTTTGTTCATTTCAATCTGTAATATTTGCACAACAACATTTTGAAGATCCATAATAAACATACAAATTTATCTTTAGTCGTTAACTAACCTCTTTCTATTTATTTATTACTTGACAGATATTTGCTACTGAGGGTTTTATTACTGTAAGAATATCCTTATTCTAGTAGGAATATTTCTGACACCGGTAGAACGTACCTACTATACAGGTGTTTCAAAAATAGTGTGAAAAATGTAAGGGCATATACAAGTGAGGCAGAATAGAGGGGTGGGGCAGGTGCAAATGAACGAACGAAGAAACAAACAAACAAACAAACAAACAAACAAACAAACAAACAAACAAACAAACAAACAAACAAACAAACAAACAAACAAACAAACAAACAAACAAACAAACAAACAAACAAACAAACAAACAAACAAACAAACAAACAAACAAACAAACAAACAAACAAACAAACAAACAAACAAACAAACAAACAAACAAACAAACAAACAAACAAACAAACAAACAAACAAACAAACAAACAAACAAACAAACAAACAAACAAACAAACAAACAAACAAACAAACAAACAAACAAACAAACAAACAAACAAACAAACAAACAAACAAACAAACAAACAAACAAACAAACAAACAAACAAACAAACAAACAAACAAACAAACAAACAAACAAACAAACAAACAAACAAACAAACAAACAAACAAACAAACAAACAAACAAACAAACAAACAAACAAACAAACAAACAAACAAACAAACAAACAAACAAACAAACAAACAAACAAACAAACAAACAAACAAACAAACAAACAAACAAACAAACAAACAAACAAACAAACAAACAAACAAACAAACAAACAAACAAACAAACAAACAAACAAACAAACAAACAAACAAACAAACAAACAAACAAACAAACAAACAAACAAACAAACAAACAAACAAACAAACAAACAAACAAACAAACAAACAAACAAACAAACAAACAAACAAACAAACAAACAAACAAACAAACAAACAAACAAACAAACAAACAAACAAACAAACAAACAAACAAACAAACAAACAAACAAACAAACAAACAAACAAACAAACAAACAAACAAACAAACAAACAAACAAACAAACAAACAAACAAACAAACAAACAAACAAACAAACAAACAAACAAACAAATAAATAAATAATTAAAAATTAAATGCGTGTGTGTGTGTTCGTGCGTGTGCGGACGCGTGCGTGCTTGCGTGCGTGTTATAATTCTTAAGTATTCCTCTTCGTTACATCCATGTGAAGAGCTGATTAGATTTTGGTTATAATTAGTCAACCGGAAGTATCCTCATTTGAAGATTAAATATCATTTTTTCACATTTAATGTTATTATAAATATTAAAGAATATTTTATTCTGTATACGAATTGAATGCATTTTACACTTTATAATTAAATGGATATAGAGTTAAAAAATTATAAAGATATTAAATATCATATATTAGCCAGCTATGCTATAACTCTGGAAACAGCTGCTATATTAAGAAAATTCTGATTGAAAGGTGTCAGTGTCAAGTGCGGTTGATAGTATGATTGTGTTATAATTTTACTAGAAATATAGAATTTTTTGTTAAAAACTTTCTGTATGGAATTTGTATAAAATACATACAACTGCGTTAAGGTAATGTACAAGAAATAGAATCTTTTGCAAGGAACTTTCTGTACGACATTTATACAAAATACATAGAACTGACGGAAGGTAATGTGCTGGCCACATCAGATTTTTTTAATAATTGCTTGGAATTATTAATATTATAGTTCTTGCAATAGTTTTGTTAATAGTCTCAACAGATTTTGAATTGTACTAAAATCCGGAGATTGTTTTCGAGCTATAGAAATATTTTAAAATATTTGTGTTATTACTCATTTTTCCTCCATTATTCCAAATTTAATTATTCGTATATTTATTCCATTTATAATTCGTTTTTTTATTTAACTTTTAGTCATATAAATAAAATGTTAATTATACGTATAATATTTGAATAGTTATTCATGAGTTGTATGTATTTTTAAATCACATTTTACAAGCTTATTTATTAAAAATTCCGTATATTTCCTATGCTTACAATGTATAGTCGTTTACCCCTCGCTATGACGTCACGAAATCAGCATTTAGGCCTGTACTCTCGTGAGGCCACAAAATCATATATAATTTATTTAATTCGATGCTGCATTTATAGAAACGACGAATGCAATTGTGTAATTTAAGTTTCTTTCATAAATTGTTCGTTTGGTTAAATTTCTTTATAGTACTTAAATATAAGATTTTTATATAATCGCTATATTTTTGTCGCACCTTAGATCCGTATTCACTTACTTAAGTACTTGTAAAATTTAGTACGGTAGTTTTGAATTACTCATTTAACATCCATACGGTTTTATTAATATGTCACCTTTACATTATATAAGAAGTTTGAAAAAATATTGAATATTTAAAATATGGGGGAGTATTTTTTGTTAGTTCCCATAGACTCGCTCTATTTGTGTCCGATACTGTAGTTTCCTAATATATATCGGTATTATAAATGTTATTGAATTAATTTTCTTTTCAAACAATAAATATAAAATTCTTGAACTTCATGGCAAAAGTTAAAGTTTAGCTTTGCAGCGACAGAAAAAGTCCTTCTTCTGTGGATCATAGATAGAAAACTTCAATTACCACCATAGATGAAGGTATGTCTATTTTACAAGTTAAGTTATAATCAACAGCAAGAGTAGTTCTATTGTATTTATATACATCAAGTGAAACGTCAAACAGTTCATTTACCAACCGTAACTAGCTCTGCACGATATACAACTATTGTCCAACAGAACTAAAATAATTAAGATATACAATTAATTTCGTATTACTTTTATGTACAATACATTTACAAACCACATATTCCATAACTGCAAATACACAAAAAAGAATTGTTACTAACTTGATTATGCTGTGTGCCTTTATGCACTACTTGAAGGCTAACATTTTTATTACTATTCCAACCTTCAAATAGATATTACTATTGTCACACATAATATAAATACGTAGTGCTTCATTTTAAACAATATGATGAATACAGTTGTCCGCAATGTGCCGGTTTCAAATTTTTAAAACGCGTCATTTCTTTTTAGAAATTTTTGTTATATCTCCTTATATTGCATAATTATGAATTATATTTAATTAAGCATTAGGGTATACACAAGATTAATTCGTAGTACTTCGTAATTTACTTGTTAGTAATGTGATGTGAGTTTCAGAATATTAATATTTTGTAGTAAATAAGTGAATATAAATTTTATACAAGTATTTATTCTTTATAATGAAATGACCCGTTTTCCGAGCTGGTCAGTGTATTTTATATGAAAGTTTATGGATTATTTTACATAGTAATAAAAAATAATGTTATTTTCGTAAATAATTAAATAAAAAGATTGGCGTCAAAACAATCCCCCACCCATATGACGTCGGAGTACATACATCACGTCATTCAAAGCCAATAGAAAAATAGTTTGTGCTTTATATAAATAAAAATAGGCGATAGTTTGTCACATGTTAAACTGTATGTACTCTGACGTCACATTCTGTTTCAGATCTAAATATTACACAAATTTCAATAATTAAGTAATTGTAAAATATCTAGTGTATTTTTTGTGATATTTTCAAATTTGAGGCTCTTTAATATAGATATATTTTTTAAGTTTAGTACTTAGAAGTCATATACAAATTCTTTCAACATCCCTATTTGATTGTTTCCATTGGTGTCTTGTCTTGGAAACTGTGAGACATAAAACTTCGGTTAAATGGGACATCTTTGGAAGGCTATCGTGACCTTTTGTTTTACCAAAAATTCTCAGACTATTAGATGAAAAAGAAAAACCGGATTTTCGTTGAAATTCTCATTTACAAGTTACAAGCTATTGGTAATAATATTTTGGTCATATTTATTTATTTATTTTTATTGGTTTTAGGGCCGGTATTTTCACTTGCGAATAAAGATTCAGGTAAATTTTTCCTTCGGATAAATATTTTTGCACTAATTATTTATTCGAAGGAATAACATCTGTTATTCGCGGAATAAATTATTCGGTAGTTGGGTAGCGAATAACCTGTTTGTTCTTAAGTTCATTACATTTCCTCATAATGCAGATTTGTTAACAAAATGGGTATATTAAATATTTTTGATGATATTTTGAACTCTGAATTAATAAATAACGTGAGCAGTCGATCACACACCATCAGACAGCGACATGAAGGCATTTTTTGACAGATTTCGATTATGAAAACAATTTATTATTACATATTGGGGATCGTATTTAATCTCAAACAGTGAATAGGGAAATCATTATAAAGATCCTGAATCTATAAAAATAGATGTGTTTTTGTTAGTTTTTTTTACAGATCTGTAAGACTAATGCCCAATTTCACCAACATCAAATAAATCTTCGACTAGCTTGTTTCTCGAATAAGTGAAAAATATCGCATCAAAATATGCCAGCTAGAATAAATACCGTAATTTGTATTATGGTTTCGATGCGATATTTTTCTCTTATTTGACGAATAAGCTATTTGGATATTTATTTCTAATGCACGTAAAAAAAAAACACATTTCAAAACGACATAATTTTCATCACCAGTGGCGTAGCCAAATATGGGTTAGAGGGGGTCCCCCGGTCCTCGAGAACCTGGAATATCACAAAACAGAAAATCTATAATAAAATAGAGACATTACGAGTGTGATGTAGCAAACAAACGCAAATGTGCATGTACTCTGTACTAATATAACGTTGCAAAAATGTAAAATAACATTTAAAATTTGATTAATTTCGTATAACAATAATATCAGAAAAAATACATAATATGTAATTTATTTTTTAATTTCATTACAAAATATGTATGTGCTATGTCTTGAAAATATACCGATAGAAAAATTATTGGATTACTGAATAAAAAAAAATCAAATATTTAACTTATTTATTTGAAACATTTTACCTATTTCTGTTAGTTCAGGAGTTATTGGAAAATTAAAATTACGTCCAAAATAGTATAGTCTATGAGAAATTTTGGCAAAACAAAAACACATACGGTGGCTTATGATCAATTAACCTGGCTAGCCATGATATCCTGTAGGCCATGAAAACAGTTGAGGTAATTGTTTAAATAGTAGGTTATTTTTGATAGATTATTTATTTTGTTAAAAAAATGATCAATTTGTTTACACCTACCTGAAATCATGGCTCACCAGGTTAATTGATCATAATTTTCTTTTACGTTTTTCTAATTCATTTCTTTAGTAAAAATGCACTTCAAGGATATTGTTGAATTCTTAATTTTACGTATATTCCAAATATGTAAAAATATATAGGGTATCCCATTTGAAATATAAAAGTTAATGTCACTTCCGGTTAAACCGGAAGCTCTATCATCATGCCAAATACCACGATTTGTGAGCCCCTATGCCTAGTATACAAATATTCAAGAAAAATTAAAAAATAATTATAAATAAAAAAGTTATTTCGAGTGGCCCGTTTTTCAGTGTCACCTGTATACAGGGAATTTATTTTAATGTGCAACATATGGTCAATCACTTCCATGGTTACTACTCACTACTGTCAAAAAATGACAGCAATGTAATATTTGTCCATTTTAAAATGCAACATACAAAAATTTGTAGCTATATATTTCTAATACTAATTTCCAATAAATTAGCCTACACACTATTAACAAAAAATCAAAACTTTAATGTACCACATCTTAACAAACTTTGGCTTACAAAAATTCATAATTTTAATGTAATAAATTTTCAAAAATACCTCCATTCACACTGAAGCAATATCCTAGTCGCTCGTAGAAAGAATTAACACCATTTGTGATGTGTTCTGGAGGTATCTCCTGTGCTGCAATACTATTTATAATGTTGCATTTTAAAATGGACAAATATTACATTGCTGTCATTTTTTAACAGTAGTGTGTAACCATGGAAGTGATAAACCATATGTTGCATTTTAAAATAAATTCTCTGTAATATAATTATACAGAGAATTTATTTTAAAATGCAACATATGGTTTATCACTTCCATGGTTACACACTACTGTCAAAAAATGACAGCAATGTAATATTTGTCCATTTTAAAATGCAACATTATAAATAGTATTGCAGCATAGGAGATATCTCCAGAACACATCACATATGGTGTCAATTCTTTCTACGAGCGACTAGGATATTGCCTCAGTGTGAAGGGAGGTATTTTTGAAGATTTATTACATTAAAATTATGAATTTTTGTAAGCCAAAGTTTGTTGAGATGTGCTACATTAAAGTTTAGATTTTTTGTTAATAGTATATGTAGGCTAATTTATTGGAAATTAGTGTTGATAGTACATAACTACAAATTTTTGTATGTTGCATTTTAAAATGGACAAATATTACATTGCTGTCATTTTTTGACAGTAGTATGTAACCATGGAAGTGATTGACCATATGTTGCACGTTAAAATAAATTCACTGTGTAAAATGATTATGAAAAGAAACTTGTGATTGCAGATTAATAGGTCTATTAGGGAATTACAATATTTTTATGAATAGAAACTAATTGTATCCTGTATGCATTAATTAATAAGGAGTCTAGGGTTAAATTATAATTAAAATTAATAAAATAACCCCTAAACTTTAAAATTAATTTTAATAAAAACTAAATCCGTATTTCGAGAAATAAAGTTCTCATCATCAGTAGTACTAAATTAGGAAAAGTTAAATAGATTAGCCAAGATTACTCAACATGTTAACCATGCCAGAGTTCCTAACAACTCTATTCAATTTGCATTTAAGGAGTCTAAGGGGCCTATTCTCTAACTCAGTGGTTGATTTTTAACCACTGGTTAAATTATTTAACCAATCAAGTATATTGACATATAACAAAAAAATCTGATGTGGCCAACACATAACCTCTCGCCAGATATTTTACCTGGTTGTACGCATAAAACGAAAAATATTTTTAAATACAAATACATATATTCATGTCTCACTACAAAATAATTCTCACATATATTTGCAAAATCTATGGGATATTTTAAAATAAATTATGTACAATACATACATTTTCTTTATATTCAATATCCTGAAATTTTCTTTTTCTACTTTCCTTTTCTTTTTCTTTATATTCGTCATTTTTTCGCAAATTCCTTTTATATTCTTTTTTACGTATATTCTTTTGCGTTGTTGACTTTTTTTATTTTCATAATCTTCATAAAAATATACAAATATTTTTGACAGTGACATTTATGTGTCAATTACAAACATTTGAATTTCTAGCTTTGTAGTAATTTGATCTGAGATTTTTTACATCAAATTATTATATATGCCTTTCTTTATCTCTAAATCTATAGAAGATATAATAATGAATTTATATTTATCGAATAAAGAATTTAACGTTCTTTAATATAAGTATTTACATAAATTTTCGATACATAATATTTATATGATTTTTTTCTTGTAAATACTACTTCCGGTTGTCCAATTGTTACCAAAACTGACTTGACTCTTCCCATTATTGTTAGATTGAGGAATTCGTAGTTAAAAATGTCTTAAGTCATAGTATTTGAGATATAGTGAATCCAAAATCCACACACACACACACACACACACACACACACACACACACATCCACACACACACACACACACACACACATACGGACATCATCGTAAAAATGTTATAATCGGATTCTAGGGACCTTAAAACGTGCTTATTCATTAAAATCTGGATATGCGATTTTTAGCATGAATACAATACCTCTCTTAGCGAGAGGTAAAAAGGATTTTTTAGTTGTCAAATCAATATCTATTGGATAAAATTTTAACCAGTGGTTAAAAATTAACTACTGAGTTACAAAATAGGCCCGTAAGTATATAAAATTTTCGTCCATTATTTGCTATTTAAAACAAACAAAAATAACAACAAATTCAGCTTAACAAAAATAACTTCAAATCTGACATTTAGTTGCCCCCACTCCTGTCTGCACTATCTAAACTACCTCGGGATTCGGTTCAGATAAGTGTGAACTAGTTCTGAAATTTTTCTCATCAAAGAGTCTATCCAAATTGCACGTTTTTCGTAAAACGCTTTACTGATAAAAAGTTAACACTGTAACCACTTCTTGCAAGTCAGTAAACAGGCTTTACGTCATTTGGCACTTGTGGAGACTGGCCACCTACGCATCTATCACTAACAACGAGACGTAATCACTGATGAAGCGGTGCAACTCATTAATTATACATTACAGTAAATGTACATGTACTCATTGGCCAGCAAATGTAGAGATTCGCACAAACTCACCCCGAGTTTTCCAAGAGTAACTTTTGTGCGTTAGGTTGTGACGTAACTTTTCCCTAAAGGGTTAATTGAGTCACTATATTCCACAAGGATGTTCTGTTGGGAGGCCGCCAGCTTTTAAATAGTGGAGACGGACAGGGTTAAAAACCATAGGAATGGTTATAAAAAGGAATAAGGGCGCCACGTAATTTTTAACTTCAAAATTACAAAAAGGACGGTACTAAACAAAATACTAAAAAGAGATCTTACCTACCGTAACGTTGTTGCCTGTAAACGACTGAGGTTTGCGAAATAAAAGAAATAATTGTTAAAATAGAATTTAATAAAGCGCAAGTTACTGCATGCTTAAGGCACGGTGAAAAAAATGTAAAGATTTTAAATGTACAACAATATAAAAAAAATGAATATAAGTTGAAAAAAAGTAATGAGAACATAAACACACTAATTGTTGAACCCTAAAGCCATAACCCAGTTTCGGGCGCGGCGTATATAGACTTATAACTATTCGAAATGATATCAGTTCAATCGTGGGCTACATGTCAGATGATACACGCGTTCTTGCTGATTATAAGTTGCAACAATGGGCAACAATGTAATCACATAAAAAATATCAAAAAAATACTATATATAAAATAAATAGATCTGTACTAATATAACAACAATGAGCTGAGGGCTCCAATGACACAATAATCATTTTCATAAAAAAAATACAAATACAAAAGTGTGAAGGTGAGGTTATTGTTGTTGTGTTTGGTTGAATTGCAAGGAAACAATAGTTTTGGGCAAGTTTCTACATTTCCCGACAATGTGTACATCCTACTATCTACTTTTACTGTAACATGTACATATTTATTTCTGTAAATTGAGAGAGTCAGTAGTATTTACACATTCATACATTGTAGAGCAAGTGGTTTAATAACATATGCAATGAATCTAAACTATTGTTTTCCTCTTTCTGTGTCACCAAAGTACTTCTTTTAATTTATAATTGATACGCAGGTCAAGTAGTGATTTTTTCTGTTAAGTTAGTAATCTTTCGTAATAGATCCCATTCCTGTGCATTACTCCAAACTATGTTCTCGTTATTGCTACATTCCAGGGGCATATTGTAGTGTTGCTACCTTTGTGCCTTATTTGCGTGATTAGAAGTCGATCGGGCAGTTGGATTGGAACACACGGCAGCCGGCTCTGCTCTGGAACGTGTGGTTATGATGACTCTATACAGTAGCATTGTCTAAGCGGATAGTTGCTAAGATTGTTGCGACTGTTCGAGATTGTACAGCGCAGGTATGCCGTGATGAAAGCCTCAACAAGGGATGTTAATATATTGAAGGGTATGGGGCACGTGGACAATAACAATGAAGAGAAGTGGTCATTTTAAACCAGAGGGGAGTTTTGGAAGCTTCGGATAGATTGCTCGTATAAATAATAGTAGCCAGGTCTTAGAAAATGATATATTTGACGAGGGTGGCTCAAATAGTACAGTGTATTTCGCTTCATTTTCCTGACTTCATAACTTCTCTCTAATAAATATATAATATAAGGGCTTAAACTCAGGGTAGTCAACAGTCAGGGAAAGTCAGGGAATCAGAAATAGTCAAATAATTTAATATTATCTGAAAAAGTCAGGGAATTTTATCATTTATCAAAAAAAAAAAATATATTTGAATTTTTGTTTGACAAAGCACACGATACGATACGCTAATGTTATCTATACGAACAGAACTGTTACATCTAAATATTTTTAGGTTTTTTGATTTTTTATGATATAATTTTAAGGTGATCGGCCAATCACCCATCTATATTTGTTTGTATTCACAAACCTGACTTCCTTCTTTGAAGTTTATTTAAATGTATAATGAAGTATCTCAATTAATATTTGTAATTTCTTGTAATTATTATATTTGAGTGTATATTAATCAGTTTAATGAATATGAACCGTAGCAGGAATGTATTGCAAGTAGGTCGTAGTCGTTTGCGATATATCAATTTTGGGTTGATAGCCTAGTAGTGTAGTGGAATCACATAGCTAGAAGGGGGAGTCAGCATGGCATTTGTAATGTAGCTCCAGGTAATATCAGTTGATAGGTGTTTAAAGTTGGCATTGTTTGTGCAGAGACCGCAGGACACACACAAGACTAATGCGCCTGGTTTGGTATACTGGTGGACGGGTCAAGTCAAACCAAGACAAATGGCATTCGCGTCCAGGTTAATTCCTCTAGTTGCGAACTTAAACGATCGCCGCATTCCTTACACAACACACACACTGTTCACTGTCACACCAACGATACCATAGCCCTAGGCAGTGGCGCCACAACGAAATACATATACAAGGATAAAACATACAGGACTATTTGAAAAAAAGCGGGAAAACAATACAGCATTGCACGAAGGTGATCTAAAAAGTAACAGCTAATTGGCAGTAGCTTAGAAACAATTTAAACGAAAAGAAACATTTTTGTAGGTAACAACATAGGTGTTAGCATCGCCCAACAAAAATTTGTTAAGGGCATTCGGAATTTCATATTTGTTTATGACTACAATATTTCATATTACAAATGAGTGTAATAAAACAACGAACATTTTTAATATGTACAGAATGGAACAAATTTGAGTTCCTTATATGAAAACTTCCTTATTATGCACGCTACAGAAAATTGATGTAAGTCTTTGTAGGTCAACGGTTTGAGACAATTTTATTAGGCCCCACACGAATTTTCGATCGTCTTTTGTTTTTGAGCTACAGGCTAAAACTTGATTTTCGTTTATTTCGAAAATACCTCGTATCTCGCTTTTTGTAAGAGATAACTAAAAAATGCTTTTACGCAGAATATCATAGTATAATTAATTTTTTTCAAAACTTAATAATTCGGGAGATATAACACAAACATAATATTTTTTAAATGGGAATATATGTTGAAACATCTTTTTCCTTTTTTTATAAACTTTTCAATGATGTATAACAAGTCTACATTCTTTTGTTTCAAACATGGATAAAATATTAATTATTAATTTATTGGAAACAAATGTAAAATCAATTACAGATCTTCAATTGTTTATTTCTAATGTTATTTTCTTTATTTATACTAATTTTTCTATTTTATATACTTTATAAAACATATTAAACCACTTTTTACCTCTCGCTAAGAAAGGTATTGAATTCATGCTAAAAATCGCATATCCAGATTTTAGTGAATAAGCACATTTTAAGGTCCATAGAATCCGATTATAACATTTTTACGATGATGTCCGTATGTGTGTGTAGATGTGTGTGTGTGGATGTGTGGATGTTGGATCCACGATTTCTCAAATACTATAAGACTTAAGACATTTTTAAATGCGGACTACTCAATCTAACAATAATAGGAAGAGTTGATTAGGTTTTGGTAACAATTGGACAACCGGAAGTAGTAGTTACAAGAAAAAAATCATCTAAATATTATTTATCAAAAATTTATGTAAATACTTATATTAAAGAACGTTAAATTCTTTATTCGAAAAATATAAATTCATTATTATATCTTCTATAGATTTAGAGATAAAGAAATGCATATAAAATAATTTGATGTAAAAATTCTCAGATCAAACTACTTCAAGGCAAGAAATTCAAATGTTTGTAATTCACACATAAATGTCACTGTCAAAAATATTTGTATGCCACTGTCAAAAATATTTGTACATTATTATGAAGATTATGAAAATAAAAAAAGTCAACAACGCAAAAGAATATACGTAAAAAAGAATATAAAAGGAATTTGCGAAAAAATGACAAATATAAAGAAAAAGAAAAGGAAAGTAGGAAATGAAAATTTCAGGATATTGAATATAAAGAAAATGTATGTATTGTATATAATTTATATTAAAATATCTCATAGATTTTGCAAATATATGTGAGAATTATTTTATAGTGAGACATGAATATATGTATTTGTAATTAGAAATATTTTTCGTTTTATGCGTACAACCAGGTAAAATATCTGGCGAGAGGTTATGTGTTGGCCACATCAGATTTTTTTGAATTGTGTCAAAGCCATCTATAACGCAGATAAAGAATAAATTAACTAATACGAAAATAAAAAGCTAAAAATAATTTTGAGAATTTGGTTAATAGACACAGAATGAAAAAATAAACAAATGTTGAACTATAATTGATATTTGATTTGTTTCTTAATAATTTTCAATTTTATCATCCCAATAAATTAATAATTCATCTTTTATTCATGCTTAAAACAAAAGAATATAGACTTGTTATACATCGTTGAAAAGCTTATGAAATAAGGAAAAATTATTATTAACCTATGTTCCCATTTAAAAAATATTGTTTGTGTTATATCTCGCGAATTATTATGTTTTGAAAAAATCCAATTATACCATGATATTCTGCGTAAAAGCCATATAAAAGTTATTTAAACATTTTTTTTCATGATCTCTTATAATAAGCGAGATACGAAGTATAGTCAAAATAAGCAAAAATCATGTTTTAGCCTGCAGATCAAAAATAAAAGATGATAGAAAATTCCTGTAGTGCCTACTAAAATTGTCTTCAAAAGTTGGTCCATAAAGACCTACATCAATTTTCTGTAGCGTGCATAATAAAAAAGTTTTTCAAATAAGGAACTCGAACTTGTTCCATCTTGTGCATACATACACTGAGCCTATTTTTTCGATATCAATGAATCCTTTATCTTGTTTGATAAAAGAAGTAGCAAAAAGAATAGTATTTTCAGAAATTTTTACATTTTGTTTGATTCATACTGAAAGAAATTTGCTTGAGAATGTACGTAGTCACCAAAAGAAACGTTATGTTGTTCATGCAGTGCCGAATATTTTTCTTTAGGCACTTGAATATTTTTTTTTTCATGTTCTACCTCTGATACATCTCCATTGATCGGTTGTACTAACGTAACTTAAATTGTAAACATTCCTCAAATTGACAATAAATGAAATGTCAAACGAATTTTTAAGTATTGCTCACGTATTGTTATCAAAATTTCGATTGTCTCAGTTATATTTTGTAAAGTACCTATTGTGAGAAATAGCACTAACAGTATTTCAAAATGTTTTAAATTTATATTGTAAATTAATGTTTATTAATTTTTCCGTTATAGGAAAAATGTGTATGAAATAGTGACGACTGCGTACTGTTGTTTCATCATTGCGCTTATCGATGTTCCTTGATGCTCATCGACAAGTATGCCATAGGCATAAGAGCAATATGATAACAATCCAGGAATATTTGTTATTTTGAAAAAAAATATATACAGAGAATTTATTTTAACAGGCAACATATGGTCAATCACTTCCATGGTTACGCACTACTGTCAAAAAATGACAGCAATGTAATATTTGTCCATTTTAAAATGCAACATACAAAATTTGTAGTTTTGTGTTATCAATACTTATTTCCAAAAAAATAGCCTACCTACGTTTAACAAAAAATCAAAACTTTAATGTAGCCCATCTTAACAAACTTTGGCTTACAAAAATTTATAATTTTAATGTAAAAAATGTTAAAAAATACCCCCATTTACACTGAGGCAATATCCTAGGCGATCGTAGAAAGAATTGATACCATTTGTGATGAGTTCTGGAGCAGTTTCCTGTGCTGCAATACTATTTATAATGTTGCATTTTAAAATGGACAAATATTACATTGCTGTCATTTTTTGACAGTAGTGTATAACCATGGAAGTGAGGAACCATATGTTGCATTTTAAAATAAATTCTCTGTATATAAAATCTTAAAAAAGTATATATCATACTAGGGCACATATTTAATTCATTTTCTTAATATATGCTATGGTATTTTAAATCGTGATTAAAACGAATATAAATTTTCTAATTTGAATTTGTCATTTCGATAATACTGACACACGTTTTAAAATAAAAGTTATTCTTTTTTTAATACTTTGATTGTGGAAAGTAGAGTCGTTGACACCTAGCGCATTTATCGGACATTCAAGGAAACATGTATCAATCATATTAAAAATATTGAAATAAATGAACAAGTGGTATACTATATATATAACTAGCGGATAAAAGTTGACGTTTAAATTATTTTATAAATGTGGTTTCTTTTCACATTCAGGTATGAGAATTTATGCAGGTACCCGTTCAAATACTGGACTAGGTATATATTTTGCTCAAACCAGATGGATGACTATGAATGATTAAATATTGTAAATTCACCTTTATCTTGTTATTCTGCTATCTTGCAGATACCGTAGTCATTCATATATTTTGAGCAATACATGTTAATGTATTTCTGGGATTTTCTAGGCGTGTACTTGAATGGGCAAAAATTCTCATACCTGAATGTGAAAAGAAACTACATCTATAAATTAATTTAAACGTCAACTTTCATTCGCTAGTCTTACTGTGCCTACTATATTTTAAATCGTACTTATAATTTCATTTAACAGGTAATCTGACCTTCAATTAGGTACTAATACCATGCTAAATCAATTTTATTATTTCCCTACATTAAAATTTGGTTAGTCACCAAGACGTAAATTCAAAAATACCAGTTTTAAGGCGTATTCAGACTCGTGAAATCACCAGCTTGAAACTGTAAATTCAATCGTGTGCAATGCCTTTGCGCAACGCATTCACAGTACCGAAATCACAACTTTACAATTTTCGATATCGAGTGTAGCGCGTTCTATTGAGGCTTTTTAGAATTCTACATATAAACTGTCAAATATACATCAAATTTTTAAATGACGCTTGTCAGTACTTGTTGTGCATGATTTTTCGTGAAACAGAAGGACCAAATTAGAATTGGATATAATTAATTTAATAAATAAGGAACAGGATGAATTAAATTAACATTTTATTGTACAAATATGTATGTATTATAAGTTTTTTTTTGTACAAATATGTATTACATAAGTTTTGTTTTGTTTTTTAATACACTTACATTATATATGCATAATAAATAAATTTATACAATATATTGCTGCCATGAAACTTGTCCAAGTTCACTATTTTTTTTCTACGTTGTAGATTTAACAAATGTTTGCTCCATAGATATGCAGCACACAATATTCTGTGCCTCATTATAACCGCAACAAATTCATTATTCATTTTATTTCCGACTCTGAAACTAAGGTTATTTGCGGAACTGTCATCAAGACTACAACTGTGTTGTGATTGGTGCAATCAGTGACCAAAGCGTTGCACAAGATTGAAATGTTTAGCGTTTGCATACTTTTCGTTTGAAACAGATTCGTTGCACGAAACCACTGCACACGCATTTCTATTGGTCGAACGACTACACAAGATTGAATTTCTAGTTTCAAGCTTGTGATTTCGGAAGACTGAATGAACCTTTATGCTCTAAAATTCAATATACATATGGTGCGTTCGGCTTGCTAACGCTTTTCACTCTTTTGACTCCAAGTGTTCCTATAACCGTTCGGGTATGTACGATGGAGTAAATAGATCTCACTCCTTGATCGTTCGGGTACACGGAGTGGAGTTAAAAGAGTTAACTCCATTTACTTTACCTCTTTGCATGGGATTCAAGGAGTGCACATGCGTATTAGGTTATTTTTTTGGCAACTAATAGAAAGTTTGAGTTTTAATTTTACAGGGTTCTGTGCTAATCGTGATATGTGCCTTAGTGCCTCGTTTGTTTAACTATTTTTCTTTGCGGTATTGTGGTTGTAAGTATTTGAAAAAAAAAATAGGTATTTATGCTGAGAAAATATTTTAAATTTTTATATATAATTCATATGTTATCTGGATTATAAAATAAATAAATACGTAATTTTTAAATATTTTATTATTTAAATGCAGTACCTACAATTCTCTTTTTGTAAATTTAAAATGACAGCTAACATTTTATTTACCACACTCCTGTGCAAGCCGAACGCTTACTATATGCTCCGAAAGATCTGAGGTCACTTGACAATGCTCCGTGCTCCACTCCAACTCCATTAGAGTTAACAAGCCGAACGCACCAATAGGTACATGTAATGCACTCTGTGTATTGCATAAAGTTGAATGGGACCGATAATAAAGAGTTATTGTTGCTTCAACGCAACAATAACCTACACGTCACTGACAGATCGAATGCGCATGCGTGCTAATAAGGTTTATGTTAAATGCATAGGGTGATGCGCTGTGTGCGATGCAATAGCGAGCGTTTAACGTTACACGTTGTGTATGTGTTGAGGTTATGTTTCGGTGAAAAGTGCGTTTTAGCGTTAACGTTAACGTGGATATATTAAATGCGGTAAACATTGGAATTGAAAGTCCTTTATTTTTAAAATAAGGTGTTTTCTACATAACGACAACGTTTACGTTCTTTCATCTTAATATTTGAGAAAATATGTTTTCCCACGTTAAACGCCATATTACGGTTTCTTGTATTCAGCCTGGACGTCGCACAATTTTGAATTTGTTGTTATTTGTTTTATGCACTATCATATTATTTGCATTACAAGAGAATATTTAATGTTTTTGTAACATACTCGTATATTTAATACATCTTTTAATTAACAAATATGTATGTGCTATAATTTTTGCATTTTTATTGTTAATTAACCAGTCCATAATTTAATGGAACATAATCTAAACTGACCTAACCATACATAACTTAATATAAGCTAACCTAACTATAACAACTTAACTTGAACAAAATATTCACATCATGTTGACTATTTATTTTACAAAATACTGATCATTAATGAATAAAAATACTGACTAATAAATATAGTTTAACATAGTATAGGGATCAAAATAATATTTCGTAATTTTTATTATAAGTACATTTTCCAAAAAATAAAATTTTATTGGCAAAAAACAATATTTTATTTTTTATTGACCAAAAAACCAAATTATAATAACTAGTATTTACTGACAAAATGCGATTTGATATTAACCTGTAATTATTCATACTGACCAATATATTCACATAAAAGGACAAAATTGGTAAAAAATCATAAACAATAATTCTAAAATGACAATATTTCTTAAAAACTATACGCAAAATGAATGATGCTTGCTTTTACATATTTTATAAAAAATCTGGTATTTATATATTCATACATAATATAACTCTATTTTCAAAAGAAATTAGAAAACTCTGACATTTAATAAAAGCATACCAATATTTCTCTCCTCCGCTACTGATGGTGGCAGCTACCCTATAGGTATGCATGTTGTGAAATAGCAGGACTAGAGTTATTAGTGTTGTAGTGTACGGGGGTGGTTTCCTCAACCCTCCACCGCTAGCTGATGTATCGGGCCGACACACGCCGCATCCATCACGCCTGTTTTTACACCCCCACATCGATTATCGACAGTCCGACCCTGTACCGAAGGTTAGCCAACGGTCCAGGATCGGATCGGACCCAAGCACCGAGATAATTAATATAGGATTTTTAAAGGATACAATCAATTTGTTACGATAGGAAAATGTCACCTACTGTAGCTAGAATGATGTATTTAATTATGTACTTATACACAAACGATCACCCGTCTAATTGTTTATTAGTTACATTCAAACTAAAGTTCTGTAATACGAGAACAAGGGTAAGGTGATCGAAAAAATATCAGAAAACTTTGACAGAATTTCAGAAAAAGATCATCCCACGTTAGTCGCTGACGTAATCGTCGTGTGCAAGTGGCAAAGAAAACAAACGTATCTCGACCTGATTAATTACTTCCAGGCACCTGAAGCTTTTGTATTCGATGTTATTATCAGGTGAAATGTTTGAGAGCTCTCTATAAGGTAATGGCAGCTATATAAAAGGGATGCAGCTCTGCCCGAGAGCCAGTTATATAGATAGAAAGTAAGACAGTTAGTGAGTTTAATAGCATAGTAGTATCGTGGTGAGCGTATGCAGTATAGTGTCGAGTGGAGTACTCGAGAAGTTACTGGTATAGATCTGGAAATGAATACTCGTTAGTGTTGAGGAGTTTTGGGAAGCTAGAGTATACGGGAACAGTAACGGCGAGTAGAAGTGGATACTCGGCATTGGTGTTGAAGAGTTGTGGCATACGGATAGTTGGTGATACTGGATCGGAAGTAAGTCAATTAGTGGAAGGAAGAGAGTTCAGAAAGATAGTTGAAAAGAGTGAATTCTGTCCGGGCAGTTGAGTATACAGACGCGGTGGAAATCAGTTGAATATACAGTCGCTGTAGAGGTGGGAGGTGAGACAGTTGAATGTAATAAAAATAAAGAGTGACAAATAGTGATATAAATTAATAGTGTCATAAATATCGTGGAAATAAATAGTTGTGTTAATTGTTTAAATAAATAATGTTAGTGTTAGTGTTTAACTAGTTAATTACACTATTAGTCTTAAATTACGAGTAGTATTTAATATTGTTTAACAATAGTAATCGTCATTTTTATTCTTATTTCTTACTTATTTATCATTTAATAAACATCTATTTTAATTAATAATAATTCTTTGATTTTTACGCTTCACCCAAATAAATAAAACGTTACACTTCGGTGTAGAGAGACATCCTCGTAGAAAATTTTAACACTATCCAATAGAACTATCCAATAGAAAAGAAATGTGTTAGTGAAACGTAGTTCTTAGTTGTTTGTTCTACATAGGCCTAGTGAGCAGTCATAAGATTTTTGTAGTCAGATGGTGCGAAGTCTTGTCAATTCATTAATAATATTGAAAATTCTGGAGATGAGTTCAAAGAAAGCGGTTCGTTTCTAAAGGAGAACGTAAGCAATAGTTTATTAATTTAGAAGGAGCTAAAGTGATACTTTTTACAACGAATCTGTAGGCGTTTGAAGTAAACCAGGGGTTAGCTAGAAATGAGTTGCAAAAAACACTTTAGCTCTATATAAAATATACAAACCTTTTTTGTTCAAACGCTGAAATATGTAGCTATATAAAATTAAACATTTTTATGATATAATTTTGATTGCAAACCAATCAGGGCTATTAAGTTTTTTTTTTATAATTAATTGAATATTTTTTATTGTTTCGTTTTTAGAAAATAGCTAATAGTACATTAAAATACAAGTTTCATAAGACTTGATTTTAGAACATATGTTTTCTAAGAGGACAAGTGCGCTGAAATGTCTTATGAAACGTGTATTTTATACTATTTTTTCTATTTTGGTCCTTTTGTCAAAAATATTTAAAAATATACGTTATTTCATGTTAAGAATTTTTATTTTGGTTGTTTCATAAAGTACATCTTAAAGAACCAAAACAGAAAAAATTATTAATGTTCATTAATATGAAGAAATTTTATTGGTTCACCAGCGGCAAAAAATTTCCTTTTTCTGTCACCCACAGCGGTAGAAATTCGTATGCAACGAGATTATATTATCAGTCATTATACACGAATTGGATATTGCATACACTATTTTTTCTATGACTATTCATAAGTAATTAAAAAATAAACTAAATTTCTGGATTTTTGTGGTAAGTAATAAATTATTAGTCACTGTTGTTGCTTTTTTCACAATATCAGGTGGCGCTACCGACAATTACTTACATATTATGTTTTACAAAGATTTGAAAACTATCAGACATACCAGATTGGCAATACTGGATTCTGCTACAACTGGATAAGGAAAATCTGTATCGTAATGACAATCTGTATATAAATGAAACGAAAATCTGTATCATAATGATAATCTGTATCGAAATGAAAATCTGTATCATAATAAATACCATTAAAGTACTTAATATGTATATTTAAGCATAGGAGTAGAAAAAACTATTTGTTTAACGAGGCAACAAAGTAGCTGATTCACTGCTGGGGCGGTGTTTCATGGACGAGCGGAAGCCTAATCTTTGAATTTAGCATCGGCAGTGAATCTGCATTTTTGCCGTATTGAATATATAATATTTTTCGCCGATTAATTTTATAATTACTTAAAATGTTATTTCCATCGCCGTCGTCATCATTTTGAATAGGGTTGCTGTGTAAAAACAAACTTGAATGATTATATTATCTAATAATCTAGTTGAAGCAGATTGGCACACCCATCAATAGGTAATATGCCGTGATGATATATTTATTTATTTATAATCTAGATCTAGTTAGTTAGTACTAGTACAGACAAATATCTCTTATGTTGATTTACGCCTTTTAATAAATAATTTTAGTATCTATAACATATCTAATCTAAAAGTAATAGTTTACAATGTATTTTTCCTTTTTGATATTTCCTGGCACCTTTTTGTACCGCATTCAATCACATATTCCTCCCATTTATATTAATTTTGTTTTGATAGTGTATCTAGTGCATTTCCTAGATTGTTTCCTATTCTTTGCGATATGAGATTCGTATTCATCCCCTTGCTTCGGCCTCGGTGGTATGGCATCACTCAGGCATATGAGAAGGTTGACAGCTTTTTACATAAATTGACATCAAGTCGATCGGCGAGACAAGAGACAACGATTCGTATGTGAAGCCAGGGTAAATAACAGAATGAGATTGAGGGTGGAGTGGAAATCGCTTTAATACACTAAGGGGATCATTTGAGTTGAGTTGGGGAATTTCACTCAATTTCGTGAAGTCTATCATGTGGGTTATTATTCAATTATTCACAAAAGGTGGTAAATATAATAAAGTAATAAACATATCATCAACCATATATTTTAATATACCTGTCGTATATTAATAAATGAAGGACTCGTAGAAAAGTGATGAGTGCATTTTTACTTCCTTGTACAAAGTAAAGAAAGTATTGTGATCGCGAAAAATTTCGGTTTTCTGATTTCAACGGAAATATTCATTTTGACCATCCCTCAATCCATTTTGACTAATTTCGTTATGACGTCTGTGCGTGCGTACGTACGTATCTCGCATAACGGTAAGCCGTAGAAAGTTGAAATTTTGTATTTAGGACTGCTATAACATCTAGTTGTGCACCTCCCTTTTTGGTCATTACATAATTTCCAGAAGTGGAACTTTACTTGAAGCCTATGATAGATTTTAATGAAAAACTATTATAAAATATAATCTAAAACTTTTCAAATTTGCTATATAAGACTTTTATGTCAATGGGAATAAGATAGTAGATTTTGGTTAAAATAGACTAACCGGAAGTGATATATTACCTGAAGTTATCAACAGTTTTTCTTGAATAAAATGGTTTTATTTTGATTTTAGAAATAAATGCTTCAAGAGAATTAAATTCTGCGTCTAGCACATTCAATATTATTAAATTAGCCCTTTGTATAAGCGAGATATGTAAATTTAAAAATTATATACTTTTTGGTTTTTGTAATAAAGCTTGGTATGGATTAGGACAAAAAAGTATAAAAAAATTAATGTTATGTTAAATTACGGCAATTTTATAATTGGGTCTATACGAGTATTTCATGTTGATCTTGCGTACAAGAAAGTCGTGTGATGTCCACAACAGATTTTATTAATATAGTGTAACGTTTTTATTTATTTGGGTGAAGTGTAAATATTAGACAATTATTATTAATTAAAATAAAAGTTTATTATAACGATAAATAGATATTAAAAGATAATTAAAAACTAAGAATATTATAAAACACTTATTTATTTAAACAATATATAACTCATTTATTTATATAACTAAATTTATTTATGTTCACCATTTTCGATTATCTGTTTATATCACCAACTATTCAATACGCGACGCTTATTTATATCAGACTGTCCAATGCCTTCACAACAGTTCTTATATACTCCGGCGTTTGTATTCGAGAAATTACTAGAACACTATTTCAGATAAAAACATCAAGTACAATAGAATACGTCACCCGAGTAATTAAACAGGTTCGGACAAGTATGTTGACAACGCACGACCCTCCGTGGCTATTGCGTCATCGCTAAAAATAGACACTCGCTCATCGCTGTGGCGCGGCTACGACAGCGGTGGCAACGGCGGGCGCTCCACATTACAATAGGTAAGTATGGGAATAAACTGTGTGCGGAATTTTGTACTTCAAAATTTGTATGACAGAAACTTAAACACCAGCATTTGTACGGCAAAAAATTTGTACTAGTGAAAATTTATAAACCAAATACTATACGTACATGGCACTGCTAAACAATTTAGTGTCAAACGGTACTTATAGGTACCTAAAAAAATTCTTGCAATAAAAGTAGATTTTCTCCAAGTAGGGTTGTTGCAATAATTTTATATGCCGTTGGGGTGCAAAGCTAGTTCGCCTCCTCGTGGTGCACCCTGGGTAACGCTAAATGCACTAGCACAAATCGGCGACCAGACAATCCTCGAGATCTCCTGGTCATTACATTCATCAAATGGCTGAAACACAGTGGTAGCTACTTCGACTAGAACCTTCTGGCGATCCAGTGGGGCAAATAAGACAGTACTACACCATATTCAAAGCCGCCTTCTACCATCTCGACCAACTCTTCAAATGTAGCACCGAGCCCATTGCAACCAGCGCCAATTTCAGCGGTGACCTCGCCAAACAACTTATTTTATCATTTTTTGATAGTTGTATTTAAATTTTAAGATGAATGTATGTCATACGCTAAATAAATAAATAAATAAATGCCGTTTAAGTATTACATTTAAAAAAATATTATTCTCTAAATAGCCTCAAATTTGATATATATATATATATATATATATATATATATATATATATATATATATATATATATATATATATATATATATCACGAAATGTGCATTAGATATTTTATAATTTAATTATTGAAATTTGTGTAATATTTTGTAAAAGTCAAGTAATAACAGAATGTAACGACAAAGTTCATACAGATTAACGTGTGACAAAATATCGCCTACGTTTATTTATATAAATAAAGTAAGTGAGAGACAAACTGTTTTCCTATTGGCCATGAATGACGTGCTGTGTGTATTTTGACATCACAGGGGTTTTGTTTTTCATGACTATTTCTGGCGCCAATCTTTTTGTTCAATTAATTATCAAAATAACAACAAAATTTTGTACAAACTTTTGAAAAATGTGAAACAGGCTCATTTAATAAGGTACGATCAACGTATCATACTGATTAACGCGTTAAAATGCGACGATTATTTTTATCGCCATTATTAACATACTTGGTAATTAACTATTTATTCAACCTAATCATTAATATGTTATTTTAGTAATATTAACGGGAACGGGATTTGTATAGATGAATTGTCACTTTAATATAAAATGTTAGAAGAAATGATTTTCGTAGAAAATTTCTTACTAAAGTTTAACTTTACTTATTAATATGCCACTGGACTAGCCCAATATATGTATGAAAGAGTGTAGTGAGTGACAGAATTAAAAATATGAAGTAAATAAATAAGGTATGGTTTTTCAAAAACAAGCTTTTATTGAAGTGTACGAAAAAGGAAATAATGTATTGTCATCGGGATTACGTATGTGTTTCAAGTCAATAATTACCAATTATTATTATGGGTATTTATATTTATTTTTATTTATTTATTTTACGACAATATTGAAATATCTTTGAAATGGACTTACGTATGTATGAAAAGTTTCAAATGGATCAAATAAACAAAAGAAGTTAACTAAAAGCTTATAAAAATGCAGTTAAAGTTTGAATTAAAAGGCATCGCATATTTTTTATAAATTTATGGTATGTACATTTGTAATTGATAGCGCCAATAACTTTCTCGAATGGATTACATTTCTTTTGTTTTTAATTATTTTCCAACAAGAGTTTTAAAGAGAATAAAGTTTTAGGAAGCCATGATTATAATTCCAATAGAACCTACCTATGTATTGGGATTGACAAGTGAATGCCGAGAACCTTGTATGTAAAATGCAAGTAAAATTGCAATTGAAACATATAATTTTATACAAATGTATTATATAAAAAAATCGGATGTGGCCAACACCAAACCTCCCGCTATTTAATTTTTATTAATTTAAATATACATACTTACATATATTTAGTTATTGCGGAAACTTTATTAAGATCCATTCCATATAACTACGGTTCCATTTACTATTTCCTTTTTAAAACACACACACATACACACAGACATCATCGTGAAAATGTTAAAATTGGATACTATGGACCTTAAAACCTGGTCATTTACCAAAATCTCGATATGCGATTTTAAGCACGATCCCTATACCTTCCTTACCAAGTGTAGCGGGAGGTAAAAAAGAAAATACGAAGTTTAGTATTATACAATTATTTAAATAAATTTTTGAACTAGCTACTCAATTAGTATGAATTATATGTTGCACATATATAACTACGGTAATATCTGCTTTGCAATAGCTACGAGTGCTCTTGTTGCGACATACATAAATACTCTGCATTATATAAATACATATATAGCATATTTAGTAATAGTTGTAAACCCGTGATGCTATATTTATTTATTGTTTATTAATATTTATTTCAATTAGTCTTGGTTGAAATTTGTAAAATGTTGGTTAATATATTTAAGAAATAGTTAAAGTTTGCGGCGTTATAAATATATTTAACTGCGTATAAGTATCCTGCATTTAATTAAAACATCAAGTCTGGAAGTCCTGTCGTAGTATTCTCAAGTCGTTTACAAGTCCCCAGGAAAGTAATCGAAAAATAATTAGTTTAAAACACGATTACAACAAAACGCAAAGTTTTCGCTAATTTTTCCACCATCAAAATCACTTTCCTCGACATCCTACACCCCCTGTCACCCTCCCACTCCTCTCGCTCAAGCAGGAAAATAGAAAATGACATCATAATCTCTTGTACAATCTCATTACGAATTCATAACTACAGAAAAGACCTGAAATAAGAAGAAAAATGTTTCGCGGAAATGTGAAGTACATTAAAAATTAATTAATACTACAAGATGAAACTCGCAGGATTTTTTCGTATTCCTCTTAATGCCCGGCCGGCAAAGCAGAGAGGGTGATTACTGATTGAGGGATTGAGGTCAATGCAGAGCACCTCGGCAAATCAAAACTCATATTGTCACAAGACGAAATAGGTATACAAATTTAAATTTATTCCAAAATGTTTTCATATTCATATTGATTCAATTTTATTTTAAGGGGTGCAAAAGGGCAGAATATGATTATTTTAAATTTATATGCTAAGCGAAAATATACTGATTTGATAATTTTATAAATATGAATTGGTCAAACGAAGAGAACTAATTTTACAATTATTTTAGTTTTACTTATAATTTTACAAAATAAATAGTTTATCTATAATGTTTCTTTTACTTTCTGTTTCTTACCCGATATTTCAACAGTTGTAGATACAGTACGGTCCAAAAAAACCTTTGTTGATTTGTAGAAATACACATAAATGAATTCAAATAATTTACCTGAAATAAGTCTTAACGAAAATTAGAAAACACAATAAAACTAAATATTTTTCTTATTTTGGATACTGTGTAGCTTTGTTTCCTGTGAACACTACAACTTCTATAGGATGAATTAAAGAATCATGTCAGATGTGTGTGATTTTTTTTTTAAATTTGGAAATTAAATTTTAGTAAGTAATGTTTTACAAAAACTAAAACACAGAATGCCGAGTTTCTCAAGTCATTATCAAAGTTAGAGGAGCTTTTTTTCGAAGAATCAAAGAATTTAATTCACTAAAGGTCAATCTTACAAATCAGATAAATAAATAATAATTGTAAATTTGTCATATGATAGTTCACTTGCACGCGGTATTTTCATTTCTGTTTAAATTGCCTTTTAATTTAATTGTTATTACACTACAGCATAAGTTTTAAAAACTACAGATATATCAATTTTTCGATTAGACATTTTCCATTAGTTCCAGATTTGCTTATTTAACTGACAGTTAAAAGTTAAATTTTTAACCGGAGATTGTAAGATTGGTCCTAAGTAATATTTCTCTTGTTTACAAGGACGGCCTTAGGTCAATCGGCGCCCTGTTCGAGATTCTCGATGCGCCCTTTGTATAGGCGATGTGCACATTTTGAGTGTCAGCGCTTCTAACAGCTACTTTGGCGTCTTTGGGTACCTAATAAAATTTGACATTTAGAAAAAGTGATACAATTTACAATTTTATTTTGAGTTTTTGCTGTTATATATGAATATTATACGTCATAGTATATTGAAATGAATAAAGAAATGATTTAAAATGTCATATGTGAATCAAAAAAGTCAAAATACCAGCGAAGGTACTGTGACAGAAAATATAATTTTCCCCATAATATATGTGATTTCTGTAAACTATTTTATCATACTTAGTTTTATATTATTATTATTTATAATATTAGTCAAATATTATAAAATGCAGAATACATGGAAATAGCGATTAAAGAGTTGGAAAACTTGGATGATTGGAAAGAAGAAAGTTTCTGCATAACACGAAATCAGTGGATGATGTTAGCATTTTTCTTTTATATTCGCAATAATTGACGAATATTCTTCATTGAAAATATATCAGGCTCTAAGTGGAATCAGTTGCACAAGCTCGGAAAGGAGAATACACGAAAAATACGAACCATGTGAATTTTTACTTTTAACATTCACATTACATGTACAAAATATATAATAAATAGACTAATTATGTCAAAAATAGACCTTCCATATGATACAACTGCAAGTATTATACAATTGTAAGATAATTTTCTGCTTCTTCTATTATATTTTGTTCAAATTTTAACTTAAGAAACACATTTTTATATAATTCATTGTTTCAATCATACGACCATTGTTTGAATTTTATTCATACGATAAGTATCTTTTACAAGGAGAAAATATGTAAAACTAAAAGAATTCTTCATGTAAGTAGAAGATATCTGTTAAAAAGTTATTTTCTTACGCATATATTCCCCATATAATATTCTACGAAATTTATAAAATTTCTTACTTCAAACGGTAATTTTGTCATTATTATTACATCTCCCACTGCATCACATAATATTTGACATCTTATCATTCGCATTCATTTCAAACATTTTATAAAATAGATATTTTAAAATTATTCTGACATAAAACATAACCTTAAAACATAACCTTGTTATGTTTCAATAAGTAACCACTGTTGTCATTTTTGTCCACTGTCGGCGCTGACTACTTTTGTCCTCCGTTCCGACTCACAAGCTCCGCCAAATAGGGGATTCCGATCGTGAGGTCACAAAATGCGCCACTTGCGGTAAAATCTTGAACTATATGGACAAACAGACATTTTCTATTGACATGTGTCCGGTTAGTGATGAAAATGAATTTTTTAAGTGCAAAGTTAGTGCCAGGGGCGAAATTTAAACAGAAAAATATTGAAAATCATTCGGTGAAAGAACAAAAAATATGATTAAAGTGTTGTGGTCTGAAAAAATGAGGAAAAAAAGCTATCTTATTTTAAGGTTAGTTCAGATTGGTTACTGGGTACTTAAACTAACTCAAAAATTTTATAACGCTTTCAGAATTCAAAATTGTATGAATACGGAACGCAGTAATATTATATTACCCAGCATTGATGGTGGTCAATGGGTATCTGCGTCAGTTTCAAGTAATACGTGTGTGGTACTTGATCTAAATATAAAGTGGTGCTATTTTTCATCCCAAAATGTATCAAACGTATTTAACTACGGACCCATATACCACTACTTCCACGAAACCATTTAGTTTAGTTACGGATAAACCATGAGAGCGGCTTGGGGAATGGAATAAAATTAGCTCCTGTCGTATATTTTTTTATATTTATTCTTGTATTCACACTTACAGAGGCCATATGCGCACCTAGTACCCATACTTTTAATATAAAACACAAATTTTGCAAGGCTATTAACTTGACAGCACAGTGACAGTTACTTGTTTGTCCACATAGTTCACAAAAATACCGCGACGGGGCTAAAAATTCGCTTAATCGGAATCCCCTATTCTTGGAGCCCTTTTCGGGGGAACAGTTCGAACACCCGTTGAGCCGGCCTTAAATGTTTATAACAGTGTTCTATTTTATAAATACACATATTTATTCTGATTTTATATTTTTTTTAAATTGTTTTGTATTGCTTTTCCTGTAATTACCAAGAGATAAAAATATATTTACGTGCCATACTCATTTATCTCATATGTCTTGCACCCGCTCTCTGTGAATAAGATAGACCTACTTCATGGAACTCAAAGGTTCAGGCTTTGAATTAGGAAAAATACGGTGAAATAATGAAATGGTTCAATCGTCTGCTGTTTAATAACAATAATTGAAGAACGTACTTCTTTGGCCAAGAACTTTATTGTAGACAGTAGTTATTTAGCGTACAAAAACTAATACAAATAAACGTCACCAATAGCATGATGCTGTTAGAGGTTAGGCAGTTGAAACTAGTATATTAACCTCTTCATAGATGGAGATATTTATCACGTAACTGATGACACGACTTCCTTGTACGAGACCAACATGAAGTATTATAAAATTGTACGTATTTGACGTAATTTGACATTAACATCTTTTTTTTATTTGTTTGCTATTTTTGTTCTAATCCATAGCAAGCTAATTTAATAATACTTGATGTGCTAGACGCAGAATTTACTTGTATTTGAAGCATTTATTTCTCAAATCAAAATAAAATCATTTTATTCAAGAAATACTGTTAACAACTTCAGGTAATATATCACATCCGCTTAGCCTATTTTAACCAAAATCTACTAAGTTATTCCCATTGACATAAAAGTCTTATATACCAAATTTGAAAAGTTTTGGATTATATTTTAAAATAGTATTTCATTAAAATCTATTATAGGCGTCATATACTACTTCTGAAAATTATGTAATGACCAACAAGGGAGGTGTACAACTAGATGTTATAGCAGTCCTAAATACAATATTACAACTTTCTACGGCTTACCGTTTTTGAGTTATGTGAGATACGTACGTACGTACAGACGTCACGACGAAATTAGTCAAAATGGATTCAGGGATGGTCAAAATGGATATTTCCGTTGAAATCTGAAAACCGAAATTTTTCGCGATTACAATATTTCCTTTACTATGTACAAGGAAGTAAAAATATAGAATTCAGCCAAAATAAGTACATGGTGAACTGCAGGCTTAAGAAGAGTGTATCACCCAAGAATATGTTTTAAATTTCCAATTACTAACTTTTCTGTGTGGCAGCAGAACAAATAAAATAGAAGTCAATAATTAATCGGCTTGCATGTTTGGAGTTATTAACCTTTTAATGAATTGCAATAGTGTATTGCTTTGCTACCCACCCTGTGTATACTTCCCCCTACCCTTGTTTCTGTGATAGAGAACGAAGTCTTGTTTCTCGTGAGCGTTTTTCTCGGCATTTAAATTAGTTTCAACTACAAATTACCGGCAATTAGCGAGAAATAAGAACACGGACGCTAATTACCAATTATATAAATATGAATGAACAGAGAATTTATAACGCAGCTTATTTATTGGTTGCAAGCGAAGCAGATTCACACAAACATGTCAACTGTAAATAATCAGCAAAAATATGCACGCAAACAGCATATAGAAACTATTATTATAATTACAGACCATTATTTACTCCTCATTTATATAAAATTTTGATAGAAATATGCGCGAAAAGATCAATATTTACAGACTTTGATATAGTAAACGATATTCTATTTTAAAGATGGCTGTTCGTTGGGTTGGGTCCCACGAATGTTGACAACTGACTAGAAAGCAAAGCCGATCCAAAAGAATTTTTCTGTAAATTTGTAACTGTTGTTTAAAAATGTGTTCATCAATTCAAACTCGAACCAAGCAACAAAGCCCGATGGTACGGCTACGTTTTTTCGGAACATGGATGGAATTTTGTTGAGTGATTTTTTAGAACACACTTACTTCACACCCTGCTTAAAATTAACGACTGAAGTTGAAATTGTGTCGTTTATAAATCTATGCCATTTACAACTATTTTTACTTGTTCCTGATAGTTAGATGAAAGATAGAAAGATCTATGAGGCATCTGAATTAGTGAATTCTGTCTCTAGACTGGTCTGAGTGGAAATGATACCTCCACACCAGTCATGCCTACTATTCAAAACTAATAATAAAAATTGCATAAATATCTCTATGTATTCATCAGACCTGGTCCCTAGTGATTAATTTTATTTCCAAAATTAAAATAATATCGATGGGGACAAAATATGAGGTAGTGATGCACGACGAGGCGAGAGTACTCTTGTATCTCGTCTCGTCTCGGAGCATTATGCGAGACGAGAACGAGAGCGAGATTGCAGTTTAAAATTCGAGGCGAGGTCGATATAACAACTGCGAGAAGCGAGAAATCTCGCGAGAGTCTTGCAATAAAAAGTATTTGTAACTTTATAGCTTTGATTCATAAATGCAGTGAAAAATGCACCGTACAAGGAGTGGAGTCAACGCTAATTCATGCATAGAATACGAGACTGTGAAAATTATATGAATTCACTATATTATTGAGTCTATTTATAGTTGATTGGTATCGGTCCCAGAGCGAGGAAATGCAAAATAAAAACAAAATCTATTTTTCATTCAATAGAACTAGTTTTCTCCAATATTTCAGTCCCTAATTCACCAGAATTAAAACCACGGTTAACATTTTCTTGCCGCCACTAAAAAGTAAAGGATGTTATATTAAGCGTCGATGGGAGCCAAAACGGAGAGAAGCGGAGTGATTGGTTGCCGGCGATTTACAAAGTTACAAAAAAAGAATTGTTTAATGTTTTAATTCGTTTTACCGATGACAGAATGTATTAACAGATGTTTGTATTGAAATAGTTCAGAAATCACAATTTGGTGAAAAACTGGATTAAATTATTTACGAACTTATCACATTTTCTGGTGACCGTTAATGAATAAACATTATGTTCATATTGAAATTATTTGGTGACCAGAATTTAGTGTTTCGTCTCTTTATTATAGTGATACTTATACGATTGCAAATACACGGATGACGCGGTGCGATTGGTGCGAACTTGTCTCTTGTAGTTAAACTGTTACATAAATACGTAGTGCGCAAGCGCTTATTTCTATAGCGCGACTCGCGCGAGACTCTCGTGCGAGATCGAGACGAGAGCCAAACAAATGTGCGAAAACGAGAGCGAGATCGAGATTACAGATCAGAAAACGAGACGAGATCGATATTTTATATTTCTCGTCTCGTCTCGCCTCGCGTGCATCACTAATATGAGGGTGATTACAAAGCGAAGAAGCCGTAAATAATTGATTGGAGGAAGAACCGCTAGAGTACATTTCGAAAAAGCTTTAGAGAATCGTGAGCCCAAATACAAGGCAGTTCAAAAGAACCACGTAGAAAAATAAACATCTGAATATTTTTATATTTTGTGATCCTCTATTCAAAGACTATACATAATGATCTTCCTCTGGTTTGTTGTCATATAGATGAAAATATTGAAAATTCATAACTGTACTAATGATTACATTACAATATTCAAATTTAATATAGAAGGGTGTTTCCAAAAGTAATAGCAAATTGACAGTATTTCAGAAAAGGATCACTAGAGCCATTTCAAATTCCCTAGTAGGGAAGAGATATTCATGCAGAAGGTATTGTCACTGTCCAAAAAATGAAAGGCAATGGTCCTTATGTAGTTTTTCTGGTTTAACCTTCTGACATCTAATGACTTTGAAAACTATTTAGGAATAGACAGACGCAAAAGAGAGCACAAATTATTGTGCAATATTATATAATATTTTAATTTTGACGGTAAAAAAGTAACACGGGTGGGAATTGTTTTGAAACATTATCCTCTAGTGGTCTAGTGGGTAATAGACTCAGTTGTTTACACATTACACTAGAGGAGCAAACATTTTTGTTGTCAGAGGGTGTGAAACCTCTTAAATTCATTAGAGAATATTGAAACAATATGAAGATGCCTGTAATGTGTAGAGAAGAGTGTTGTAGTGGATAGGAACTTTTAACAGTAAAAAAACATCATGACGAAGTTAGAAATCTGTTAAAAAAAGTGGTACATTCTTGGCTCACGGAACAACCACAATGGAATAAAGAAGTTGATGTTACGGTACGAAAAGTGCACTGAAAAAAATAATAATTATATAGAAAAGTGACATAATTTTCATCTACAATATTGCAACTGAATTTATTAATAGACAAAATTAAAGGATATATGTTGCCATATTTATTGCTGGTCACAGAATTCAAATTAAATATACTCGTACTGCTTCTCATACAAAGAGAGCAATCTATTTTTGTGAATGTCTTGTCATTTTCATTTCTGGCGATAATTAAAAAACCTTCCATTCATTTCAAATCGATGTGATGACGTCACAAGTGTTTGCGGGGGAGAAAATTGTCGGTAATATAGAGTTCTGTAGGATAGACAGCGGATATTGCAAAGAACTAATACATATATAGGAGTATAAGCCATTATTTTATAGGGAAATTAAAAATTATTTTTGTAAAAAGAATGTGACGCAAATCTTTACAGAAGAAGACTTAAAAAAGTATTTACTCCATTTGGCAAGATTTAAACCAGAACACTGCAGATATATATGAAGAATTAAATATATCATTAATAATTTATAAAATATGATTGGAATTTTCTAAAGTAGCGACTGATAAGTATGGATGAGAATTCTTGGATAAATAAGCTTCAATCAGCGATAATGTCTATATTGAGTAACTTTTTAAACTGACCATGTTTTGGCTATGGTTATAGCCATTTTCAAGTCATACAGAAGTTAAATAATAACAATGAATTTACATGTGTGTCAAAATTCATTCAATTCAATTTGTTAAAAGATGTTGCCAAAATCACTAAACGTCAAAATGGAATACTCGTATCTTTTTGTGTGTAAACACGGCTAAATTCTAGCCAATAGAAAGCACATATTATATTTTGAATATAGTCTTCTTAATTTAAAAACCGGAATGTAATAATGTTTATCTTTTAATTATGTGTGTCATGGCAAATGATATGGTATTAATGTATCCAATAACAATAATTTGTTTATGTTACGTATTGACCTCATATGCATGAATAACCATATGACCCAAACAATTGCATACAGCAAGGTCTAAGTCTACGAATGCATTTTATAATTGTTTTAGAAGTTTGTGCTCTTGATTTTATTTCTCGAAATGACAACCAAGTTAAATTCTTTTAAAATGAAGACGTCTTGAATATTTTACGCTGCGAAACAGATTTAAAAACTGTTAACTTATGTGAAATAATTTATACGTTAAATAGAATTTCTAAGTGGGTTTAATGCACAAAGTTTTCATTTCTTTACAAGAGATTTTTCACTTATCGCGAACATATATACATTAAGAATATTTATACAAGAAGAAAAAATCTATATGTTTTATTGTCTATTTCAATACCTAAACAGATCTTGGAGATGACAGTATTTAAAAGAAAAGATAAAAGTAATGATCAGATTTTGATGTTAAATGAACGTCACAATTGCAATGCAACCCTTGATACTTTAAAAACACCGACTTTTCTTGCTGTTTGTCGCAAGCTATTGCGTTTTCCCTCAAAACATTCATTTTTACATGAATATTGTGTGAAATTTCAATTATTTTAGTGCTATTGTTTACTATATATCGTTAGTTTAATAGTTTTACTACTTTCAATAATTAAATATGTATATAACTATCAATATTTATCGATATTTATCGATTAGTTTCGATAATTATCGATGCATTTCGATATTTATCGACAAGTTTCGATGTTATCGATAACTAGCGATATTTTATTGATAATTTTCGATACCTATTTCGTTATTTATATAACATGAAATCTAATGTCATTATTTGAAAATTACAAAGTGGCAAAAATATGATAGGATATTTAGTTTCAATGGCTCTGGTACCACAAGCCTTGTTTTGAAAACGCTGTTTCGTAAATGCCAAATTTCGATATTTAATTTCACCCTTATGCATATAGAACGATTTTTTTCAAAATATTTATTTGAATACAAACTATGTTCTGCTTTAATAGTTATTTACATAAGTCAGGATAATGGTATATTACTGTCGAGGAGCCATACTGACATACGAGGCACTGCGTGCCGAGTATTTTACGGCTCCGAGTCTAGTAAAACTTTGATTATAATAAAAATTATTTTTAAATTTAATAATTAAATCTGTCTTTTTATAAGTATTTAGTAGTGCGCTTCTCTGGTTTCTAACTAGCAGATTCATAAAAAGATTAAGCTAATCCTCATTTTTGGATTAGCGAATTCTACTCTAATTTTGACAGTTTATTTCTTAAGATATAGTCTAATCTAATCTTAGAATCTACCTTTTTTGATAATGCCATGAATATTAAATTTTAAACACCGGATAGAACAACATTTCAAAAATGAATTAGCTTAATCTTTTTTATGAATCTGCCCATAAAGTAATAGAAAAAAAATAGTAAAAGAATTAAATCAATAAATTACTGTCAGTTTTGCATTTTTGGTGCGTGTATTTATTTTCATTTACAATGTCTTGCGAAGCAAATAATTGCGACAAGCTTTAGACATTCTGGGATTAACATATCAAATGTACAGAACACAACTATAAATATGTATGTAGGTAATTTGGAATAAACGACTGATGTTGATAGAATGACATAATAGCAGGAATGCAATTTAGTTTTTTATTTATTATTTAGCCTGGGGCCAGTGTTTATTTATTACTTTTTAGTCTTTTGCCCTGATGAAGCTGTAAGTGGCAGCGAAACGTTGGCCTCAGACTTAATAATAAAAAAATCTGATGTGGACACCACACGACTTCCTTGTGCGCAAGACCAATATGAAGTATAGACCCAATTATAGTATTGCACGTATTTGACGTAATTTGACATTCACATTTTTTTATTTTTTGTTTTTTTGTCCTAATCCATAGCAAGCTTCATTATAAAAACCAAAAAGTATATTTTTTAAATTTGCATGTCTCGCTTATACAAAGGGCTAATTTAATAATACTTGATGTGCTAGACGCAGAATTTAATTCTCTAAAACTATTATTTGAAGCATTTATTTCTAAAATCAAAATGAAACCATTTTATTCAACAACTTCAGGTAATATATCGCTTCCAAAATCTACTATGTTGTTCCAATTGACATAAAAATCTTATATACCAAATTAAAAGTTTTGGATTATATGTTAAAATAGTTTTTCATTAAAATCTATTATAGGCTTCAAATAAAGTACCATTTCTGGAAATTATGTAATGATCAAAAAGGGAGGTGCACAACTAGATGTTATAGCAGTCCTAAATACAAAATTTCAACTTTCCACGGCTTACCGTTTTTGACTTATGCGAGATAAGTATGTACGTACGAACGTACGTACGTACAGACGTCACGACGAAATTAGTCAAAATGGATTCAGGGATGGTCAAAATGGACATTTCCTTTGAAATCTGAAAACCGAAATTTTTCGCGATTACAATACTTCCTTTACTTTGTACAAGGAAGTAAAAAATAGACCACAATCCTGCTATTATTGCCACCCATAAATATTTATTTTCAATAAAATTTTAAATAAAGCGTTTAAATGTTTTCGTGACTAGTCAGAAAAATACCCCAATTTTGGCGCAAAAATAGTACTTTCGCTACAGTTTCTGAAAACGTAATAGTTTGAAAAAAATTCTTTAAATATAAAGATGAAATTAAATATTGAAATTTGGAATTTTCAATACAACGTTTTCAAAACAAGGCTTGTAATACCAGCCATTGTGTTTTGTAATTTTTTTTAAGCATCTAGGGAACAATTTGAGTAAATTTATTTTTACAAATAAGCAGGTGTACTAATTATTTTTGGAAGATAATGTACAAATTAAGGTTAAAATTTACATATCACTTGTCACAGATATTATTTTGCGTAAGATTATTTTTATTAAATTTATTATGTTTTGTCTCTAATTAGCTATTTAGGTACGTAACCGATGCTGTTGGATAAGAGCTACATTTAATGATACTGGTATTCACGTATTTTATTTCAGTTTATTTCTAGATTTCAGTGTGAGAACATCGATATTATAGTGATTCAGGTGAGAGAGTTAATCTAGCATGTGTACGAGTGTGGGTGTGTGTGAGCAGTACTGGGTACTGTAGTGGCCAGGCCCGTGTGGACCCGCTTCTGGGTCGCCAACGTTAGCAGCAGTTTGGGCTGTAGTGATCCCTGTGGATGTGTTCCCGGATCACCACCGAAGCGGCAGAGGTTCCGTAGTGGCCGCCCGTGTGGACCCGGGGGTCGCCAGCGGCAGCAGCAGGGAAAGGCTGTAGTGACCCGCTTCTGGGTCGCCAACGTTAGCAGCAGTTTGGGCTGTAGTGATCTCTGTGGATGTGTTCCCGGATCACCACCGAAGCGGCAGAGGTTCCGTAGTAACTGGCGGTACTGCCCGTAGTTGCCAACATGTGTGTACGGTGTGTGAATGCCTGAACCTTATGTAAATGATTGCCTCCTCACTGAGTATTTCTCATGTGTTACTTCTTTTACAGAAATAATCACGGCGTGAAGGAGGATTCCGCGTGACCGAGTTCGGCCAGGCGACGGTCATCTAGATTTGTTATTATTTTTGTATTAATACTGTATAAACCGGTTTGGGTGATAAATGTGTTTTAATATTATAATTTTCAGCGCTAACATTTAATCGTCCTTTATAACATTTCAGAAGTGGGATCAGAACATTTTTAACTTTCAGCTTTTGGGATCACACCAACAAAGCTTTTGGAACAGTGCGGATATTGATTACGTTTATGTTTAGCTGGATTACGAACCTGGAACAACATTACAGCATCACTTTACCCAACAACAGTCCTCAATTTCAGTATGTACGTTCACTTTACGCGCTATGCATAAATGGGACGAAATAACTACCATGATGTATGTGAGATCTCGCTTGAGAGGGTATGCAGAAATACGGATAAAGCGCTACAAGGAATAAATCATTCTCGGGAGACATGGAAGGCTATGTTGTTGAAGGCATTTTAATCACAGGAAACTTATTTTCAGTTGCTTCAAGAAATGATTTCTCGCAACAAGAAACCGGATGAACTTATGTTGCAATACTATTGTGAGAAGCTGGCGCTACTCAACACTTGCTCTTATCAGAGAATGCGAGAAGCTGCAGTCTTTTTTATTATTTTTGAAGACGATCGAAGATAAATTAGCGACACTAAACCTTTCTATTCCCGTTAAACGCGATTTACATCGTACTTTTCAGAAGAACGAGTGGCCTTACTATACTACGCAGCAGCACGACGATGGAATGGAGAACATTTGTTGTTTTATTTGTGGAAAATTGGGACATACACGCTCACATTATAACAAAAAACGGCAACGAGTATCGAATTGTGCAGAACGAACTGGAGGCGAATTTAGTGCAAGTAGGGACCAGCGACCACAACAACGTCAACATCAGCATGTTCAACGTCAACAAGAGCCACAACCACAACTGCCAGAAAGGAACATCTTAACAACTTCTGCAGAGGTAAGCGGTAATTATGTAAGCATACATCGATATGGGGTCCACTTGCATAACTATGAAGGAAACGAGCACGTATTCCCGCGAACAATTGTAGTAGCAGACAAAGATATGAAATGTGTTCTACCAGTCTTTAACTGATCATATGACAAGTTGAAAATTATCAAGATCATTTTAAGTAAACCACCGGAAACTAACTACGAACGGAATATTTATAAAAATTACTGTTTACGAGACGAACGGGTTTACCGAATTACCGCGTCCGGAATCTAGTGGGTTGTACCTAGGACAGCGGCTGCAGATACTACGTTCCTGTCTTGATGAGTTTGGATATTTCGGAATTTACTGGTTTCCTGGAATGAGAAAATTCGCGAAGTACTCTGACTTGTGTATCAGTTGTTTTTACCATAAACAACAGATAAGAAAGCAGCAAGAACTATTGAATCCCATTGAGAAACTATCAATTCCATTTCACGCCATCCATATGAAGGACCATTCCAAATAAAGAAAGTTCTACCGAACGATAAATTTTCAGTAGAAGATTTGCTTGGTACAAATAGAAGTAGAAGAGGAGAATATAGTAACGTAGTGGCGATTGACAAGATGAAACCATATTTAAGTACACGTGAACTGTTGGAAGACAACAGCGCTTCGGATGTTGATGCTGATGCTGCAGGAATTTGGGATTGATTCCTCGAGGACGAGGAACTTTTCAGGATGGCCGAACTGTCACAGATATTATTTTGCGTAAGATTATTTTTATTAAATTTATTATGTTTTGTCTCTAATTAGCTATTTAGGTACGTAACCGATGCTGTTGGATAAGAGCTACATTTAATGATACTGGTATTCACGTATTTTATTTCAGTTTATTTCTAGATTTCAGTGTGAGAACATCGATATTATAGTGATTCAGGTGAGAGAGTTAATCTAGCATGTGTACGAGTGTGGGTGTGTGTGAGCAGTACTGGGTACTGTAGTGGCCAGGCCCGTGTGGACCCGCTTCTGGGTCGCCAACGTTAGCAGCAGTTTGGGCTGTAGTGATCCCTGTGGATGTGTTCCCGGATCACCACCGAAGCGGCAGAGGTTCCGTAGTGGCCGCCCGTGTGGACCCGGGGGTCGCCAGCGGCAGCAGCAGGGAAAGGCTGTAGTGACCCGCTTCTGGGTCGCCAACGTTAGCAGCAGTTTGGGCTGTAGTGATCTCTGTGGATGTGTTCCCGGATCACCACCGAAGCGGCAGAGGTTCCGTAGTAACTGGCGGTACTGCCCGTAGTTGCCAACATGTGTGTACGGTGTGTGAATGCCTGAACCTTATGTAAATGATTGCCTCCTCACTGAGTATTTCTCATGTGTTACTTCTTTTACAGAAATAATCACGGCGTGAAGGAGGATTCCGCGTGACCGAGTTCGGCCAGGCGACGGTCATCTAGATTTGTTATTATTTTTGTATTAATACTGTATAAACCGGTTTGGGTGATAAATGTGTTTTAATATTATAATTTTCAGCGCTAACATTTAATCGTCCTTTATAACACACTTAATATTATGTGTTCCTCGACAATTTTTTTATACACGAACATGACATGTAAATAACTACATAATGATAGCATAACAAATAATGTAAAAAACATAATATGATCAGCACATTACATATTACATGTATCTATATAGCCAATTATATTTCCTTTTATAGGCCATAACTTGAAAATCTAAAATAGTTTACTTGGACTAGTATAGATTGTGATTTATAACAAATTAGATTACTTTATAGATATTTATTTGTTTTAAAATTCGAAGAAGATATAATAAAGAATGTAAGTATGTATTCTTTAATATATATTGTGAAAACGATATTTAGAAGTACCTACTTTATTTATAAGAAAATGGTTTAAAGAGAAGAGTAAAGGTGCATACACACTATTATCACGTTACGTAAACTCACATGATTTCATGTGTCAATTGTTGAGACCCATATTCCCCATTTATTTATATTGCTACATCACACACTGTTGTCATTTGTAGCATTCATGTGAAATGACATAACATGTGCAAGCAATATAAATAAATGGAAAATATGGGTTTCAACCACGGTATAAGAAACTACGGTAACGCCACTCGCTATGTTTCCTGTGCTATAAACGCGGTCAGGACGGAATACACTTAATTCTCCATTATCTCGCTGTGTCGCTGCATGTCTTGGATGCTTAAAAAGCATGGAAAAGATAAAAATGATGATGATTTTATGTAATATTTCTAAAACTATGTATAAATATAATACGTAACAAAATTTATTTATATAAAACTATTTAATAAAAATAAATTAATTCATATTATAGCAAGAAAATATTAAATAATATTATTTTCAGCAATTTAACGTAAAAAAGGAAGGTGATTCAAGTAAATATGATAGGAAAAGATCACCGTGGGCAAGAAAAAAATAAATACAATAAGGAATATTAAGACAGGTAATAAATTTAATTTTTAAACCATGAAATGCAATATTAACCTACGAGTACATATGTACATTTTTAGTAGAAATTGGATTTCGTAAATGATTTGAGAATACAGTATTTAAAAACAAAAGGAAAAATATACGCTCAAAGAACATTGTAAAAAACATATTTTGCAAATTTTATACTATCTTTTGGTGGATATAGAAAATAATGACTCTTTTTCACTCGAAGATTAATATTCTGACTTGCAGTTGGATACGAAACAGATGCAGTTTCTAAAATATTATGTAAAATGTTATAAAATTGTAAATTTAGATTATAACAGGAAGCAGGAAGCTGTCAGATTTAGCGGTTTCGACTCTATTTGAATTATCATCCCAATGAAGGCTAAGAGTCGAAATCGTTACAAGTTAAAGGTTGAAGAATTTTAAATAATTGAGGCTTCCCAATTCATAGTAATATTAACAGTGGCGGATTTCCGAAGAATAATTTTCAACAAATAAAAATAATTTTAAATGAATCAAAATTGCCGCGTGTAAATTTGCAAATACGAAAAGATAAATTTAAACAACCTGCCAGAAACTAAGAATTTAGGTAGGTAGTAAATTAATGAATATAAATGTTGCTTCAATTATATCCCGTTAGGATTTTTTAAAATGGTTTTTAGTTGTAACAAAGTAATGCTTGATATGATAATGAGAATGTGATTCCAACAAAGAAAATGTCCAATCACATCAAAAAATTGATTATAATAATTTAAAATTACAATAACGAAAACTTGATTGCAATAATAAATAGTACTAATTAGACAAAAATAAATTATTATAATTGTAGTTAAATTTAGGCGGCAAAGTAATATCAGACTACAGGCGACATTCCGCCACTAAATATTATATGACTTCCACCACATCCACTCAAGAAATTTAATGTGCAATTACATATACTTAAATTTTATATTTACTCACAGATATTTATACCTATGTATATAATTATAAGTGAATAATGCTTTAAAGCTTTCAATTTTGCAATTAAATTGGCTTATGTTGAGGTCTCAGTAATGCAATTGCATCAAAATTATGTTAAATTAGTTACTCAGATAATGGAATACATAAAAAATGCTTATTCTACTTTGTTCTTACCTTAAATAATGGCATTGAAGTTATCAAACAAGTATCTTATAAACCACATATAAGAATCCAACTGCACTACCGCCACTGCGAATATGAGTGGAACTAAGTTTACTATGTTAGGCCGCGAAATATAGCCAGTGGCGTTACCTTAACTTCTTATACCGTGGTTTCAACAATTTGACAGTGAAACGTGAAATCATGTGAATTTACGTGACGTAATCGTAGTTTGTATGCACCTATAATGGCTAATGAGAAATAGCTATGTTCACTTCGTTAAAAAAATGTTGGGTTCAAGATTCAAAGGATCCTAAAACATGCTTCTATACAATATACCTAGGATAGGTGCGGGAGGTAAAATGATTTGTATGATGAGTTTAGTTCACATTTAACTTTATCCTTTTACTTACAGTTGTCAAGTCAAAAAATGAATTTACGACCATATTTTATAATAATATAGAGAATAAGTAGAAGAAAAAATATAGGTCCGTATTCACAGACCACCATTTCTTGAAAATAGTTTCAATTACAGAAGTTAAGTTTACCTAATTTCACTCAAATCATAATCGAAAAATGCCACGAAATTTCGAGACGAGATTATTCTGTATCTCGTCTCGTCATAATTTTTCTTGCCTTCTCTCGATCTCGACTCGAGAGTCTCGAATTTCTCGAATTTATAATTAGCAAAGAAACGAGTACCTCTAATTAAAACTAATTATTTTACTGTTTGATATTTAAATGGTTAGGTATAAAAAATACCCAATATCATGGTCATGTCAATCTGTTTTGTACGCAGATATTGGTAATTATAATTATATATTCGTATAGTGCGGGCACTTGAAGCTGGTGTGAAGAGTACACCATAGGTATCACTATTGTTTTTTTTTTGCTAATATTCATAATAACTTTAATATGAATAAGTAAATATGAATGTAAATGAAGAGACAATTCAAATATTTGCATATACCGATGAATATTTTGTACTTTTAGATACTTTAATTGGATGATTTTTAAAAAAGTACACTCGGGATCTCGACTTTCCTCTCTCGTCTCGAGCAAATCTCGAGGGCATTACTCTCGTCTCGTCTCGAATTGTGGAGACGAGAATAAGATTAATCTCGTTTCGAAAATTCTAGAAATTCGAGACGAGATCTCGAAAATGCGAGATCTCGCGGCATCACTAATCGAAATACAACAAATTTATAAAAAAAATCGTAAAATACGTACTGATTAATAAGTAGTAATGCAAACATTCTTCAGTAAATAGTTATAGGGAATTAAGCAGTTTGTGACATCCCGTGTTTGATTTGATTTTATTATCGTTTGTTGCATTATAATAAATTAGCCCAATTGCAACTTTAATCACGTTGTTAACTTTGACAAGGTTTATTTTTAATGTATTTTTGATAAGTATCTACAGTTAAATGTTCAGTTAAACACATGAGTAGCTAACAACTTTTTATGTAACTTATAAAGTAAAATATTATTTTTTAATTAAAAAAACATACATATATCTGCTCTAATGTAAAAAAAACTGTTTCAGTGTCACCTTTCACGGGCTTTTCTAATAGTCATATATTTTTATTAAATAAAAATAAAAAAAATGGGTTTATGGGTTCATTGGTCTTGCACTTATGCGCACTGGTGCCCTTTTATTATGGTTAAATTAGGTCCTCTTAACGTCTTTAACTGAATTCAATTTCAACAAATGATGGTCTGCGAATACGAGCCATATAGTTTCATAAATTAGATATATTAACGTATAGCAATATCAATAAATATAAAAATTCTGGATGAAAAATAATTCTCATCCCTTGATAAAATAGTAGAACCGAATAAATTAAGTAAGCAGAGCTTTAAAAAATGTTACCTTGCCAAAGGTTTAGGCACAAGCCGCCTCTGGACTAGTGCTCCTTTCTTTACCTTAACCTTAATTTTACAGAAGTTAATAGTACCTAGTATATCGACTCCTTTCTGTAAAAAGTCCTGCATCAAATCATAGTTCCTTTCTGAGTGTAAAATCTTTAATCCTTCCACAAAGAGGTTTAAAAGCGTCTATTACTTTGCAAAGAAAAAAACATCTAACGTTCCTTAGCCAGTGCCTCGCGCCTCCCTCTGTACAAAGGGTGTATTAGCATTCATAATGAACGCTGTAAGAACGTAGGTCATTAGCTACAAGTAATGAAATGTCACCCAGAGAACGCTACCCTTAAAATAATACGCAATACGCACTCATACACATACAATGATTAATGGAAAGATTAAATAAGATTTGGTTTTAATTATTGAGAGAAATATTAATTTATATATCATCACAGAGCCGGTGAAGATAGCCGTGCGCATCAAACCACGATTAGAATCTACCGGCGAGTCGTAAAAATTGTTTATATTCAAGGCATTAATCGTGCGACGATCTAATTACTTGTCCATCTCAAAAATATCTAGTTGCATCTTAGTTACAATAGTAATTAATAATCGCACCGTTGATGATGATTGACTTATCACTATGTACTATTATTGAGAATTTAGGAGCAATAAATTAAATGACCCATATTTAATTGGACTTACTGTACATGTTATTGGTTGTTGTTCTTGTTGTAGTTGTTGTTGTTAGAAACAAACCAACTAGCAGGTTTGTTCGCGGAAGCAATCCCGGACTAGTTTGAGCCTTACACGCATGCGCATTTTCATTTTAGTTGTTCGCGGTACGACTGCGACTAAAAATTTCATGTTCTTGGAACATGATGATGATCTCTTGGACGAAGGGGCGATCGCGACGAACTGGTGAGTAAGAAAGCTGTATGATTTAAATTGAGTGAACTCTGGTGTTGAATAGATGAATTTAACAATGGCGCGTACTTCAAAAGAATAAGTAGGCGTAAAGATGTAATGCGCCACTTGTAATTATTCAATGCGCCAAGTTTGGTGCATGCGCCACCACTGTTCTAACATAACCTATTATTTTGAAAGTGACGCTCAGCTAACATGTGGTTTTTTTTTATTTTAAAAAAGTATGTACATATAACAAATATTCTAAATTGGTAATATATGTGAGAAGGAACAAATAGTTATTTACGTTATAAGGCTGGGAAGTGAGTTATTACGGGACGAATGAGAAATTTACAGAGGAGGCGACGAAGAAACCGAGTCAGGAATTTCGAAATGAGTATCGTAATACAACTCCATGGCTGTATGACGAACAACATTTTACTTCATACTGTCGAAGGGTTTAAAAAAATTATATTAATTCAAAACATGCCTGTTTAATTTAGATCTTTGAATTTGACATTTGCGTGTATTTGTTTTATTTGTATTGTTTGTTTTGATTGTCAAAAATTACACATGCATATTATTTTGGTGATATTTGTGGTGTGCCGAGTGAAATATCTTTAAAATGTGGCGAGACTAATAGTTGTCAAATAAGAATACCGGTTATTTTGTGATTGACGAAAAGTCTTCAATTTTTTACTCGTAGTGCTCCAGCAACATCAAGAAGTTGCCAGTAACTATCGACGGGGCATGTGAACTTTTAGAATTGGTAAAATTTCAATTGTACCATATTAATCATTCGTAAGCTTTAAATTGTGTTATTTAAAAAATAAAATTTGTGAAAAATTGATATTGGCGTTTCTTTATGTTAAAAATAAATAGTCCTGGAAATGTTTCCAGGCAACACTTCCCGGCCCCGGTACTGTAATGTGTCATTTCCTAGACTACAATTAGCAACGTAAGGTAGTACATAGTGGACAGTGTGAAATAAATAATTTGCCGTTGTCTACGTTTCAAGATAATATATGTCATTATGTAGTTCTAATTTTATTCGACCAGGTAAAGACAATGTAATATGAAAATATAACGTAGTGCAAAAGATATTGGAAAATGTAAAAATGTGGGATGATCCCATTCTTACAATTTCAGTTACTATTTTATTTATGTTTTATGTAGAAAGATCTACAACTTATAGTGCATTATCTTATAAGAGGGCTGTTCTTTTAATTTCGTGCTTCATATAACAAATAAAACACGGTAGGGGAGACCGGTGTCAATTGTAACAGGTGTCAAATGTAACAAGGGTAGGTAACAGGGCCATCTTTTCGAAGTAGATTAAAACGCACTTGTAGAGTGAAGCAGAAATGGTCATAGCTCTTTGGTATTTAGTGTAAGTACATACGCGCAAATACGGCGTCTGTTTCTGACGAATATCTATAAATCGAGAAAAAAGTAAATACAGGTAGTGACACACATTGTTTCTAAAACACTATAAGTGCTCTGCTCGGAAATATTTCAAGTTAAAGATCAGTTTGTGAGTTATATCTGCTTTTATTTTTCTTTAAAAACATTTCGAATTATTATCTAATAAATACAAAAAAGCAAATAATATCTATATAAGTGAAGCGGTGTCAGTTGTAACACATGCCACGGTGTCGATTGTAACGTGTTTAATAATTAAGTACAGTATTGATCATGATAAAAATTACAAGAAAAAACCATTACTATCGAAAATATAAAAGAAGAAGAGTAAAAAAACGAAAAACACTTCCGAAATTAACAGTCGCAGATTACTCTTTAGATGGCTCCGATGAGGAAACTCTCTGATATGTATTGGCCCATATTTTTTGAGCACAGGAGATTGGTTGCAGTGGCGAAAATGTAAAATCTGGACACCGGGCAAGTTAAATTGTACGAAGAAAGACCTATTTTATGTTTACCTAAACTGCAATTTCGTTAGCGGCTAAAGGCATTGGTCAAAACGGTCCATATCACCAACAGAATATATATTTTGTTTGCTTTGATTTGAGTCATCTGAATTTCGTATTTTATGAGGTAATAAATAAATGTTTATTTTTTCAATAATTTCTTCTTTAATCTGTTATTTTACCTTATTACATCACTGTTAAAATTTGTTACAATTGACACTGGCCCTGTTACTATTGACACCAGTTAGGTGTCAATTGTAACATTTGTAATGCCTGACTAAAAATCCTTATACTTTTATATTTGTCAAATTTTCAAAAGTTTAAAATTCAAAATATTATTTATTAAGGTGGGTAGGTTCTCATATAGGTAATTTCAAAATTTCGAAATGTAACGTTAACTCGTGAAAAATAAAATTTTAAATTTTGTAACAATAGACACCGGTCTCCCCTACTTGATTCTAAATATTTTATTACTTTTTCTCAAAATATTCCTTATTACAATAATTACATTTTTGCAATACAAGGAGCTATTTTTCAAAACATTTTCCATGTTTTTGGAGCTGTTATTTATCTCTCTTTTGAAAGCAGCGTCAACTTCATTGACCAAAGTAAAACGTATTAAATTAAAAGAAGTTGGGACTATATGGTGGATGATTCAACAAATCAATGTTTTTCTTGTCTAAATACCCTGTTGTACGTGGATGAGTGTTATCATGAAGAATTGCCTTTTGAGCTAATGTTAAATTATTGGAACACGCCAATGCCCAGAGTTGCTTGAATCGAATAAACAGTAACATGACGGTCTTCCTCTATCTATCTATCTTTTCGATCTGTTCTTTTCTTTGTTGAACTGACAAAAGATGAAGTTAAAATGTCACTATAAAATGTATATCAAAAACTCACGCCTTTCTAGTTAGTCTCAACATTAGAAGAACACCCCTCGTATTATCAAAAAAGCGAGCTAATTATTAAAGCACTGCTACAAAATTCAATTAGTAATTGAAAGCATAATATCGCGAATGTTTTTTGATCTATCTAATTTCCTCCATCTACAAATCAAAGTATGTAGCCTCTCCCCTTGTCTGGTAATGTCTGAGGGTCGTATATCTATCTGTATTCGTTGCACTCGTGTCCGGACAACTACTTCCGGTATGGTGTGTTTCCGGGACGGCCCTTTCCGGCAGTCGAGTCCGGCTACGACGCGGACTCTTCTTCCTTTATTTCTTACCCCATACAAACGAATTTACTTAATGTATTAAATGTATTCATATGGGGAATTAAATAAATATAACACGCCAAAACAGCTATGAAAATATAAGGAATTTCCATATTTTAAGGTAGTCACTATAGCTGGTAATCATGCAGAAATACAAACGCACTTCTTCGCCTCGTTTACATTCATACAGGCTCTTTATATCTCTGTGATCTTCAGAACTAAGTATTAGTTTAGTGATTTATTCGTATTAATTCAGTTAAAGTTATTATATTTATAAATAAGGTATTACTGTAAGGAAGGTGAAGGCGGCAATAAGAATAAAATAAATATAAATATATCATCACGGCATATTACCCATTGCTGGGTGTGCCAATCTGCTTTGTTTGCAGATATCGGTAATGATGATGACATATTTGTACCGTACGGGCGTTTACTAGGCGTCACCTCACGGGCACTCATTGCTGGCGTGGAGAGTGCACCACAGGGGTCAATATTGTGCCATTTAAAATTCGAAATATTAAGCGTCCGAGTGCTATTAATTCCTGGTATGTTCCATGATGGGCTATGTATGCTGTAGGTATTTTTTATTTTATCATATTACAATTGAAGTAGCATAAAATACTCGTTACAGAAGGCTATTCAAGTACACGTTCGTTCGTCCACTTGCTGTCCGAATTTTTAACTCGTACTAATGCTAGAATCTAGAATATGTTACCTTCTGTTATACTTATGTTCTTATACTATTCCGGCTAATGGACCTTTTCATTTTCAATTTAACACGACTCTATCGCTGCAAATAGTAAGAAAATGGCGCGAACAGCTGCTGGGGGCTGTCAAACGACATTTTAACTTCAATAAAAGCTTTTGTAACTTATTTCGATGAGATTTTTTAAAGTTATCTGAGATATTCTCAGATTTTAGGTCTAAATTTTTTAGAAACAAACGCATAGATCTTAGCTGTTCTTACTATGCGCAGATCCCTATGCGCATATCTTCTATCTCTTTAAATTGAAAAGGTCTTTTGTCCGTTTCCAGCCGTTAAAATATCATTTTAACAAATGAAATTGTAATAAAAATGTTCAGTATGAATAAACATTTTGTTATGTTATCTAGTAACGTTGTAATAGATTTTAATAAAGAACACATGGCACAAAATTGACCCCTGTGGTGCACACTCCACGCCAGCAATGAGCGCCCATGAGGTGACGCCTGGTAAGCGCCCGCAAGGTGTAAATATTTCATCATTACCGATATCTGTGTCCAAAGCAGATTGGCACACCCAGCAATGGATAATAAGCCGTGATGATGTATTTATTTATTTACCAAAAAATATTAATAAAAAGAATGTTTACAACTCAATGATTGCTAATTGATTGTGAATAAAATAGTATCAATACGCACCGCGCGGTAATGCTTATTCTAGCCTCGTGCTCATAGCTGAGCTAGTTCATCCAAATCTATGCTCGGCCGTAATGGACTATTTACCTGGCTCGGTATATAAATTATTAGTACTTAATTCTGAGGTAAGGATAGCTTTCTGTAGTTACACCTAGATATTATGGGATAATTCCAGTATAGTTAGCGCACGATGAGTTGAGATTGACTTTGAATGCGCAAAACCTAAAATTTGTACATGGACGAATCGAAATGTAATATTAATTATTAGGTATTATGATATTATTATAATGAGGAAAACACTTCATCAACACCAAAAATTGGTATAAAGTGAAGGATAAGCCAAAGTATGCATAGGTCCTGTCTCAAAATAACGCGCGCCAACTATACTGTTCTGTTTTCTAACAAATCGTATGCTACAGAAGTCCACTAAATTATATCTTGTAACTGTAATTGTGCTACATATATTTATGACGGATAAATGATCAGATCGGTTAATGCCGGGTGTATCGATATTTTTACGATTATACACTTAACCGTTTGATAGATTCGAAATAATCAAACCAAACTCTGTAAGAAAAGTGCTCAGTTTTAGCAACATTGCAAAAATTTAAACCAATATTTTGTATAAATGTCATACAAAAAGTCCCTTGGAAAAGATTCTATTTCTTGTACAATACCTTAAAGCAGTTGTATGTATTTTATACAAATTCCATACAGAAAGTTTCTAGCGAAAGATCCCATATTTCCAGTAAAAATATAATACAAACATACTGTCAATTTCACTTGACACTGACACCTTTCAAACAGAATTTTCTTAATATAACAGCTGTTTCCAGAGTTATAGCATAGCTGGCTAATATATGATATAATTTAATTTCTTTATAATTTGTTAACTATATCCATTTAATATGAAGTATAAAATGCCTTCAAATTGTACAGAGAATAAAATTCCTTAATATTTATAATAACATTAAATGTGAAAAAATAATATTTAACATTGTTTTTTCAAGACTACCTGTTAAAATCTTCAAATGAGGTTACTTCCGGTTGACAAATTAAAACCAACATGTAATTAGCTCTTCATATGGATAGAAGAATATGAAAGGATTATAATTTTTGGAATTGTAGTATAAGAGTTATCGCAGGCGAAAATTTTGTCACACACAGACACACACACACACACACACACACACACACACACACACACACACACACACACACACACAATCAAACAAACAAACAAACACACACACACACACACACACACACACACACACACACACACACATACACACACACACACACACATACAGAAATCATCGTAAAAATAGTAAAATCGTATTCTAGGGACCCTAAAACGTGCTTATTCATCAAAAACTCACCACCGATTTTTTTCACCAAAGACAATACGTTCCTTACCTAAAGGTGACGAAAGGTAAAAAATTGGAATTTTGATACAGAATAGGCCCGATAGTTACAGAAATGGGATGAGCGTGACAAAGTATATTGTGACCAGTTGTGGTTGAAATCAGATTTAAAAATTAATATCAATTTTCAAATAACACTAAATTATCTAACCCTTAATTTGACGACAGCTTTGATTGTAAGGTGTCGCCGGGTAAGCTTCAACGACACAGATGTATCGTGATTACAGTAATTTGCGAATAAAAGCAGATTGATACATCCAGCATTGGATAATAAGCTCAAACCCTTGTGATTTATTTAATTATAATATATTATGTATATACTTTAAGAATATTCATATAAGAGCTGCATGAATTTCGAATCGATATAGACTTACAGACAATAATTCCCTATTCTTTCATGTATGCAAATAAGTATTAGCAAAATCAATGAAACGTATTATAATGCATGCACCCTTATGCTGTAGATATGCCCCATTCTCGCAACATTATTAAAAATTTTAATTGGAATTCCTACCCCTTCTGGAAAAAGATAGCATAAAAATCTGCGTTCACATTCCAACGATAAAAGATGTACTGAGAAGAATTACTTTTATTGTCTCCACTGTAAAGGGGTAGGTTTCTCCTACCACTCCGGGTTTCTCCCACCATTCGCCGAGAGGTAGAAGGGGAGGTTTTTGCATGACAGCCCAAAGAAAACTTCTTCTAAATGTAGATAGAATTTCTTCATTTCGACGACTATCTCTCTCTGGCTTACAGGGGCTGTGTTTAGCTGTCTTTGTTCTGCATTCCTGTATACTCATCAAGACTGCGTATATTCTTATATTATGGCGTCTAATCAAAGACGGACGCTCGGTTCTTTTCTCCGTTTGATGAGCTGGGCCCGGAATTGTTTTAATATTTTCGGCACGTGCTAGGCAGGATTTTCATGTTTTAATGGTTCATGTTTTCAAACTTCTTAATTAAATGTGTTAATTAAATGTTCCAAGGTATTGATTTGTTTACTTCTTTTTAAGTTTTTTCAAAACAACCATTGTTTTCAGATTCGCTTTGGAGGATAAATTAATGCTTTTTTCTGTTTACTGTTACGCATAGTTAAGGAGAGATTCTTTTCTAATTTATCTCAAGACATTGTTTTAAATAATTTAAGTATGGGAGCTATGTTTAATAGACAGACCTTGGGAGATGACATATTTTTAGTTTCAGCGAAGTATAGCAGAGATATTTCAAAGATATGGACGCAAAAAATATACCAAGGAATTTTGGAAACGCATCATTCATTTCTGTATGTACCAATATATTTTTGTTCGCAGATATCTGTAATGACAATATATTTATATATGTAGATGAAATAATTTTAGAAGTCACAATACGAATATGAACAATATATTTTAGCTTTTCAATACGGAAGTCATAAGTTAATTCAATATTAATGTTTATCAAAATTGTACATAACTACCATTATTATTATAAACCTTATAGTTGAGGGTGCTCATCAACTTATTTGTATTCAAAGTTGTCACTAAAAGTTCACAAAAGAGGAGAAATTTTGTGTTATTTGAACAATGAAAATATTTTTTATGTTGCGACGTCGAACGGAATTGAACCCGGTCCATCCGAATACTCTGAATCACAATCGGTCATATAAAGTACACTCTGCAGTTCAATTCAAAAACGTTTATTGTTTTTTTTTAGTATTTATAAATAAAATTCTCACTTAGCCGCGCGACTCCTTAAATATGTATATAATCGTGCTTTTGTGTATGATACTCTATTAATAAACAAATCTTAATATGTAGTAGTAATCAAACTTTGAGAAATTAAAAATTAATTCATTATTATTGTTGTTATTTATACTTGTTCACAAAATACGAGTATATAACAAAAACTATTTTTACAGGTCTTTATTGACATATATTGTAACATATTATTTTCATATAATGTACAATAGTTATTTAACTTAACTATCAAGTGTGTAAATAAGAGCGATTCACTAATGGGCTACTGCGTACCGTTTTTTTTTATCTAATATTTTTGAAGAGACGATATGTATGACGTAGAATTACGCCAAACCCATGAATGGCACTAAGAGCCATAGTAACCTGCTTAACACATCGAAATACGTAATAAAAGTAACAGAAACCAAAGAGAGAAAAATGAACAAATATCAGAATTAAACTTGCACTCGCACGCCATGTACAGATTACATTTTTAAATATGCTTCTCTTTCTGCGGTTCAAAATAATGACGTCACAGAATGTTCTTAATTTACTAACAAACATATAATTTTTATTAAATAAAATTTATATTTTTACGTAAGTTTTCAACATAACATTAGGTGTATAGAGATAGATATAGGATTTTGAATACCACACAAGTAATCCATTGTTAATGTTTGAGATTTTTAATCGCCAATGAACACTCGTGTTAGAATATTTTTCCGTTGATTATTAAATTGATAACGTACTCATGAATTAATAGGTTGCATACAATAAAAGCGTTAAAAAACGTGCAATAGCGTTTCATTTTCTATTTTCTCAGTGCATTTTGTCACGTTTCATTTTCTAAAAATACAGTGTTTAAAAAAATTCCTAACTCGCAGAAGCCTATGAACAAAGAAACGTATGTCAATTTAAAAATATTTAATTAAATATCAATTTGGCATGAGATATAGCCAAAAATGTTATCTAAAGAAATCAAAGCTTTTCTTCTTGAATCTTATTTTAGAAATGGAAACAAATTAGACAACGACTAATGTCAATACGCTGTATCCTTCTTTATTGTCTTTTCTCCTTAAAATTACATTTCATGATCAATTTTGACATCTTGACTTTTGAATAAAATAAGGATCAGACATACGTTTCTCTGTTCATAGCCTACTCCGAATTAGGAATTTTATTGAACAGTCTGTACATAGTTTATGAACTTATTTTAATGAAAAAGGTGCACTATTTAACGGTCGTAAAGAAGGGTATTGCATAATAAATAAATATGTATATTTCTTTTCAATAAAATAAGAAAATAATTCATTATAATTATAAGACTTTCATAAAGTACCTATATAATCTTTCAAAGGCATGTCTTGCTGTTATTAAAACAACCGATCATGGTTTCATATTTAATGAATAGAATTCATTTTGTGATACACTCTCTACAATATTTTTGAGTGCTAGTAAGATTACATCTGGTAAAATATTTCTAGAGAACAAATTTTATCATTATCGAATTATTCGTCCAGAGAATGACAGCCGGCAATTGATAAAAAAGAAGTTCAGTAATTAATCAATTATGTAATTAATTAGTAAAGAAATCGGTCTTATTATTTATAATATTTTCAGTCAATATATCAATATTTTAAGAATAAACATAGCAATTTCAATAATTATGTGCGTTCAACGGTACATATTTTTTACCGCCACTATCGAAATCTATTAATAAAAGCAGATTGACATACCCAGATATAGGAAATAAGTCGTGGTGATAAATTTATTTATTTATAGTGATATTAATAAATAATAATAATTATCCCGTCCCTTCGATCTTTTTCTTAATTTAAAAATCTGTGCCTGAGAAAGAGACCATCCACGACGTCCATCGTAACTAACTTCACTCATTAGAGGGTAGAGTATGTACGCTTTCTTAAAACTTTACACTCCTCGCCTTTTTCTACTCTGTCTTTCTCTTACTTCAACTCTTAACGAGAGCACCCCATCTGCCGTCTCTCTCTACGCGAGAAACAAGGACAACGAATAACACCCTCTTTGTTTATCGCGAGTCGAGGAAAGAGTGCTGTACTGATGAATCTAACATGATCGACATACGAGGGATGGGGGTAATTACATCATAATTAGGAGATGTGTTAATTAGTAAGGGGGTTAATTAGGAACATATTCACAATATATGGTGACTAAATAAATAACAGATTGTACGATCTGCGATATATAATTCAGATACAGATAAAATTGATGTCAGTTTTCTATACAAAAATCCTTCTTTTCAACACACTTCTCAAACCGTTCCACCAATTTTTATTCTATCAGAAAAAAAGTTTTTCATTCATAAAAGTACGAGTTTGAAAACTGTGACCGCCAACACATAAATTTATTTTTAAGTACGTGAGAACATACTATACTCGTTAATTTTGCATACTAAGAAAAATACTTCTGTATATAGAATATTCATTTTAAATAGGCCTAAAACAACTATAAATAAGGTTAAATTTGCAAACAATTTGTATTTTATAATACCAATGTAATGGACAGAAAAAAAATCGAAACCTTTTATTTTAATATAACTTACATTTTTATTTACTTTTTCGATGTCCTAGAAAAATTAATTATGAATTCAATGATGTTATATTTTCATATCTTCTCAAAACGATTTTTTTTTTGGGAAAAATGATAAATATGACTATGTACAGGTGCCTATTTTATCTGTTCCCGCCTGAAAATTTATGAATAGGCAATCAACGTTACATTTCATAAGTGATAAAGTAATTTGGTTTTTAAAATTATGTTTTGCTTTTATACCTAGTGGCTCGTACCACGGTCATGGTTTCAACTAAAACGCTGTTTTAAGAAAAGTCAAATTTTATTATTTGATAATAATAAATAATATCAAATTTATCAAAAAAATTTTTAAAGCAGAATAAAGTTTGTATACAAACTAATATTTTTAAAAAAAATCGTTCTTAAAACATAAGGGCTAAATTAAATATTCTAATTTGAATTTCACATTTCTTCTTTTCATGTACAATTAGAGTGCCATGAGAGAGATGTCAGATTTGTTTTTAATTTCATTAAATAGTATATTACTAACCGTGGTGGAAAGGAGCTATAACTCTCGACAATGAAACTTTTCACCGAGGTTTGTGTACTATTTTATTCACAATCTGAAATAAAAAATTAATAATTGATATTAAAATAATAATAACCTAACATAAATAAACGAATGGTCTGAGATTGTTCATTTGTCACATGAACTGTCAGTTTGATTTCTAAACCTTAAATTTTGATTTCACATTTATCTACACTTATTTATATTATTTACAAATTCATTCGTTTCTTCACATATAAAAGGTAAACATGTTTGTACTACATAATTTAAGCAGCTAAGCTACCAATGATGGGTATACGCACTGATCTCTTAAAGAGGGGGGGGGGCAGCTATTTTCCGCCTCGAGGTTGGAAAATGAAGTTAACAATAACTAACTTCCCAACTTTTTAAAAGTCAGAAATCGTCATATTACTAACCGATTGTGAATAAAAATATTTTCTTATCGAATTATATGTACTTTTTATTTTTAACGATAGTTATTTGTATCACTAGGCCAGAAACTGAACATTTGCGAGACCGATTTTATTTTGACAGGTCTCGCTTTCAGCTCGGCCTGCAAATACGAGATCTCGCAAAACAGTTTCTGGGCGTGTGATACACAAGATTTTTTGTACCGAGTTCTTCATAAATTCTTCGTATATTTCTCTACACTTTATTCTATGTTACATAACCTAAAAAATGAACATATATTTTTATCGGTTTTGCATTGCAAGTTTAATTATAATTACTTACATTTGAGCTTAAAATGCGTAATTATTTTATATCTATTGAAAACATACAAACATTAGTTACATATATTTTATATACTTTCGCATATTTTTAATGACAGCGGAAACTCAATTGTATCACGTGAAGTTAGTTGTAGTTACAAAACAAACTAGTCCTAAAGTTGGAACATATAATTAATCTATACGAGATGTCAGTAATGACAGCATATTATTATTTTTATGAAAAAATTTAGTTATTTAAGTTACAACAATTAAAGATTTAGCCCTAAAATTTGTAAACATTTTGCTAATTCTTGTGTTGAAAATAATATTAAATTGACATATCACCAGAACAGTAATGCCAACTCCTTTTGCCGGCCTAGGTCAGCAACAGCGCATTTCTGGACGATTTTGAGTTCTGTAATACTAGTCAAAATGGACGGAGGTACGAAAAAATTATATCACGAATAATTTATGTAACACATAAGGCACTCTTGATTTTTGGCACTGTCATTTATCTATCAATTATTACAAACATTTTTATTTCTCAATTGGAGTAAACTAAGCTGTGAGATTTATTAGAACATATTTTTTCATGTCATATTTTATATCAAATCTACAGAAAATAATGATGAATTTATTTAATAAAGAGTGTTTACTGTTATCCCATTGTTATCAAAAAATAACCAATTCTTCCAATTAATGGTAAAATGAGGAATACGTAGTTTAAACCGTCATTACTCGTATCGTATAGTATTTTTTTAAGTGTGCAATTCGGGACGCCAGACAGAATTCATAACTTTGCCCCGAATATTTTAAGTTAAAGTAGGTAATTTTATCCGTTTAAGTAGAATAAATATAATGATTCGGTAAATAATTGTTTTCTAAATACCTAGTTATATTTTATAATTTATTTACGAATACTACAACGTATAAAATATTAAAAACGAGGAGTGTGCGTGCCGCTTCGTCGGCAGCTAGAGAGAACGAGAGTTGCGAGCGCACTGGCTTGCCATCTTTCAGCGGCAGCTCGGTAGCTGGAGTGGGAAAAGTGCTAATCGCCAGGTCTGAATTTTCCTTAACGGTTCAGCCTCCCATAAGAAGTTGTAAATTCAAAAACTAAATACACATACAGACCCACACATACATAAATAAATAAAAGTGCCTCTATGGCATACACATATAAGTAGCCTGTCTGCGTACGCGGGCCATTTCATGTACTTAGCACTGTCGACACCTTCTATAACGATGTGTGTTCCTTGCGCGAGAGTTTAATATAAATGGATTGATCTTTTTTCTGAAGTACCTACTGTCAATTAATTGATAATTTTTTTATATCGTTTTTTGTTTTAAAACTAAACTATACTAATTATGACATTAGTGTAGAGATAGAAATACTATAAAATATATATGTATAAAAGGTGATAATATATTTATGTTTGTTTGTCAGAAATCAGAAATAATATTATTTGCGTGACTGTATTTTTGTTAACAGTTTTATGACAATTTTGGAATAGCAATTAATTACCAACTGTGATTACTAGTTAAACATTAATTATAAATTTAATATTTAACTACGTCTGCAAAGTGTTTCACCTTGCTCAACTTCCTTTCTTCAACTTTTTTATTTGTACATAAAAATTAACTCGACTATTTTATCCAAAATGTAATTTTTCTTCATTACAAAAGTGTTATATTTAATTTTCAACAATTAACCAGATTCTAAAAGTTACAATATTACCATAATTTCTTTTGCAAATCTGCATATTTTTACCAAGAAGTAAATCTTATTTTTTCATTACTCTTTTATAAGATAATGATGAAATAAAAATTAGCACCTCCACCAAAAGTTCCAGTAAAATTTATTTAATAGCAAAGAAGTATATGTTGCAACTTTTTACCGAAATTTACACAATATGCAAGTAAAATTGATTATACAGTTAAAGTACAAGTAAAACTTGTCCAAATTGTAAAGAATTGTTAAGTGCAGAGTGATGAATTATGAATTCAAATAAAAAAAAAAAAACTAAAAACCGAGTGAAGAGAAATATGTACTGATTTCCAAGGTACACTCACTATTATAGTTGTAGGTGCCCGTAAGAAGTTCTCCAAGGCAAAATACATTCTTTATTGAAATCTGCTCATGTTTACACTATAGTAAGTAAAAATACTCGAGAAAACAAAAGCAGCGGACTTACTCGCAGATTTACAAATAAATAGAAACAACATATTGGGACCAGTAGAATCCGTTGGCGGCGCTGCAAGCGCACCTGTCGTAGCATGACTAGTATGACCAGTCAGATTTGATTACAATTTGAGTGGTTTTGATTCAAAAAAATGTTAACAATTCAATTTAACATGATTTTTAAGTTTGTTCAGTCGAATCCTTCAATAAGGACGATTCTGACTTGGAACTGCAGTCTGTTTTAAAAATATTTCAACAATGTTCTACACTCTGCATAGTGTTACAAGAGACAAATAAAGTCCATGAAACTATAAATTTTATTTATCAATACTGTCAATAATTGCATTAAGAGTACATAGGTACTTGCAAAATATATAATATAATCATTCTTTGAGAAATGCAAAGAGCAGACAAATTTATTTACCACGTTAGAAATTTGCGATATTTAAATTTCTTTTCCATATACTTGAATTTTTGTTGTACTGCTACACATTTTAACAAAGCACCTTTTGATGTTATGTTACGTTTATTTTCTTTAATTCGTTTATTTTTTATACATTTTCAAATGAAATTATAAATCAAGGTGTAAGGACTTCTTTTTCTGTTCTCTAAAATTCTGCTGATGCCATGTGCTACTTTACAGATCCGAATAAGTAACTTTACTTCGCCAACTTGTATGCATTTTATTTACAGTGTGTCATGGGCATTAGATTAGATTTCATTAGGTTGTCTACTTTATATTCAAGATTTCTTGATAAATAATTATATTTTATTTAAATGAAATATAATATATTGAGTTTTGGGATGTGTAGATCAAAATTCCTAACCTACCCTAACCTAATTTTAAATAAAACAATTTGACTGAATGCTGACGACCAAAACGATGGTTCAGCCAAATACTTATTTGCCTAAGAAAACATTGTTTAAATAAAAATAAATGTTACAACTATTTGCCTAGAACATGTTATCTATCTTCCTAAAATTACCTATTTGCCTACTACATACCAATTCTTTTACATATGCCTCTCCTACAATCGCTCCCTCCCCCCTCCAGTGATAAACAAGGCCTGGCTGAACCGGGGAAGAAAGTAATTAAAGCCGAAACAAAAAACGCTCTCGCTGTATCTGTCTCTCTCTTCTGTACTCTCTCTATGGGAGAGTGAGAGAGAGAGCTTGACGCCAGGAGAAGGGAGAGACGCCTGGAAGCGTCGCGAGATGTAGAAGAAGAAGAAAAACGGCCGCGGCCTCAACTCACGAGCACTAGGACTCACACGGACGGCTGTACACGTACGAAGACTTCTTACCCCCTTACTGCAGGCCCGGACTCGAAGGATTTCGGAAAGTGTTATATGCAAATTAATTGGAGAACAATATTAGAATATATGAGCAAATAAATAAATATAATCAAGAAGGCTTATTATCTATTGTTTTAATGGGGATTAATTAGACGTTTATTGCTGTTTTGGAGAGTGTACTACAGTTCAGTTGCTGTCAAATATTACCTACATGATTTAAAGGCGTTTTCCTTTTACCATTTGGAGTATTTGTTATTTTTTATAGGCTGCATTTTATTAAAATATGTAGGTAAACATTAAACTGTCAAGTATAAGTAAAAATGTGTGCTATTTAATGGTTACGCAGATGCCCATACACGTATATACGTTAACTTGTAGCTACAGGCCGTATGTCGTATATAAAGTTTTTTTGTGTACTGAACAATAACAATTTTGAAAGCAATTAATTTGGGATCTGTCAAATTGTTAAGGTCACAAAAATATTAACATTTTTAAATAAAGCGTTTTAAAAGATAAATGTGTAATTAATTACCTAATATTGAATAATTAAAACGATTTTATAGTTTTCTAATTATAACCTCAAAACAAATATTATGTCCGGACCGTAAAAACGCATCTACCGGACTAGTGGCTAAGCTAGTAGCCAATTGCTCAGTATAAAAAAATTAATTTACTTTCTATTAAGCTAAAATAAAATAACATACCAAAGTACAGTGCCTTGAAAAGTGCCAGGATTTCCACTTTAGATGATTAAAAAAATAAAATAAAAGAAAAATCGGTATAGATCTAAATATACTAAAAAGTAGACACATGTACCATTTTATCTCTAATTAAATATGATCATTTTCTAAATATATTTAATTTTTAGAAAAAGAAAATGTTTTTGTATTAGTTTTCCATTCCTCATATATGTGACCAGTGGTGGTTCCTCCATGTAGCTCATTTGGTCAATGACCTCCTAAATTTATCAAAGTAATATTTTTTTATAAAGTCAGTCCATCGTGCCTTTACCGTTCCTTGCACATGACACCTACATGTTGAAAGCAAGAAAATAAATACCTACGAAGCGTCAGTGCGCTATATAATAAATAATTTGAATTGAACCAAACTTTGTCAATAATAAATATTTTTATCTGTAGAAATGTACAAGACCTGAATATTAAAAATTGCAACAAAACATGGTTAAACTTCACTTAATTTTGTAAATTTTATTTGATAATTGACACGATAGTTTTTTCGTTTTTGCGAACTAGGTTTACATTCTGACCATTCAAAGGGATGAATTTGTATCCTTATCTAAACCAACACAATTTTCTTATGTGAAATGAAGTATAATAGGGCTGTTGCAAGTACTGTATGTACTCCGACGTCAAAGGAGTGGGGAGTTCTTTTTCATAAGTATTTCTGACGCCAATCTTTCAGTTTAATTATTTACGAAAATAAGAATAAATTATTATTATTTCTTTTATTATTATTATGAAAAATATTGCATAAAGGTTCATTTAAAATACTTTTTAAAAAAATTGAATCAGGCTCATTACATTGTTCCAAATCAAGGACAATTATACGGGTACTATAAATATTTACCAAATTTGACCTTCCAAATCGTTAACCCACGAGACGCCACTGTGTGTGACTTAAGTTTGTATCTTTCAATTCACATTATAATGCCCTATATATCACCCTTATTGACCCCCATACATGCCTACATGAACTATATACCTAGATAACGAAGTATTGTCCCTAATTGCAATTAATTAAAAAATTCATTAAAAGCTGCCTGAATCCTTCTCTGTATTTCACCGCCGTCCTCTGCTCATATCTCACCCCTCGTCCGCTGCCATTAATACTTCTTCTTCAGGGCAGAAACTCGCATTTTAATCGATTTCATTTGCGCATGTGAGGCTGTGGCAAAAACGCTACCCATACCTCCTTAGTTAGTCTGTAGGCAGGGGTAGGCAGCAGGCGGGCGGGTGGGAAGCAGGCACTCGCACTCGCAAGATGCCGGAGTGAAAACTAAGCAGTAAGCATCCCCAGATAAGGAACGACGGGGACGCAAATGACCCGGATGCGAATATGCAAACTCTACTCCCCTACACCACTGCGGATAAGAAATACGTGCTGGTGTTATCAAGTTTAGAGGGATCATTTACACAAATTAATAATAAATAAATACAGAGTTTCCGAAAGAGATTATTAGCTTATGGCATTACATACAGAAATATGTAAATAATATAAATAAATATGTCATCCGACTTATTACCCATTGCTGGGTGTGCCTATCTGCTTTATACACAGATTTCGGTAATGATAAATATTTGCACCGTGTGGGCGCTTACCAGGCGACACCTCACGGGCACTAATCACTGGCGTGAAGAGTGCACCACAGGGGTCAATTTTGTGCCATTTAAAATTCCAAATATTTGGCGTCAATCGGAATCGAAACCGGTTCACCAGATTCGCGACGTGTCATTCAGGCACGCGGAAATAATAATAATAATAATAATAATAATAATATAATAATATTTATGTTAAAAATCCATCATATGTTCCAAGTCAAGATTTTCCAACCATTTTGTAGGTTTTGGAGTTACATAAAGGAAGTCTGATATCCTGAGAATGCTCTAATAATTAAGTGTAATTGAACATTCATGTACCTACAATATGGTTGACTATTTGATGCACTGCTCTGCTAACACATTTTGAATTTGTAAAATGAAGTTCCACACCTACCATGTCCAGTTCCAACCCTATTTAATAAAGTTTTGAATACAGCCTAAATTTGGTAGGTTAAGTCAAAGTCAGGATATTTCCAAAAAAGGTAGCTTGGATTTTGATAAGGAATATTTAAATAGGCCTGTTGCAAGAATTTTTATGACTTCTAAATACTAAATTTTAAAAGATATTGTTCTTTAAAGAGCCTCAAATTTGAAAATATCACGAAATATCTATTAGATATTTTATAATTAATTATTGAAATTTGTAAGTCACGTGATCTCAAGCAGAATGTGACGTCAGAGCACATACAGTTCAATATGTGACAAACTATCACCTACTTTTATTTATATAAAGAACGTAAACTGTTTTCGTATTGGCTATGAATGACGTGCTGTATGTGCTCCGACGTCACAGGAGTTGGGGGGTTGTTTTTCATGACTATTTCTGGCGCCAATCCTTGTATTTAATTATTTACGAAAATAACAATAAATTATTATTATTTTTTATATTACTATGAAAAATATTTTATAAACTTTCATTTAAAATACTGTTTAAAAAATTGTGAAACCGGCTCATTATTGTAAGGTATAGTAATTTTTTAAGCATGATGCTTGCTGCAATTCTGAACAAATCTAAGTCTTACAGATCTGTAAATCTGTAAATAATGAACAAAATCCCAACGAAAGCTGCCACTTTTATGTATAATTTTATATTTATCAACAAAAATAGATACGTTCTTGTCAGTTTTTGATTTGTTCAGAATTGCAGCATTAATGTCTTTTGAATGACATATGTACAGCTGATTTTGGGAGCCCTAATTGTAAGCTATGACGAATAATGCATTTCTTTGGTCTTCGGATTTATAATTGACAAATTAATTCACAGAATCTGTCTTCTTGAACTGTAGTAGGTACTCTCTTTTAGTTCGATTAACTATAAAACGTACGCGGTTTTTTCATGGACAGATGTCAATGTGAGACAAATATGCACTGGCGTGTATCTAACTTAAAAAAAATAAGCGTGAAAGTATGACGTGTAATTTAAAGTAATAACCAAACTTGATTAAAAATTGAACAAATTGAGCCCAACTAAACCAAACAACCTTTCTCGAAAACCCTAAGGTTTTTACCGGATAGCAAATTCTTGCACCCATCATTTCTTACCATAGAACTAAAGTCCTATATGCTCCGTTGTCATACATTATGCGGTGGGCCACCCACAATCTTCCCCCTGAAAACGATGACGAAAACATACATAAGGAGAGACATGGTGGAAAACTCTTGAATTCACAAATAGCCTAGGACCATCCACTAACATTACCACCGTTTAGATTTCCTGCATGGTATATGTGTTACGGGAAAAGTCCAAAACACAACGCGATTGGATTACATGTTCTGTTTTTTCTCAATATTTCTACATTTTTACCTTAATATAACGCACAAATCTCTCGACCACAAAATTCGGGCTATTAGGAGTATAAGTCGTTTTTGTGTGTGTTTTTTTTATAATTTTATTGTTTTTTTTTTAAATTATTGTAGATGGCGACTGCCATGCACCAACTCACGCGTTTCCAACGGTGATCATAGAGACACCAGAGGGCCAATTTTATGCTATTAGAAATATGGAAATAAAATTTTTAAGTTTGACGTCGATTGGATATTTCTGTCAGTAATTTAAATTACTTAAAAAAACCTGAAATTTGTTTGAGGAATTAGAAATGAAAATTACGTTGTAACAGGAAAAAGTAAAACGAGGATCAACAGACATTGATGGAATAAAAGTGAATTTTCTATAAGTTTATGTAATAATTATTTTTCAAAATTAAATATAAATTCCATACTTGCCATATGATATTTATTTAAAATAATAAAACAATAAAAAATACGATAAGATTTTTGAGGTTAGAGAAAAATATATGTATTGCATAAGTAGGTACCTAAAAAAATTATAACCATTTATCAAATGTTTTGCACATATTGGAGCAGAATACCCCGTCGTTGTGGATTATTTCTATGATAATAATTCTGTAACATTGATATTGAATAATTGATGTGGCTCCAAAATGGCGGACGACTCAATCGTAATTTATCTAGTAACTATACTTGCGACAGATATGTCACACCGCGAACGTCAGATGGAGGGACGAGTTGGTTTAAACAGTTGCCGACACTACCGGAAATATAGATCTAAGAATAAAAAAAGACGAAGTCACATGTACAAGTTATTGGTTAGGAAGCTTTTTTAAAAAAAATTACCACAAAGAATAGAATATATGAATGTAGAAGAAGATAATTTCATGTATGTAATGATAACTGTATATTATTAAAATAATAGTACTACCTATTATTATTATTATTATTATTATTATTATTATTATTATTATTATTATTATTATTATAATTATTATTATTATTATTATTATTATTATTATTATTATTCGAGTATTTGTTAATATTTTCCTACTCATTTACATCAAATATCATTTCTCCTGTCTGTGATTTTTCTAGGGGTTGTTTCTTATTGTGCCCCCCGTGCGGGGTAGAGGGTTGGAGAAAGAAACGGAAGAGTGCGCGTGAATTAAGCTCAGACTAACTTCTCCCCCTGCACCCCTGTGAGCCGCGGAGCAGGGATGAATTTATAATTTTTTCTAGCGTCTTCGAAGACGCTCCACACAGCCTCTGTTTGTGATTTCCAGAGAGGTGGGGGTGGTTTAGGGTGAGAGGATATTTGTCAAATTATGACGGACTTGCTGGTGGTGATTTTTTGTGTAGTTTCTTGCAGGGCCAAGGCGGATATATAAGGGAGAATAGGTCACAAGGAAGATAAGAATATTTTTTTAAAATATGCAAATTATTATAAACATAATTAATATTATAAGTATATATCATTATTTTTTATATATTTTTTTACTATTGACTTCCTAAATGTGCTTTATTAAATTTAAAGAATACATGAAACATGATGTGTTCCCCCGTTCACGTCTTGTTATATGCATACGGCCACATCGGGTGTATGACACAAACGAAAAAACGTATGGCCGTAACACGGCTGTGCTTGTATTATGATGCGATCGCGTTTGTTTGCCAAACGTGTAAAAATGTATTTATTTTTTCTCGGGCCTCATTATTAAGCGTTGCTGACCGCATAAATAAAACTTATGCGATCGGGGCAAGAAAGTAGTGAACTATATTCTAATTAAAATAGATTTTGAGGATATTTATAATAATAATTTTAAAGAATCACACCGAGCAAATATTAACACAATTTTATACACGGCAGCAACACGGCCGCATTAGATCCGTTTGGTGAACAAGCATGGCCGCATCATAGTGCAGTCGTGTTGTGGTCGGGCGTGCGAACTTTTTATTTTTTGGTTTGTCTTGTCCACTAAACCAATCGATGTGACCGTGGTACGAATGTACTGCGGACGTAACAAAGTATGCGGCCGTAATTAAGAAATCTCCAGATATTTTAAATGTCAGGAGTAACATGATTTGTTTATTTTATTTGGTATCAACACTCAATCACAGTATTGTCAAATTTGTCGTCAAATTAATTTATGCCTCATTTTTAATTATAGTAGCAGACAGGCTGTGTTAGTTTGTTTCGGCCTTGAAGGTTTTATAGCCCTCGGCGTTCTCCTCGGTCCTTGGTCCGATAAATTACTTCTTCGAACAAAAAAAGTTCTCGTACGCATGTTATAATGTAACTATAGTCTTCAAACATAATTGTATATGGAAGTAAAGGATATATTTTCCCCAAAACTTTTCTCTAACAAAATTCAACAAAAATACTACACCAAAAGAGTTCTACCAAAATCTGTTTAAAAAACACCAAGGAGAACACACAGACCACCTCTAAATTTTTACTAACGGATCCCGCATTAACAACGAAACTGGCACTGCCTTTAAAGTAGGCCAAAATAATTATAATTTTCACCTTCTAAGAGAAACACCAATTTTTACCACGGAAACATACAGAATTTGCAAAGCCATAGAACATATAAACAAGAACAATAACAAAAATTAAAAGTACTTTATTTACACAGATTCCCTCAGTGTCATCCAGGAAATAAACAATAGAAATATAAAACACCATTTAATACAAAAAATCCAATAAAATGTAGACGATAGTTACAAATCAAAGTAATTTTAATGTGGATCCCATAATACGTAAATATAAAGGGAAATGATGAAGTTGACGAAGCAGCGAAAAAAGGTACAACAAAGTCAGAGATCGAGAATATTAACATTGCACCCGAAGACCTCAGAGCAAAAATAAAAATCATATCAAAAAGGAATGGATGAACAGCTGGAATCAAAAGACCAACAACAAATTAAGAGACGAAACCAAAAGATGGCAAGTATCTGAAGAGCGCAAATTGCAAGTCGTGATAGCAAGACTTAGAATCGGACACACTAAATTCACACACGTGCACATCCTAAAAAAATCTGATGTAGCCAGCACATTACCTTCCGTCAGTTATATGAGGCATTTACGAAAATTCTACCGGTGAACTGTTACCGGTAAACAGCTGTTTATCAGGTTATAGCTACCGGAATCGATATTTTAAGAACGTAAGTGGTAAACAGGGTAGATCCATAACCTATAAAAAATAGAAAATTTGAAACAGGTTAGAAATTTGATATAGTTAACAAACTTTTAACGCGCGCGCTTCTCTTTGCATCACTACCTTATTTCTGAGATTAGATTCTTCATGAAACCGGTAGATGGATCTGGTAGATATTGTACAATTTTCAAACACGGTAACTTTTTACCACTCGTGTTTTCGAACACAGTCAGTAGATGCGGGACCGGTAGAATTATCGTAAATGCCGGTGTATTTTCTATAAAATCCATACAGAAAGTTCCTTGCAAAAGATTCTAAATTTCTTTTATGTACATTACCTTTCGACAGTTGTATGCATTTTATACAAATTCCATACAGAAAGTTTCGAGCAAAAATATCTTACATTTCGAGTAAAATTATAACACAAATATACTATGTAAATTGACGCTGACATCTTTCAATCAGAATTTTCCTAATATAGTAGCTGTTTCTAGCATAGCTAGCTAATTTATGAAATTTAATTTCTTTATAATTCTATAACTCTATATCCATTTAATATGAAGTATAAAATGTAGTCAAATCGTATAGAGAATACAATGTTCTTTAATATTTATAATAACATTAAATGTAAAAAAATCTGATGTGGCCAGCACATTACCTTCCGTCAGTTCTATGTATTTTGTATAAAGGATACCTACAGAAAGTTCCTTGCAAAAGATTCTATTTCTTGTACATTACCTTAAGGCAGTTGTATGTATTTTATACAAATTCCATATAGAAAGTTTCTAACAAAAGATCCTATATTTCCAGTAAAATTATAACACATACCTACATACTGTCAACTGCACTTGACACTGACACCTTTCAATCAGAATTTTCTTAATATAGCAGCTGTTTCCAGAATTACAGCATAGCTGGCTAATATATGATATTTAATTTCTTTATAATTTTTTAACTCTATATCCATTTAATATTAAGTATAAAATGCATTCAAATCGTATAGAGAATAAAATATTCTTTAATATTTATAATAACATTAAATGTGAAAAAATGATGTTTAACATCGTTTTTTCAAGAAAAACTGTTAAAATCTTCAATTGAGGGTACTTCCGGTTATTATAACCAAAATCTAATCAGCTCTTCATATGGATGCAACGAAGAAGAATACGAAAGAATTACAATTTTTGGAATTCTAGTATTTGAGTTATCATAGACGAAAAATTTGTTACACACACACAGACACACACACACACACACACACACACACACACACACACACACACACACATACACATACACACATACAGACATCATCGTAAAAATAGTAAAATCGTATTCTAAAGACCTTAAAACGTGCTTATTCATCAAAACCTCTCCACCGAATTTTTTGACCAAAGACAATACCTTCCTTACCTTAAGGTGACGGAATGTAAAAATGATATTTAAGAACGTTTTTTCAAGAAAAACTGTTAAAATCTTAACTTCCGGTTGACCAATTATAACCAAAATCTAATCAGCTCTTCATATGGATGCAACGAAGAGGAATAGGAAAGAATTATAATTTTTGGAATTGTAGTTTTAGAGTTATCGTAGACGAAAATTTTGTTACACACACACACGTACGCACGCACGCACGCACGCACGCACGCACGCACGCACGCACGCGCACACGCACACGCGCACGCGCACACCCGAACCCGCGCAAGTGCACGCACACACACACGCACGCACGCACACACACGCACACACACGCACACACACACACACACACATACATACAGGCATCATCGTAAAAATAGTAAAATCGTATTCTAGGGACCTTAAAATGTGCTTATTCATTAAAAACTCACTACCGAATTTTTTGATCAAAGACAATACCTTCCTTACCTAAAGGTGGCGGACGGTGAAAATCTGATGTGGCCAGCACATTACCTTCCTTCAGTTCTATGTATTTTGTACAAATTCCACACAGAAAGTTTCTTACAAAAGATTCAATATTTTCAGTACATTATCTCTTAAGTCAGTTCTATGTATTTTGTACAAATTCCACACAGAAAGTTTCTATATTTCCAGTAAAATTATAACATAAACATAATATGTCAATTGCACTTGACACATCAGAATTTTCTTAATATATGTTTCCATGTTTACAGCAAAGCTGGCTGTTTTATGAAATTTAATTTCTTTATCATTTTTTAACTCTATATGTATTGAATATAAAGTATAAAATGTAATCAAATCGTATAGAGAATAAAATATTCTTAATTATACATAATAACATTAAATATGATGTAAAAATGATAACAGCATTTTTTCAAGAAAAACTGTCAAAATCTTCAAATTAGGGTACTTCCGGTCGACCAATTATAACCAAAATCTAATCAGCTCTTCATTTGGATGTAAAGAAGAGAAAAAGGAAAAAATTATAATTTTTGGAAAGGTGGTATTGGAGTTATGCGATCCGAAAGAATCGTCACACACACACACACACACACCACACACACACACGCACACACACACACACACACACACACACACATACATACATACATACATACATACATACATACATACATACATACATACATACAGACATCATTGTAAAAATAGTAAAATCGTATTCTAGGGACTCTAAAACGTGTTTATTCATTAAAAACTCATCATCGAATTTTTTGACCAAACACAATACCTTCCTTACACCTGTTCCACTACAATGTCCGTGAAGCACATCATTGGAGAATGTACCAAATACACGACATACAGACAAAAGCACAAGACCATATTAAAAGAAGCACTGAGCAACAACATCGAGAACATAAACAATCTCATAAAGTTCCTAGGAGAGATAGACCTACTAAATCAAATATGAAATGAAATTTTACATGCACTGATTGATACAATACTGTAAATATGTACATTGTACAAGGATTAGTGACCTAAAGATCGAAATCCTCAAATTTAAATAAATAAAAAAAGGATATATTCATTTATAGGACAGTCAAAATAAACCGAAAAGTTTTATACAATATGTGTCCAAAAATAAAATGTTTCGGAGAAAGAGGTAATTTTGTATTAGAAGCGAAGAAAAATTGACAAAGATAGTGGTTGAACAAAATTTTGTCTATACCAGTAAATATACGAGTACTATAAAAATACAATAAAATTTAATATGAAACATTGTTCTCAATATCTAATAGTTAAGAAGTTATTTGAAAACTAAATATTGATCAAGGTCGCCACAACATTTTACTTAGTACAATTATTTGATTTTTTTTTGAAAAACAAAAACATATCTAAGGTGATCTCTGAAAGGTAAACAAAAAGTATAGTTTTCGGGATAGCAGAGGCAAATAAAGTAAATTCCTTAAAAACTTATATCTTATATCTCGGAAACTATTGAAGATCGGACACATACGGGTATTGTAAGAAACTTTTCGCCTTATTCTGATTTCTTCTCTATCCTATAAATGTGTTACTTGTTTCTAACACCCTGTATGTACGGGGATGAAGCTAGAAATATTAAGAATAAGAAAATCCGGCATACCATGCAAAACAAAATTTGCATTATCATCAGAAGATTGGTTGTGATCTTTTAAGAAATTGAAGGAAAGAATGGTAAAATATATTATTGTTGAAGAGAACTACTTTGAACATATTTAAAATAAAATTTTAAAAAATGTTAACTATGGGGTCTCGTGGCCGCGTGCCTGAGTGTTAGGTTGCGAATCTAGGGAACCGGGTTCGATCCCGACCGACGCCAAATATTTACAATTTTAAATGGCACAAAATTGACCCCTGTGGTGCACTCTCCACGCCAGCAATGAGTGCCCGTGAGGTGACGCCTGGTAAGCGCCCGCACGGTGCAAATATTTCATTATTACCGATATCTATGTATAAACCAGAATGGCACACCCAGCAATGGGTAATAAGTCGTGATGATATTTTTATTTAGTTAACTATGTGTTCTCAATAATTCTAGCGTGAAGCGTTGAGGGCGCGACTCTTTACTCACTTGAAAATTGAAAATAAATTTAAAAAATCTGATGTGGCCAGCACATTACCTTCCGTCAGTTCTGTGTATTTTGTATAAATGTCATACAGAAAGTTCCTTGCAAAAGATTATATTTCTTGTACATTACCTTAAGGCAGTTGTATGTATTTTGTACTAATTCCATACAGAAAGTTTCTAACAAAAGATCCTATATTTCCAGTAAAATTATAACATAAACATACTGTCAACTGCACTTGACACTGACACCTTTCAATCAGAATTTTCTTAATGTATCGCAGCTGTTTCCAGAGTTATAGCAAAGCTGACTAATATATATGATATTTAATTTCTTTATAATTTTTTAACTCTATATCCATTTAATATGAAGTATAAAATGCATTCAAATCGTATAGAGAATAAATAATTCTTTAATATTTATAATAACATTAAATGTGAAAAAATGATATTTAACATCGTTTTTTCAAGAAAAATTGTTAAAATCTTCAAATGAGGGTACTTCCGGTTGACCAATTATAACCAAAATCTAATCAGCTCTTCCTTCACATGGATGTAACGAAGAGGAATACGAAAGAATTATAATTTTTGGAATTGTAGTATTAGAGTTATCGTCTTAGAAAATTTTGTCGCACACAGACACACACAGACACACACACACACACACACACATACACACACACACACACACACACACACACACACACACACACACACACACACACATACAGACATCATCGTAAAAATAGTAAAATCGTATTCTAGGGACCCTGAAACGTGCTTATTCGTCAAAAACTCACCACCGAATTTTTTGACCAAAGACAATACCTTCCTTACCTAAAGGTGACGGAAGGTAAAAATGTTCAAAGATCGGTGTCAGCAGAATAATTCGATATCCGATTGTCGCCATACTTAAAAATAATTTCTAGCTTTCTAATGATACAAAACGACAGCTTTTCAGGCCGGCGAGATGATTGGTATCTGGCCGCAGCGGTAAAATTATCGAAATTTACAAATAAAAAAGCATATTGGCACACCCAGAATTGGAAAATAAGCAGTGATAATACACGTATATGTTTATTTATTTATATTTTAAATGTTGTAGCACATTCCTCCTACATTTAAATTTTCTTACTTCTTTTTTGTTCCCTTGCTAATGCACCCTAATTAATAATCCCTCTCCCTCTCCCTTCTTCTCTACGTGGTGTTATTTTTCGCTCACATACATCTCGGTATGCAGATGTGTGTTACGCCTCTAGTGGTGAGCAGAGTAACTAAGAATGCCTTCACTCACCCCCTACCGCTTCAACCCCAAGCCTTAATGACGTAAGCAAAGCAAAACAAAGAAGTTCGCGGTCCGTGCGCTTCGCATATTTTTAATGTGAGACGTAAGTCGTGGATAGATTGCTCTCTCACTCGTTTTATCTTTGTCGCACATATATGAGACGAGGGGGTGAAGACTTAAAATAGGGAGGGTTAGATCTATGTATGCATGTGCGTAAGTATATGAGAGGTATAAAACGATATTGTTTGTAGATTTCATTCTAAATTTTAAAATGACAGAGAAAACTGTTACATTTTCATTTTGGGTGCTTTCCAATTAGAATTAGACACAGAGAGACATTGTGTAACACAGTGTACGACACAGAGCGTCCCATCAACGACACACGCGAACACAGCATGACACAAGAAATTTTTGAGATTCAGCGTGTGATGTTTGTTTTCTTACGCTATAAATTTGCTATGATCTGAAAATCTGCTATAAACTAGGCTATAAATTTAAGAAACTGCCACAATATTTATTATAATTTGTTATATAGATATCAGATTGACCAATTATAGTGCGTTCTATTTGATATGCAGTACAGTGTCTGTATGTGTTACACATGCAGTAGGCGATTTTTCGCGATGAACCAAAACGATTTGGTTAATGAATTTTATTAACCAGTACGTTTTCGCGACGAACTAATGACGTCAATCATGGACCTGGTTCGTCAAATCACGAACCGAGCTGGCGAGCTGGTTCATGAATCTGGATCATCGGTTCTCTCTTTCTAATCTCATTCCATCTCAGATATCAGTCTACCTTCGTTTTGGTTAGATACTTGACAGTAGAGCTGGGCGCGTAAGTAACTTTTTTCACGATCACGCACGCTCAAGAAATTAAAAATATAATCACGACCCATCACGTACGAATTTTTAAGATTTTTTCACGGTCACTCACGCTCACGATTTTATTTTGGCACTCACGCCTGATAACATACATACACGTTCATAAGTTTTAATAAAGTAATAAGAATGCAAAATAAAATATGCAATATGAAATATTTTTTCTGATAAAAAAGAAGAAAACGTATCTCCCACGCCCAATAAAAATTCAATCACGCCCGCTCACTTGCGAAAAAATTTTAGTCCCTCACGCTCATGTTCAGTGACGACTCAAAATTTAAAATATATTTAAGTTCACGCGGGTCACGGCGTGACCCATCGTAGCCTGCAAAATTCAGGACCAGCGCTCACTTCTACTTGACAGTTTCAGATTTTGATTTAAATTTTATGTTAAATTACAAACATGGAAAAAGTCACACTATCCAATGGATTAGAAATACTTGAAATGGAAGTGAACAAGAGAACTGCTGTAATGTTAAGAGGCTGCTGCTCGAAATGTGTCTTTTTCTCCATGGTCCTGTGACTTTATTATAAATAATAAATTATTGAAATTTGGCATGATGAATAATGAAGGTTGACTTTAGTTCGCTACAGAGGCTTTTTTAAAAAATAATTTAAAATAAATGAGTAATATGGTATTAAAATAGGTCAATTTGACGATATTTACTAATTTCGTAACAATGTGAAGACTGTATTATTGTACCGATTTCGCTCTACTTTTGCACACAATGTAAGCAAACCTGTAAAAAGTTCGCTACTGAGCCAAATTTGTATTATTGTTAATTATAACAAAATAAATTAAGTTTCAAATTCTTAATTTTAAAGTATATTTTTTTATGGTTTGGATTACGAAATTTTGAAATGTGACTTAATAAGTTATTAATATATGCTGTTTAAAAAAGATTTCAATTTAGAAAATGATAATTTATTAATGTGATATAATGTTATTACAATTTAAAATTAATTAAATTTTAGTGTGTAGTTTCCTTACTAGATGTCTCTCGCAGACAATTCACGGACGGGTACGTCCCAGTTTTAACGTCTATTTTGTGATTGGTTTAGCACCCCCTCTTACTTCTTCCCATGCTTCCATCCCCTCTTACTTCTTCCCATGCTTCCATCGCAGAAAGTAGCAAACGTTTTAGATCCTGCATTTATTTCAATTTGAAATATTTTCCAAAATATACAAGTGTTTATGGTTTTTTTATTTTTTAATGGATGATACTACAGATCAAAAGAAAGCGAAAAACTTTAAAACACATGTACGGACACGTTGCGTTATCGAGTTACAGCCCTTTGAAGGTGCACCTTAACAGACACTTTTTTAAATATTTTGGTACTAGTCACACTAAAATTTTGAAACTTGGTATGAGGATACTACTTATTTAGGTACATGTTTATACATTCTTCTGTTTCTGTATATCAAGTTTTACATTGTTATTTTTCATTTTTACCTCGCGCTAAGAGAGGTATTGGATTCATGCTAAAAATCGCATATCCAGATTTTAGTGAATAAGCACGTTTTAAGGTCCCTAGAATCCGATTATAACATTTTTTCGATTATGTCCGTATGTGTGTGTGGATGTGTGTGGATGTTGGATCCACGATTTCTCAAATACTATATGATTTAAGACATTTTTAACTACGGATTCCTCAATCTAACAATAATGGGAAGAGTTAATTAAGTTTTGGTAACAATTGGACAACCGGAAGTAGTAGTTACAACAAAAAAATCATCTAAATATTATTTATCGAAAATTTATGTAAATACTTATATTAAAGAACGTTAAATTCTTTATTCGGTAAATATAAATTTATTATTATATGTTCTATAGATTTAGAGATAAAGAAATGCATATAAAATAATTTGATGTAAAAATTCTCAGATCGAACTACTTTAAGGCAAGAAATTCAAATGTTTGTAATTGACACATCACTGTCAAAAATATTTGTATGCCACTATCAAAAAAATTTGTATATCATTATGAAGATTATGAAAATAAAAAAAGACAACAACGCAAAAGAATATACGTAAAAAAGAATACAAAAGGAATTTGCGAAAAAATGACAAATATAAAAAAAGAAAAGGAAAGTAGAAAAAGAAAATTACAGGATATTGAATATAAAAAAATGTATGTATTGTACATAATTTATATTAAAATATCCCATAGATTTTGCAAATATATGTGAGAATTATTTTGTAGTGAGAATATATGTATTTGTATTTTATGCGTACAACCAGGTAAAATATTTGGCGAGAGGTTATGTGTTCGTCAGATTTTTACTAATAAAATATTATAAACATTGCAAAAATACACAAAAAAGTTACACCTGCTACAACTTGATAAAAGCAGTAGTTTTTTAGTTATTTAAATTTTTAAAAAATCAGTGTCTAATAAAATAAAAAATCTGATGTGGCCAGCACATTACCTTCCGTCAGTTCTATGTATTTTGTATAAATGTCATACAGAAAGTTCCTTGAAAAAGATTATATTTCTTGTACATTACCTTAAGGCAGTTGTATGTATTTTAAACAAATTCCAAACAGAAAGTTTCTAACAAAACATCCCTTGTTTCCAGTAAAATTATAACATAAACATACTGTCAACTGCACTTGACACTGACACCTTTCAATCAGAATTTTCTATTTTCTTAATGTAGCAGCTGTTTCCAGAGTTATAGCAAAGCTGACTAATATATATGATATTTAATGTCTTTATAATTTTTTAACTCTATGTCCATTTAATATTAAGTATAAAATACATTCAAATTGTATAGAGAATAAATAATTCTTTAATATTTATAATAACATTAAATGTGAAAAAATGATATTTAACATCGTTTTTTCAAGAAAAACTGTTAAAATCTTCAAATGAGGGTACTTCCGGTTGACCAATTATAACCAAAATCTAATCAGCTCTTCACATGGCTGTAACGAAGAGGAATACGAAGGAATTATAATTTTTGGAATTGTAGTATTAGAGTTATCGCATTAGAAAATTTTGTCACACACAGACACACACACACACACACACACACACACACATACATACACACACACACACACATACAGACATCATCGTAAAAATAGTAAAATCGTATTGTAGGGACCCTAAAACGTGCTTATTCATCAAAAACTCACCACCGAATTTTTTGACCAAAGACAATACCTTCCTTACCTAAAGGTGACGGAAGGTAAAAATAGGTAAAAACTAGTTACTGATTAAATTCATATAAATTCATTCTTGGACGCACAACTATACCATTACCGTTGCAAATATTCATAACGAAACACCAAATCTGCATTTTCACCAGCACGAAACTTTTTCATTTTTTTGTTAATCAATAGAGAAATTTATCAATAAGATAAAAAACAGTACTTATAAACAGATTTTGTTCTTATTTCTTTATGTTCTATTTTCTGAGGCCATAAGGTAACTTGATTTTATTTGAACTGTTAAGAGGCTGCTGCTCGAAATTAAATTTTTTCAGACTAATTTTTTGTGAAAAAGTGTAAAATAAATTAATAATATGTTATTAAAATATGTCAATTTATCGACATGAGCCAGATGAGAATAAGCCTATTTCCCTTGTAGTAGTCAGTCAGTTATCAGTAATAATTAAAGATACAAGTACAAGTATTTGATCGTTTTGCCGGAATCATGTCTAATTTTAAAAATAAACAGCGCATTAATCTGAAATTCTTTATAAAATTGAAAAAATCTCCGAGTAAGTGTTTGAAACTGTTGACGGATGTGTACGGACAAGAGAACGATGAAAAGGCATGGACGAAGTTTGTGCCAAAATGGCACCAGAAAACCTCAGCCAGGGACAGGAATATATCCGGAAACAGATTTGCAGTGAGGTTGCCTCTACAGAACCTTACTTGCCGAAAAAGATAATTAGATAAAACATAGGTTTTCCAGTACCATCCGGAAACCAAGAAGTAATCAATGCACTAGAAAACTCCCACGTCGCCGAGAATATTATCAGCAGATCAGTATTCTTAGCTACTATGAGAAAGAGAACGAAGGGACTTGATTCCTCGAAAGAATTTTCATTATGTTAGTGGCAGAGTTACAATAATATATGTCACCTTCAATCAATATGTACACATAGGTACTATAAATTCTGAGAATAATGTACTTGACGCATTTAATCTTTATTAGAAAATGGTAATTGTAGTAAAAAAAATCAGATTCAGTCTTGTGGTGGTATACTGCATGGTATAATGATCAAAAAACATTTCCTGCTATAAGCTACAGGCAGCTTTTTATTTAAATTTTAATAAAAAAACATTATGGTTATTCTGTTTTAGAGAAAAACGTATATGATTTCTTTCTTTTAGCCTCTGAAATGTATAGCCGGAATGGTAATTCTGATTTTTAAACCGTTGTTGAGGAGTCATAAGGCTTGGACAGTGAAAGTGCTAGCCTGTAGCCTGTCTCGCCCTTCAATATTTCGTAAATAGGGGTGTATACTCTGTAGAAGTGGGGGTACTTGCCGGCCCAACCCATATCCTTCTTCGTCTCCCACGTCGCGGGCAAGCTTACCTCACCGTGAAAGTAACAGCAGCCTCTTAAATGAGGGTAAAAGTTAGGTTAAAGATTTTTTACAAATAATACTAAATGCATTCTTTGCAGTTCCCGTAGTTAATAAAAATATTTCAAAATGTGTAAAGGGTTTTCTATAATATAACTCATATATTTTTCCATCGTTTAAAATTAACCACCGAATGATACAACAGGTTTAACCAAAATGATTTCTCGCGATATTCTATCTTATGTCATAACAGTGACGTTTTCATGAACCAAGCATAAGGATTGCGTAGGCTTCCACAGTCTGAGTCATGAGAAATATTCGTTTTCCGGGAATGGACTGTGTCATACTTTGAGTCAGAGCTCAACGTTTCGCCCGCAGTCGTATGGGGCATCTTCAGGAGAAAGGCGGATAGTACTGTCTTAAACAGGGTTACCCGACGTGTCAACCACGCTAGAGGCTGAGTTTAAGCAACAAGGGAGACTCAGTTTACAAGTTTACCCGACGTGTAAATCACGCTAGAGGCCAAATAAACCAAGTGACGAAAGGAGGGCCGAGAAGACAGTTATATACTAATCTAAAGATACGGTAGATGAGCAAAGCTAATGAGGACCAATGGGAATCGAGTTCGTAATGGTAGATTGGGCGTGTCGTGTTCCGAGAATCACCGGTTTGCACATGTGGCTCAAGAAATAGCCATCATCCCGATTGATATTAGGATGTTTCCATATTTCTAAACTCACTTGGTTTATTGGCCTCTAGTGTGGTTTACACGTCGGGTAACCTTGTAAACTGAGTCTCCCTTGTGGCTTAAACTCGGCCTCTAGCGTAGTTGACACGTCGGGTAACCTTGTTTAAGACAGTACTATCCCCCTTGCCCCTGAAGATGCCCCATACGACTGCGGGCGAAACGTTGAGCTCTGACTCAAAATACGACACAGTCCATTCCCGGAAAACGAATATTTCTCAAGCATAAGTGGTTCATGTTTGGTTCGTCGCGAAAAATCGCCTAGTATTACTCTGTTTCGCATAATTGGAAATCACTCTTTGTATATAACTATAAATAACCATATGTCTTATTATCCATTTTTGAGTGTGCTAATCTGCTCTTATTTATAAATATCAGTAATGATGATGTACGAGGACTGTTCTCTTAATGTTGAGTTGTTTTTTCGACAAAAAATTTTTATTGATGGGAACGATGATCGACTGTGTTTGGAGTTGATACTAGTTTGTAATGGTTGAAGAAATTACTCGGAACTGCTGTCAACCACTTTTATTGAATCAAACCGACGTTTCGGCAATACATGAAGAACGTCAGTTTGGTTCAATAAAAAATGTTTTACTGCAGTTCCGAGTAATTTCTTCAATCATAAATTTTATTGTGACACTAACTTCATCGATCGTCAGTTATTGGAAGTGTGATGTGAACACCTCTGTTAAAAATCATGACATTTAACCCTGAGCATTTTCGAAATGAAATTTACTACAATTTCAAGCGTGGATTAAGCCGCCAAGAATGTTTTGATGAACTAAATAAGATATTTGGGTGTGAGTCATGCTTATGATCTACCGTAAAACTTTGGTAGTAGTGTAGTACAATGCATTTCGTTTTGGCTTGGCCGTGAATATTTAAAGAATGAGCTTGAATTAAGATGTCTAAAAAAAGCTGTTACCGACGAAAATATTACGATAGGGTGGTTGCAAGAAATTTGAATTAGCAAAACTATATTATAGGTTTGTTCCTACACGACTTTTTGGATTCATTCATGTACGCATTCATGAAGCGTTTTGTGCGCATGTCTTGTTCATGTACTCATTCTAACATATTCATATCCTAATTAATTACAGTCTCCTCTGCAGAAAAAAATCAGTCAACAAATTATCTAAAATCAATTATTACTTATTTATCATATTATATACCTAAATAATTATTGCGCATGCGTCTGACGTACATATGACAGTTCGGACTAGCTGTAGTAGTTTTATTTATTGGAACATTATTTGTGAAAACAGAATTGTAATAATCCCTATAAATAAAGTTATAAATTATTGAAAAATGTATAAATTTTCATATAAATCATGTGACGTAAAATATCCCCTGACGTAATAGGTCATGGTGCAGCAGTTGACGTTTGAACGTCACGAACAAGCTTCACTAGTTGCCGTACTCGTACACATGCAGTTTAGAATATTAGAACCGCGGACCAATAATCTAAATATATAGATAGATTTCAGCAAGAAAATTTGGCGCGATTATTTCCTCCCGCTAGCCCGTAAGGGAGGTATAGGGATCGTGCTAAAAATCGCATATCGAGATTTTGGTAAATGTCCACGTTTTAAGGTCCCCAGAATCCAATTTTAACATTTCCACGATGATGATGATGATGATGATGATGATGATGATAATGATGATGATGATGATGATGATGTGTGTGTGTGTGTGTGCGCGCGTGTGCGTGCGTGTGTGTGTGTGTGTTTGTGTCCTCCACTCTAACTGAAATACTATTTTGAAACCTTATATTTCTACTTTATTCTAATATGGGAAGAAGTCATTAGATTTTGGTGTATATCAGATAACCGGAAATGGCACTTTACTAGAAGCTCAAAATAGATTTTCTTCGAAAAGTACCTTCAAATGTTATTTTTTGAATATTTGTGTTATTATAAAAAGTCAAGACTATTAATTTTTCTACAGATCTGCATAAGTACTTTTTCTATATATTTTATGGATAAGTTTATAAAAATATCTATAATTTTAATCCCGCCGGAGACTACGCTTTAAAAAGCAAAACTCCTTGGTTACACAGTTCATATCTCAAATGTATGTAACTGACAGATAAATGTCACTGTCAAAGAACTAATTATTTCAAATAGAACCATAGTTATATGGAATGGATCTTAATACAGTTTCTGCAATAACTAAATATGTAAGTATGTATATAATTAAATTAATAATAATTAAATAGCGGGAGGTTTGGTATTGGCCACATCAGATTTTACTTTCTCTAATATTTTAAAAACTATGAAGAAAGATTTTTTTAAATTACTGTATATAATGTACTAAACGCCTTCTATTAAAATAATTTTTTAAAAATGTGCAACTACCCAATTGTATGCGGCATGATAGAGGAAGACCGTCATGATACTGTTCGTTTGATTTGAGCAATCCTGGACATTAGCTTGTGACACCATTTTGCACAATCATTTAAGTATATAGAAGATATGTGCTCGCTGGATTTCCACTATTTCTAACACTAGCTCAAAAGGTAGATTGTGTCAATTGGTGCAAAGCTAATCTCGTGTGCTTAGCTCGCGATATCTCCTACCTGGTTTATTGTGTCAGGTAACGAAAGATGGTTCTATTCGTATGATCCGGAAAAATGGCAGAAGTCGGCTGTTTGGAACTTTCAAAATGAGTTTGCTTTAAGAAAATTTGTCAATGTACACGTAAAAAAAACCCGTAACAAGAAGATAATTCTGTCTCCTAACCCGTATAAGTATCTTAAGAAATAGTGTGTTGTATACGTCAGCAAAGAGAGACTAAACAGCGTTTATTATGTAAAATGTTATATAAACTGTCATTTAAAATACGAATTTATACTAAAGAAAATTGCAAAAAAAGTTGGCGCAAGTAACACCATCACCAACAGCCATTAAAACAAAATAATGAGTAAATGATAAGTGTTGCCAATTGGTGAAAAAGAAAAATTAAAGTTTTATGCAAATTAATTTGCAAAATATAAAATACAATATTATTAATTTATATTATAGTGAGAGTTAATTTATAACCATACTTAAATAAATAAATAAATATATCAACAGGGATTATTATCCATTACTGTGTTCGACGATCTGTTTTTATTCACTGATCTCGGTAATGACGAAATATCTATACAGCTGAGGGCCCTTACTTAGGCGTCACCTCACGGGAATTTAAAGTTGCCGTGAAGACAACACCACACTGGAACCCTTGGTATTATATGAAAACTAAATATAATAATTAAGCAAATAATCTACGATCTATGGTATTATAGATTAACTATATTTTATACGAGTATCTTAATATTCGCGTCGGTGATTGCCGACCCCAATTTACAATGAAAAAGGTTTAGTTGTGTAATACATAGTTTGACAACTAGTTTGTATTTTTTCTAATAAGTGTGTTTATACGAGTATAATATAAAATACATTATAAATATATTTCATATATCTCTCCTTACTGTTCTTTCATTATTGTAAACTGATCGAAAATGGTAATACTATTTATTCATAGAGTGGAACAAGGTATTTCTTGAATGTGTTAAAGATCTACCCTCTCCAATTTTTTTCAAGAAGTAATCTTCTCTCTCTCTATTTTATATTTTTATCTTCGTAAAGTAAGTGCGCTGAGAAGATGATTTTTAATTGTGTTTTTAGCTCAGATTGTGGAGATCATTGGCGTAGTTTCACTTGTGGAATACCTTATAAAGTGCTGCTTTGTTTATTACAAACTGCAACTTAAAACTGCATTTTCAACCCTTCTTTATTATACGCTATAAAAGGGGAGAGAAAATGTCCAAAATATGAAGGAAAATTATTGTAATTCTACATAAAATTTAGAGAGTTATTTTAATAGTGTTTATTAAAAACTAAAAACTATAAACTATATGTCGAAATATTATTTATTAATTTTGCCTAAAATATATTATTTAAATACAGCAATATTTGTTTATTTTAAAATACAATAAAAATGATAGATATCGTATAATGAAAATTTATGATTAAAAAATCTGATGTAGCCAGCACATTACCTTCCGTCAGTTCTTTGTATTTTGTACAAATTTCACACAGAAAGTTCCTTGCTAAAGATTCTATTTCTTGTACATTACTTTCCAGGTGTTGTATGTATTTTATGCAAATTCCAATCAGAAAATTTATAGCAAAAGATCCTATATTTTCAGTAAAATTATAAGACAAACACACTATGTCAATTTCACTTGACACTGACATCTTTCAATCAGAATTTTCTTAATATAGTTTTCACAGCTATGGCTACTTTATGAAATTTAATTTCTTTATAATTTTTTAACTCTATATACATTTAAAATTTAGTGTAAAATACAGTCAAATCGTATAGAGAATAAAATATTCTTTTATTCTTATAATAACATTAAATGTGAAAAAATGATATTTAACATCGTTTTTTCAAGAAAAACTGCTAAAATCTTCAAATGAGGGTACTTCCGGTGGACCAATTATAACCAAAATCTAATCAGCTCTTCACATGGATGTAACGAAGAGGAATATGAAAAAAATATTATTTTTGGAATTGTATTAGAGTTATCGCATTAGAAAATTTTGTCACACACAGACACACACACACACACACACACACACACACACACACACATACATACACACACACACACACACATACAGACATCATCGTAAAAATAGTAAAATCGTATTCTAGGGACCCTAAAACGTGCTTATTCATCAAAAACTCACCACCGAATTTTTTGACCAAAGACAATACCTTCCTTACCGAAAGGTGACGGAAGGTAAAAAGAACCAATAAGTGACAACTTTCTGGCGGCAATTTCAGTAAATAACCTTCGGAACTATACATGTTACAACATATAGGTTTTTTTTTAAGTGTGCAAACGCAACTGACAACATATTGACCTTTACAGTGTATTTATTAATTTATTTGTTTCTTGTCGACAATAGGTTTGTTCGTTTCGCTATGCTGCGTTTAACCGCAAAACGCGGCGGTAATTGTCGCTGCGTTTTGCGATTCACTGCCAATCGCCGCGGTAATAATTTAAGTTACTAAAAATTATTTTTCTGTTCGATCCGTTTGCGTTAAATTATTTTCGAAGATACTTCAGACTATTATTATTATAAAGGATACTCAATAAAAATATATTATTCCATTTTCCATTATTTTAACTGTTTACTATTGTTATCATTTAAATTTAACTTGTTACAAATCATAATTCATATGACATTGACATTTATATATTTTACAAATGTATTTCAATTTCTAAAACTGAAACATTACATAGCATACTTATTGAAAAATAACATTTTTTTCCTAATATCTATATGTCAAAAACTGCCATACTAGCACTTCATATGTAGATGCGAACATTACCGCCGATTATTTCTTTACCACCGAGTCATGAGTCACTGTAAAAATTATCACCGCCAGCTGCCGCGGCGTTTTACCGCAAGTTACTAGAAAAACGGAACGAACAGAATCTAGTGACTTTACAGTGAACCGCGAATCGAAAAGAACAGCAAATTTCACTGCCGCGGTTTGCGATAGACGCAGGGTAGCGGAACGAACAAACCTATTGTATGAAATCTAATGTTATTTATGCTATATATTGTTCAACATCTATGCTAAAAAAAAATTTCACGGAAGGTCAAACTTTATTGTATTTCCATTATTTTGTAGCTTCTGACGAAAGTCATAAATGCAATTAATTTAATAGTTATTTATGCTATGAGGGATGTAGATACCATGGCTGGCAAATAAGTTCGAGAGTGATCAAATGTACCTACATCTCGTGTTGCATATAAGATTTTTTCCACTCCCGATGATTTATTTTTTACCTGTTCATATTCACTGCCAGATATGTCAAGGAATACCGTTGAATATTGATATATTAAAAAAAAGAATGTTAGTATTCCATGGAAAATTTAAGATGAAAAACGCTGTCATCTGTCACATTTAACACGTCAATGGTAACTTTTAAATGAAAATATTTATGAATTGAAGACAATTTGACAGAAATCAAATTCAAAATCATAAATTATAAAAATTAGCAAATATTTGACACAAGTTTAAAATATCTAACTGTTGGTATTTCACAAAGAGGAAGGTAAGTTCAGCTGTAGGGAAGTAAGAACAATCCTTATATCCTGTCGCTAATAGAAACCGATACCTTGACAGTAAAATAAACATACATCCCTACAAACAATGTCCTAATAGCCTGTTTACGACCTGTTTATTTGGACACCTGGTATAAATATGTGTATATTACCGGTCAAACCCGATTTCAGGACAAAATAGTTTTGCCTAGGCCAAACCAATCTATCCGTAGAGCGAGAATGAACTAGATTGCCCTGAAATCAATGTGAAGCTATTAGTGTGTTACCGGACAACTTGATTTCAAGATAAAGTTGTTTGGTCTTGGTCAAACTGGTTTCTTATAGGATTAATCTATCATAAGTTTTGTGCGTTAGGTCAGATTTTTTTAAGGTATATTTTATTTAAAATTAAAGCAATTATGAGAATATTATTTATTTTATAAAGATAAATTAACAAAAGCTTACCTAGCGCACAAAACTTATGATTGATTGATCCTATTAGGAACTAGTTTGGCCTAGGTCAAACTACTTTATACTGAGATCAGTTTTTCCTAATAGCCTTACGTTGATTTCAGGACAAACTAGTTTGGAATAGGACCAGGATATCAAGTTCATCCTATCGTTCTTCTAATAGACTGGTTTGGCATAGGTAAATCTAGTTTATCCTAAAATCGGGTTTTGCCGGTAACATATATATTCTAAAAAATGTTATATATATATTTTTTTTTTCACGATACTTTTCTCTTTTTTACTGTCTTTTAAGATTATCTTCCTCTTTATTATGTCAATCGTCGACGCTGTTATCTGATATGAATTGATTTGTGCGTTTTATATTTATTCTAGTTGACTGCTACTGTCTTCTACACGAACTTCTGTCTTCTTGCAGTCCCACTTACGAATCTTCTGTGCTGTAATATATGTATGGAAGGCAAGAAGGAATTAAAAGAGAGGAGGCCCCAATCTTCTTTTCCTTGCTACGCCTACTAAGATATTGATTAGTACGTTTTTGCAGATGAGTGTGTTTTTGACTCCTGTATTTAATGAGTTGGCTATGTTTCGATATAGGATTACGGTGGAGAGGATAATGAAAGAAGGAAAAATATTGACGGGGGGAAAATATACTTTATATTATAAATAAATCCTTCTTATATTCAGCAAATGTTGAGATATTTAAGCGGTGTATTTGGGTGTAAGAGGGGTCATGGTGTATGATGAATACAGTGTGCCCATTTTATCTGTTCCCGCCTGAAATTTTAAGAATAAGCAAAACAGAATACATTTCATAAGCCACTTGGTGAATATTAGTACTTTAAGTCGAATAATCACAATAGGTATAGGAGCAAAACAAAATTTTAAAAACCAAGTCACTTATGAAATGTATCATGGATTGCCTATTCAAGAATTTTCAGGCGGGAACTTTTAAAATGGGCACCCTGTATATGCATATGACAAATATTGAAGATGGTTAATGGATGCTCTAGTACCAGAAGGTACCTATACTTAGTTTCCGATGATAATGGATCCTAGGCAGGGATGTGCCTGTAATCTGTGCCATGCATATTGTCTACGCCCAGGTGGACTTTATTTTAAATTACATATTTGTTTAAAGGAAGACAAAAATGTTTCTATTTGTTATTTATGTGCTTCAGAGAATAATTTAATTTTCTTAAAATTCTTGTTATTTTCTGGTTCCCATTTTTGTTTATTTTTTTATCAATAACTCTGACTATCAAAATAAGTATGAAACCATCATCATTTCGTTGAACCTCCATTGCCGATGTGCAGTTACAAAGTTTACATTCTCTACGCATTGTGTACATTTGACATCATTCTTTACGTTTGTTTACATAGGTTTGTAAGTAAACTATCATAGATTACTCGCAGACGCACATCCCTGATCCTAGGTTTCAATAAGGATAGAATTCCTGTTCTATTATTGGTGAAATTATAACCGAATCCACAATAACAAAAAATCTGATGTGGCCAGCACATAACCTCTCGCCAGATATTTTACCTGGTTGTACGCATAAAACGAAAAATATTTTTAAATACAAATACATATATTCATGTTTCACTACAAAATAATTCTCACATATATTTGCAAAATCTATGGGATATTTTAATATAAATTATGTACAATACATACATTTTCTTTATTTTCAATATCCTGAAATTTTCTTTTTCTCCTTTCCTTTTCTTTTTCTTTATATTCGTAAGTTTTTCGCAAATTCCTCTTGTATTCTTTTTTACGTATATTCTTTTACGTTGTTGACTTTTTTTATTTTCATAATCTTCATAATAATGTACAAATATTTTTGACAGCGGCAAACAAGTATTTTTGTCAGTGACATTTATGTGTCAATTACAAACATTTGAATTTCTTGCCTTGAAGTAGTTTGATTTGAGAATTTTTACATCAAATTATTTTTTATGCATTTCTCTATCTCTAAATCTATAGAAGATATAATAATGAATTTATATTTATCGAATAAAGAATTTAACATTCTTTAATATAAGTATTTACATAAATTTTCGATAAATAATATTTAGATGATTTTTTTCTTGTAACTACTACTTCCGGTTGTCCAATTGTTACCAAAACTTAATCAACTCTTCCCATTATTGTTAGATTGAGGAATTCGTAGTTAAAAATGTATTAAGTCTTATAGTATTTGAGATATCGTGAATCCAACATCCACACACACATCCACACACACACACGCACACACACACACACACACACACACACACACACACACACATCCACACAAACAAACACACACACATCCACACAAACACACACACATCCACACACACACACACACACACACACACACACACACACACACACACACACACACACACATACGGACATCATCGTAAAAATGTTATAATCGGATTGTAGGGACCTTAAAACGTGCTTATTTACTAAAATCTGGATATGCGATTTTTTGCATGAATACAATACCTCTCTTAGCGAGAGGTAAAAAAGTAGTCAAATAAAATCGACAATAATAAATGATAATCAACCACATTTTTCATTGTGTCCTTATAATATTTAACAATGACTACGTTTTTTGTTATTGTGTATTCGGTTATAATTTCACCAATAGAAGAACAGGAATTGTGTCCTTATCGAAACTTAGAATCAGGGATGTGCGTCTACGTGTAATCTATGATAGTTTACTTACAAACAAAATCTGTTTTGCTGATACAGTACCACATGACAAAATCTTTTTATTTTACATGAGTAATATTGTATTATATAACTTTTTTTTCATGTTTATCACTCCATTAAAAATTAAATTTGAAGTACAGTTTTTATTTCCAGAAAATAAGTACGAACATAATATAAACTACTCTTAACTTTTGACATATTTATTTGTCAATTATGAACATTACATTTATTCTCATCTGGTTTCCAAAAAGTCGTATGAGCTGGGAAATTTATTAGATATATGTATTTTTCTTGCTCTACTGCTAAAACGGCTCGTTTGCGGACATGGATTTATTAACAAAAAAGAATTTTTTCGATGCCTCTATAACTCCTAAAAGTTTGTCGGTATGATTTTGAAACAGCCTGTCTTTATTTATTTATTCTTATATTAGTTATTTTTATAAATTTGCAAGCAAATTACATTAAACCTAAGATCATTTTTATAATAAGGAAAAAAAAACTTGAGCTATATAGTTTTTAAACTTTAAGAAATACAGTGTCTATCGCACAACTGTTAGTTGCAAATGTTTCTGAGTTTAACTCATAGATAGCGATGTAAATGTCATTTAAGAGATCTACGACTACGACAAATTCGCTAAATTAATAATTTGTACTAAAAGCACCTTGCAATTTCATATTTATCGTCTTAGGAAAAATAGATAAAAATTTGTAAAATACTTAATTGAAATAATTAAAGGCGGCTGCACAATAACCCGGGAACAAAAATGATAACACATTAGCTGGTAGTCGCGCGGTGTCAACTAGAACTTTAGTATGACCAGATGTATTTTAAGAAAATTAGTACAAACTGATAAAAACGAGAATATTTTAGGTCTTTTCAAACAAGGACAAAATCAGGACATTTTATGCAAAATAAATAGAATATAGAATGTTTAATGTAAATAATTCTAAAAGTTTGTCCAAATTCATATACATATCCGTAATTTTTTCCCAAATAAAATTTGAAGTTGTGGAGCTATACTCTGCTCCATTTAAGCCATTCAGTAAATGGCGCACGCATCAGCACCAGTTTTAAGTAGCCGATATTACATTGGGCAAACTTGTCTTTTGCCTCCAATTTCAGCCGATGAGAGAGGTCAAAACTATTCTCTATTCCCTGCAATAATGAATGGCTTAAATGGAACAAGGTATAGTTGAAAAGTATTAAATCATCAATATTAGCGCCCTTATCACAGAAATAATGTCAAAAATGCCAACGCTTAATTAAAGCCCCGGACTTATTCTTAAAATCCGTCTAGCGCCCTCGGTTATATGAAAAAACAGGACATGTCCGGGAAAATCCGGACGTCTGGCCAGCGTAACTAGAACCCACTTAGAACCATGTTAACGACTTGAACCCTACTTCAGGGTTATTAACAAAATCAGTATACTGATTTAGCTGAAAATTTCCTGACAGCCATATTCAATAAATTTGGCGGCATTTGTTTTTTACCTTGTTTGTAGGATAAACAATTTAAAATAATGAAGCGAAATTTATTGAATATGGCTTGCCAGTACATTTTCAGCTTAGTTGGTATAATTGGTAACACTGATTTTGTAAACAACGCTGAAGTATGTGCTAAGTCGTTGACATGGTTCTAGTTGACAACGGTGTTAGAACCATGCTCGTGCTTACCAGCCATTAAGTTTCACTTTTAGTTGTCAAACAACTACTTTCATATAAAAAATCATGTTTCAGACAAATTTTAAGTATACATAAGTGAATTTCAGTTAATTTGACATGTTTCTTGTAAATTTCTTGTAACCGGGTTCGATCCCGACCGACGCCAAATATTTCGAATTTTAAATGGCACAAAATTGACCCCTGTGGTGCAGTCTCCATGCCAGCAATGAATGCTCGTGAGGTGACGCCTGATAAGCGCCCGCACGGTGCAAATATTTCATCATTACCGATATCTGTGTACAAGCAGATTGGCACACACAGCAATAAGCCGTGTTGACATATTTATTTATTTTATTTCTTGTAAATTTCGCCCAGTTTTATCAACAAATTGATATGTTGACAAAATCTCCGTTGCCTTCTAGTTAGTCGACCTTCCCGGGTATTGGGCAGCAACCATAACTCATGTTTAAATTCTTGATAAGTGTGTACGTATAACTAATTATTGGCCTTAACTCCCTCTTTGAATGTAAAGCTTCAATTAGGTCGAAATCCTGTAAATAATAAAACATATAAAAAGCCAATTATCGTCCATTCCACACACGATATTCGCTCCGGGTATAAAAGTGAAAAGAAAAATAATCCGGCAGTAAATTTGATGGCTCTTCAACTTCCAGCGACATCATCGAGGCTTTATGCCGCTCGCCTTCCAACCGCTAAGGTTTCTACATACGAAATTAACTACTATCACAATATTTCAGTGGCGGGGGACGGGGTGGACTCTCGGGAACACAGCCCCTATATGTGGATAAAAATCGTGAGTTACAGAACGACGAGTTTGATTTAATATTAGGGGGAATGGAGTTTATTCTTTAATGAATGCAACAGAAAGAGAATTCTCATGTACCTATGTGAAAGTATATTAGGCTATGTTAATGCAATAAAGTTTGACTAATATGTGTACTACGTTTATAAGTCGTATCTCACACATATATTTAAGCGAAGTTGGAATACTCATACGATCTTTCCGAATAACGGGATTCGAGCAAACTTTATGAATTAAATTATAATCTAAATTTAATCCTTGTATAAAGTTCTAAAACATAAAGAGGTGTACGAATACACCAACAACAAATGTCACACAAAATCATACGAATGTTGAGAAGTTATTTACCATATTCTACAACATTTAAATGTAAAATTACACACTGTTTTTTTAGTGTTACAGACTCATTTTTTTATTACTTTTCAGCCTTGTTTATAGTTACGTTCAATCGTTCAAATGAATTTACTAAACTGACACAACTGACAGTGGTTGTTGTTTTCCACCAATCAACATTCAGAATCTCCCTAGTTACATGCCTATCACAGCGATGATATAAAACAAAGAAATTATCACCTTATTTATATTCGTCACTAAGGGATTTGTTTTTTTTTATTTACAACATTGACAGTTAATTTTGAGTATAAAAATGTGCGATAATCGTCGGGTTGATATGAACAACGATGAAAATAATAAGGCAATTGTAAAATTAATTATTTGTAATACAATATATGAGAAGTTAGGTTAGCACACACAATGTGTGACAAAAATTCATTATATTTTCTCATTAAATATAAGCTCGTGATAAAATATGATTAATAATCGAAGATATAGCTCGTGAAACCGAAGCAGCACATTTCACTCGACTATTTCATTCATAAATATATAAACCAATCCAAATTCAGGATTCTACCTAGTTACCAATTTTAATTTCGACAAAACACCGTCATAAATTTTTTTCGCACTCTTTAAGCCAATAAGATGTCGTATTTTTACAAGTTTTGATAAGCGAATTTTTTTTGACGGTTTAGAAACATATTGTTTACATACCTGTCAAAGTCTGTATATTTTAAATGTTATAAGTTTTTATTAAAAACGAGTTGATTCGGACAGGAATCTATTTAAAACGTTGAAAAAGCAAACTGAAACATAGTACCTCTAAACACAATAAAAATTAGAAGATTTTTGTCAAGTAAAAAATTATATAAATGATTACCTGATTTTTATTTTGGAAATAGTCATCCGAATACCATTTGTGGTTAAATTTTATCCTGGAAAAAATTTCCGATTGCCTTACTCGAGCCTGTTGCCAATTTATCTCGTGACATTGATTAAAAATCACTCAATTGACAACTCGTGATTTTTTTGTCAATGCCACTCAATAAATTGTTAGGCAACCGGCTCTCGTAACAATCTGAAAATTTTTCCGGCAAAAATATACCACTTATGATATTATGTGAGAATATCATCGATTATACAATTCATAATTAATCCAGCCAATGGCATTTAAGAATTTTGCTTAGTTACCATGTATTGATAAGCGAATACACCCTTGAAGACGTGGTATAACCGGTTTGTCCCAAATGTAATATCGTCACAGTAACCACCAGTAAACACGTTGTTTTATTTATCAACAAACGTCAAAAATTTAAATTTAAATTTTGCCATCAAATTCATTCATTGTATAACCCAACGAATACCACTTGTGTGTTCAGTATTATCAGAATGTATTGTGTTGATATACTTTATACGTATTATTTTAGAATACGTTTCGTGGCCACAAAATATACGTATTCGATAATACCTGAACACACGTGTGGTATTATATATGATCATAATAATATTACTTGTTATATTTATTACGTATGACAATATACAGCAAGTTTGTTATGATTCATACCAGTGCTTAACTTTTAACATTAAGATAATAAATAACTAAATAAATATATCATCACGGCATATTACCCATTGCTGGGTGTGCCAGTCCGCTTTGTACGCAGATATCGCTAATGATGATGATATATTTGTACCGTGTGGGCGTTTACCAGCGTCACCTTACGGGAACTTATTGTGGGCGTGGAGAATACACCACAGAGGTCAATTTTGTGCTAATTCGAAATATTTGGCGTCGGTCGGGATCGAACCCGTTTCCCTAGATTCGCGACCAGACACTCAGGTATTGTATCAAATATAACACAATTTTAAATAAATTGTCAGTGAAACGAGATACATCATTATAAATTATTATGATTGAAAAATAGAGACAAAAGCAATTTTCTCTATTATTAATTTTCGACCTATGGTTTAAATTACAAAGTTGGGGGCGAAGTGAAATGTCACTTTTTGGTGAGAAAAGTTCCAGAATTCTACTTCCGGTTATGCCTGAAGCTAAATCATCGTTGATCTTTTAAATGGAATGATATATAATTTTTTTTCGGAAATTATTGTAAATTACCTTTACATTGATGTCAAATGCTTGCATTTTAATTAAAAAATAACTTAGTTCTCAATCTTTCAAAGTTGTGATATTTGAATGTATTATCAGTTTGCCATGACATTAAATTTTGTGATTTGTGCCTTCTTTGAGGAATGTTTTTAATAAATTCTTACTAGCTAAAATTCAAAAAAGGGTAAAGTTAAATGAAAAATGAAATTTGAATAAAAATATTTATTTCTTAATCCTTTGACACTTCAAAATAATCAAAAACTATAATGTATTTCAGATAAGAATAAACTTAAGTGGCGCTGAGAAGCCAGCCTGTTTCACACCCATAAATATTATGAATTAGTTTTGTTTTGTGTATGACATTCTTGACAGCTCTAAACTTCAAAATTTGATCATTTTTAGTTTTTTAGTACGTAAACATTTACTTAAAGTTGATAAACAGATTATAAAGTCAAAATAGAATACATAATATACCTGCTTACGTATTGCTATTGTAAACTTGGTTTGCCTTTAGACCAATAAGAAAGCTGGAATCGTAAGCTCTACTTAGTCGATTCTTATCTGAATTACAGTATAATGATACAATTAGAAAATACCAATTTTTCAATCACCCATCATCCTGTATTGATATGGTTATCAAAAAATGATTTATTCATTGTCATCACATAAGTAAAATTTTGCCGTTGTTTTATTTGAGATTTATTTTGATAATTTAATATTTCGTCGTTATTTTCGTTTGGCGACCGTAGTCTAGGTCTAGGCAGTAGCGGATTTAGCACTTGAGAGGCCACAAGCGCAATTAAATTTGTGTTTTCGGAACGCGGTTACTGAAAGCTGGTAACTTTTCTGTAACCACACTAACCGCGCTAGATCGGCGGTTGTGGTGCGGTTACATTTTTATGCATGACAAATGAACTTTTAACTATTTTAAATTTGTCAAAATGAGGTGAGAGACTCGTGACCGTGCTTGTTCATTAAACGGACTCGGTGCGGCCGTGATACAGTCGTACTTTGCACGTAACAAAAAGTGGGGGTCGCAGTGCAGCTGAGTATCATTTTTACTCGGATTATAAAAAAATAATAGTAAAATATCGGTGGCTTACGAGACAAGCTTTTTTTAAATTTTCGTGTCCTTTTGTGCACTGACCATTCGAGTATTATATAACATTTTTGCACTATCGACTACGGTGGGGGTTCCCAAACTTTTTGAGCAGCGGGTCACGTAATTTAATTAATAATTTAATAGTATCCTCTACATTAAATTGACAAATGAATAACGTTATCGATGTTTTATGACGGCCCTATAGCGATCATATTTCAAACTGTTTGCAAGGTTACTGTACTGACGAGATAAAGACAAAATATATAAACGTGAAAGGATAACCGCTAGGCAAATCTACACCGGTTTAGATATCGGCGCCAAATTTTATGAGATGTTCTTTCAGCTTTAGGACGAGTCGTAGAAGTTATTAGAGTTCAAAATATTATATAGTTTTTTTTATAATTAATTTTCAAAGTTTACATTAGAATAGTATTGGCATTAGTGTCGAGAGCGGTCTTACCCACAGAGTCAAAATGTCAAAATCACACTTTTCTGCTGTCAATCAAATATTTTCATCATTTTCAACAAACTTTAAGTATTGTAACGTTTTTAATTTATCTGGGTGCAGTGCAAATATTAGACAATTAGTATTAATTAAAATAAAAGTTTATTATAACGATAAATAGATATTAAATATAATTAAAAGATGATAAATATAACGAACACTACGATTAAACAAATATTAAACACTAATTAAGACTAAGAATATTATAAAACACTTAAACACTAAGATTATTTATTTAAACAATATACAGATCACTTATATATTTATACAACTGTATTTATTTATATTCACCACTTGTCTACTATCTGTTTATATCACCAACTGTTTAACACGCAACGCTTATTTATATCAGACTGTCCCATGCCTTCGCTAACGGTGCTTATATATCCCGGTATCCGTATTCCAGAACTTACCAGAAAACTTCCAGATAAAACACAATAGGTTACATCAACCGCGTAATTAAGCAGGTTCAGACATGTCCGTTGCGTCATCGCTAAAAATAGACACTCGCTCGTCCCTGCGACAGCGACGGGGATAGCGGGCGTGACAGTGGCGGCGACAGCGGGTAATGCACATTACAGTATAAATAAATGATTTTCAGTTAATTTTATGCGTTTCTTGTAAATATCAGCCGAATTCATAATAAAATAAAAGTTTTGTTGTTTTGGAAGGATTGCGAAAATTTTAAATAAGACTTTGTCCAGACGGTTTTAAAATTTGGAATTGAATTAATTTATATTTTAAATCCAGTACAACACGAAATTAATGTTAATTTGAAAATATTTTTAACCGTTGAGGAGTTGAGAGCAAAATAAAATGCATTTTTTGGGGCAAATTTTTCCCAATTTTTTCCAAAATTTTGATCCTATTTTGCTCAATCCCTAAGGTCTTTTTGACACTTTTAAAATATTATTATATCAAATCGGCCCTCTATAGTTCGTTTTTTTGTAATAATTAACAACAACTTTAACCGAAATCGAGATATTGTTCGATTTTTAACGTCACATTTTTAGCCAAAAATGTATAATTTTTCAACCCGGGTTTGAGGAATTTTTAACTGGAAATTTAACCATTTTTTATACCGGAAATATACAAATTTTTGCAAAAATAAACACTATCGAAATCGTGGTATTAAATCATGTTTTAACCTCTTACTTTTCGCTGAGACTAAACATGTAATCTTGCATTTTTGGGGATTCATAACTTCTGAATTGTTTGAAATATTTTCATATGAACACTAAAATCGTGTTGTACAAAATATAAATTGACTCGCTGCTGCGAAGCCCGCGGGTATCAGCTAGTAATAAATAAAAAGACAGGTGAAGAATTTACTGATTTCAACAGGAATTTGTAGTTCAGTTGGTTGAGCATTTTACTAGACATGAAGGTCCTGATTTTAAGTATCAGTGAAGTCCATGAATTTTTCAAATTTTGCTCTGTACTTTTTCCTTTCTTAGAGTGAAGTAGGGGAGTTACAAATTAAAATCTATTTCCCTTCCACAACCCTTTTATATTTTACCCCTAGACTTTCTGCATATTTCCCTAATGTTTTACCGTTCGCAACGGTAGAAAACCCTAAAGAATTTTGTGTTCAATGTTTTACTTGTTAATTAGTATTTGTTGTTGAAGAAGGTTTCTTTTTACAAACAACAACAAAAGAATCAAATTCTTGGAAAAGTATTTTGTTATTTAAACAATAGATTATACATACAAAAATTTAAATAAGATATTTTGAAAACAAAATTTGGATGAACTTTGTTTACTGGCGTATAACTACGTTACGCATAAACTTAAATACAACATACATATCTGTATTTAATTATCATCTGTAAGTTAGAAAAGTTATCGAGAGACAAAATATGTGTATAATAGCGTTTTCCATTTACATATTTAGTTTTGCACTCAGTGTAGACAATGACGTCATACCCGGCTCTAGTTGTTGTTATAAAACGTGCGTAGTGCATTTTAAAAGAACCGTGATGCAAAAGTCCAGTGTAAGTTTATTAGTTGTCACTTTCAATACAGAGGTTATGTAGTTATGGATATCACTATACAAGATTCGTTTCCAATAATTCTTCTATTATTAACAAACTTACATCCATTGTACTTACGTATACACTTTTTACAACTCAACATGTATGAATTTGATAGATTGCACTAGCATGAACTGACGATCGTAGTAAGTGCAAGAAAGTGCGCACTGAGTAAGGTTCAGTTCGCTCGAAAAGTATAAATGGAACACGTAAAACTCAGTTAGTTCGCACTGATAATAAAATTGGAAAATGATTTATGCACTCTGTGCAAAAAAGTGGGCACTAAATATGTAAATGGAAAACGCTATAAGATGACCATTTTATCATCTTATATGGCGGTACGTACGGTATATTTAATTGAAATATTTAAAATCAAAGGGATCTAAGTGCCGAACAATATATAAGAATTTTGAATCAAAATATTCTGTAAACCAAAGACAATGACTACGTTTATCTCGACAATTCAAGCGGCTTCAAAAATGTTATGACTTGAAATATCCTATAGGTTTATTCTAGCGGATTGAAAATAGGATTGAGTTGTTTTAAATCTTCTTTAAATTCGTATCGACTAATAAAAGATAGTTAAATACTAGATTACGCAGACAGACAGGGAGAGGTATATGAGTGAATATCATGCTGGATATGTAACCTCAATATCTAAAAATTGTTTTGTTCTTATTTATCTTCTTTTTCAAAAACAATAAAAAATATTTCTTTCTTCATCACTCCAAAATATTTAGTTTTTGGGCAATTTTACTGTTTTATGTCGCGACTTTTATAAAATTAGGTCAAATGCAAACAACTAACAAATGCTATGAATTTATGAACATATTGCGGATGTGCGCATGCGTAGTTATTTGAAGCGTCACTGTTTATTTCGACAGAAGTCAAGCCGCTTCATAAGTCCAAGCCTGTTATTTTATAGACTTGACTTGAAATTTTCAAGCGGCTTGAGAAATTAATCTCGATCGTTTATTCGAGATTGAAAAGGGATGTACTAAATTCAAGCGGCTTCAAACGTCGAAATAAATGTAATCAATGTTTTAGATATGGTACAACAATCATAAAATTCCAGACGTGGTTGAAATATAAACCCAAAGATTTCGCTACTTTGCGTCTAAGGTTTACTGCAATGCCCAAAGTATATGGGACAGGCAGTAAATCGTAGACGCAGAGTAGCGAAACGAACAAACTTATTGATTACTTTGGTGACACGTAGGTAAACAAGTAGGTAAAAAAAGTTCTACAATATTTTTACTCAAGAGTTGTAAGTATTTAAGTAACAAGTGTTTAAATGAAATGGAGAAGAATATTAATAAATAAAGAATTTGAAGCTATCGTTATTGCTTCGTGTAAAATACTTGAATAACTTAATAACAAAATGGTACTTAGAGTTCTTTAAATTTATTGCCAGATTGCAGAAACGTTCATCAATTGTTTGATTAGTTAACGGGAACGGGTCATCAAAACGAACAAATGCTACGCGATTTTTTGACAGCAATGATTTAAATATCATATGAAAAAGGAAATTGATTCGAATTTGTTTATTTTGATGGAACGTTCTAATCAAAGAATTAAACACAGGGTATGGTACAAAACTGTTATGAAATGTGTATCTACTTGCGAACAAAACTTCAACTATATATCCGTCGTGTGCCACTGACGATGATAGTTAAATAAACAGCATCATATTTTCTCGTACATTTTCATCTGAATGAAGTCTAAATTCCTTGCTGTATATGTAGACACTTATATTAAATCTACCGTAGGTTTTTCTCATCGAAACAGTTTACTCATTTTTCATCTTATATCCTGTTGGTAAGCGTTGCGGTTGCATACTCGTATGTCTCCATCTCCACGTGATGTTACCTCAGGCTCTCTGCCTCGGTTCTTCCTCTCTCTCGTCTCCGAGGTAGGCAAGGCAAGGCACTCATGACGAGTGCTGCAGTATTTTATATTTGCTGCAGACAGCGAAGTCGCGAAGCATTTTCCAATAAAATTACTCCTGGTCGACCCAAGATGAAAATTAATTTTTATCTGCATATATCTGCCGGTTGAGGTTCAGGCGACGCGCAAGGAAGGATTCGAGTACGGAGCAGGATAAGAACAGAGCGGCAAAAGGACGACAAGTATAAGGTTTATATTTTTTGAAAGGATCATTGTAGAACAATCTAAGGTAATATATTGTTGTATTGCAATAGCAAGCAGTTTAGAATAGCTTGGAATTGTGTCAATATTTCAAGTGGAGCTAGGGTCCTTAATCCGTGCAACATTTAATATACAGGCCTTTAAAATAGCAAGTGATCTTTTGAGCGATCTAATAACTTTAGAGAAAAATGTTATATATAAAAAATGATCAAGAATACAGGGCTAATCTATCAGTAATAACAAAACCTAAATTTCATCCAGTGGTTCTCAAACGGTAGAACAAAATAATCTTCATTAGAATGAGATTTCTTTTTCTGATTTCAACCATATAAATATTGTAGAGGTTGTAAAACAATTATTTTGAGAAAAAGGACATTAAAAATTAGAAATTTAATTAAAAATGACTTTACTACTAGTGTAACTTAGGTAACAGTCGTATCAGTAGTTAAGTATTGCATAGCCTATTTCAATATTGTAATATTATTTCTCATTTTAATACAATTTTTCTCGAAATAATTGTTATAGAATTTTATACAATACTTATATCGTTGAAATCTTAAGAAAAATCTTTATTTAATGGACTAAAAAATTATGTAGGGTACCATTAAAAAAATATAATTTTATTCTATCGTTTGAAAACCACTGGTTAAATTTTTGCTATTACTGATTACTGATTCTTTCTTGTATATAACATTATTCTCTAAAGTCATTAGTTCACTCAAAAAAATACTGTTTGTTTTATAGGAAACACCTGTATACATAAAAAAATTGTTATCCAAATGTAATAAAAATATTCTTCTGTACCAGAAATATATATAGTTTCAAATGGATGAATGGTCATAAATTATTTTTTTTAATTTATCACATTATACGACAGTCACCTGGTTCATATTTTTCAGAAATTTATTTTAAATATGTTCAAAATAGTTTTCCTAAACAATTATACTCTTTACTATTCTTTTCTCCCACTTCTTAAAAATTTCCAACCAATCTTCTTTCGGAATGCTGAATGTTTTCGAAATAATCTTGAATTGTAGCATCAATTTCTTTTTCGGACGAAAACTTTCTACCCGTAATTTTTTTTAAGTCCCAGAAAAAGCCAAAAGTCTCTCGTTGCTAAATCAGGTGGATATTTTATTTATTTTCTCGCCAAAAACTGATTAACTAAGTTTTAACTAACTTTTCGCAACTTAATTAAAAAAACAGAAAAATAACTGTTTATGATAGTGTAAATTTCGTTTTCAGCGGCCTACATGATTTTTTTTATTCTTAATAATTATTGTAGTGTGACCCTCGTATATGAAATTTGAGGTCAATAACTCAAAAATAATAGGGATACGAACATAGCATTATTATTATTCAGTTTTACAGTTAATACTAGATCAGTCAACAAAGTTTTTGAGTTTCTAGACAACTGACTTTTAGTAAGAAAAATTTGGAAAGAATAGTTTGGATGGTACAACGTACCTCCTTGCATGAAATGGTAGTAAAACTGTTAGTAAAACAAGTTACGATACACAGAATGTTAAAATACAATACTTTATTTCTTTAAGAAATGATTTCCTTTGCCGTGCGATAGGAATAGTGGTTGAAACATTTATAAATAATTATATTTAAAAATGCGACCTTATTTAAGTGTTTAGTGCTTTATATAGCTAGAAAAATTACGATGTGTCTTAGGCGCTTTCTTTTAAATTTAAGTTACGACCCTTGCCTTCCCAGCATCCCTTCCTCGATATACAATTCTTTTAATTAACATCAACATGTTCAGAATAAATCACCCCCTTGCACACGGAGTGGGAACTACGCGATGTTATTTTCACTTTCTCTCGTTCACTTAAAATAATGAAAAATAATCTCAGAGCCAATAAAAACGGCACAGTCGTAAAGAAATACGTTCGGGGTTGATTCAACCCTTTAGAAGCTGGGCAACCCTTGCGACGGAATTTTATTTTATTTTAAAATATCATTCCCTATCGCTCTGCTGTCACGCAACCCCAGGAAGGAGGAAATCAACCCCTCACAAAAGAGAAGACAGGAATTTTGTTTTCACTTCTTCAAATAATCATTGTCAATAAAATAAAATAGGTAAGTAAGTATATAATTAATATTTTCACTCATTTGTGAATTTGATAATCTATAATGGTTAAAACTGGTTATAGAAGAAACAGTAAACGACAAAAAAAAATTGTGTTTTGGTTGTGCATTAGCTAATTTGAATCGCATACTAGGAAAATTTTGAGTTCACTTCTTTTAGTTTAGAAAAGAACTGCGTGACTAAGGGCCGGTATTTTCACTTGCGAATAAAGATTTAGATAATTTTATTCTTCGGATAAATATTTTTGTCGTCTTTTCACTTGCAAATAAATTTATTCGAAAGAATAACATCTGCTATTCGCGGAATAAATTATTCCATTACATTTCCACATAGTGCAGATTTGTTAACAAAATGGATATATTAAATATTATGATAATATTTTCAACTATGAATTAATAAATAACGTGAGAAATCGATAAAACACCATCTGACAGCGACATAACCACATACACGAAATAATTTTGACAGATTTCGATAATGAAAACAATTTAGTATCACATATCGGAGATCGCATTTGATCTCAAACAGTAAATAGGTAAATCATTATAAAGACCATGTTGTGTCATTTGACCCTGGCAAAATATTTTCGAATTTTGGATACTTTTGTTGAATACATTGACAAATATTTACTTTGAACTGAAAGAAATATACAAAAAGTACAACGATAATTTTACAATATACATATCTCATTTACCACGTATGAGTGCTGCACTAGATGGTACGCTTGTTAAATTACAGTCTCCCGGGGCTAAAAATGCAGAATATAGATGACATTGACATTAAAGATGTCAAACAAAATTTTGACAACTACGGATTCAAAAGTAGTTGACACATTTCATCCTTGTTTGCTTAACGTGGCTAAGCCAGACTCCATCCTTCTCTACTGACACAAATTCACTCTGCAAGGTTACCAAATCACGAACGTTAAAGTTATTCGACAGATAGCTATTTTTTTTTTGTAAAATGTGTGAAAAGACGCAATGGAATAATTCGTTGGATAAATATATAGAATAAATATATTTAACGAATACTTATTCGAAACTTTATTCGGAAGTGAAAATACCGGACCTAAACAAAAAGTTGTGAAAATTAAAAATATTATATAAGCAGTTTTTTTTAAATTCCTTTCAAATAAACATTGTAGAATGTGTACTTAATATTGCAGGCACAAAAAATATCCGCCAAATATTTGCCAAAGAACAGAGCGCAGAATAATTATCAAACATAGTAAGAGATGAGACATATTATCTCACATGAAAAAGTTGATGTGGCCTGGTCAGCACATTTTCTCCCGAGATATCAACTTTTGTTGTTTATGATTATGTAAAGCGCTTGTCGATGTATGGGCATAATTTAAAATAACTCACCCCAGTGCAGCGTTTATAAAACTCCGGATTCTCAATATTTTTGACCTAAAACGAAAATTATAAATTAACATCAATATTAAGAAATAGTTATTTATGTATCTAGGCCGTAACAGGAATCTGTTAACAGTTGCAAAATGATGACAACGATGGTGGAAATAACATTTCAAATAATAATAAATTTAATTTTAATTATTGAAAATACTTGGTTTTAAGTTTTAGATTTTCAATAATTAAAATGAATAATAAGTTTCAACATGTAAGAGCTGACACAATTAAAGATAATAAATTTAATATTATTTCTAAATAAACGGTGGTAAAATTGTGTTCAACACAGAAAAAAACAAAAATGTTAAACAGATAGATAATTATTTTCGCCGATTGGAATTAAAAGTTTAATTGTGACTTTAGTTGCTAGGCAACTATCTCAGCTTTTTTGCTTTGTTAAACAAATACCTATTATTTGAGAGTGGTTCGAGAGACAATAAATTGTACATCGTTGTAATAAACAGTGACAAGACAGTGCTATGAGTCAAGAGCTTGTTCACCTCTACGTGGTGCACCCTGGGTAACGTTAAATGAACTAGCAAGAATTTTGAGGATGTCCTGGTCACTATACAGGGTGTAAATGAAATAAGTGCATTAAATTTAACCAGTAATATAACTCGTCGAGAGCAATAATATTTCTTAATAACTTTTTCTCGAAATCGCATATTTTTTTTAGCATTTTTACCACCCCGTAAATTAACGAATCGTTCCAAATATTTTTGTGATAATTGAATGCAGTAGCAATAGCTATGAAAAATTTTGTTTTAGCAATTGACAGTCCTGTCAATTGTTCCAATTAAATTTTGATATTAGTACTAAACTTGTTTATAAGGTAAAATTCTATCAAAATGCGAGTACACAGACATTGTAATTACTTACCTATGGTTTATTTATTTTTTTACTCGTATCTGTACTACATTTTACTTGACATCACGGTTGACATAAAGACAGTGTCATGGAGTTGCCAACGCATTTACACGGAGCGTTTCCAAATCATCACCAACTCATTCTGTTCTTAATATTCGCACATTTGTTAATCTTGTACATCTTTATCACATCACAATATGGAATGTCACATATGACAATTTTAAAAAAAGCAACAGTTATATCCATAACATGTGCAAAAAGTTCTATGTTTTCAGCACATAACAGATTTCAATTTTGGGAATGGCTCATAATGTTCATTAATGAGACTGAATTTACTTGGTAAGGTGTATTTATTATGCACTATACATATCTCGACAGACGAAAATGCTGTAAAAATTTACATTAAAAAATGTTTGGCCAGGAACAATAAATGGACGACTATTATTGGTACTCATGTACCTCTTTTAAATGGACAAAAGTTTGTACTTACATTTTTTGAATAACGTATTTAAACTATTATGATTTGTCGACGATAAATAATCATCTCATAACCTAACAACTATGCTTTTGCCCTTCCTCGTCCCTCCTTGTCTTCCTCTATTCACACTGATTCACACTATTCACAGGTGATTAAAAACCCTGGTATAATACACAACTTTATAATTTTGTTATCCAAAATTTAAATTTCTTTATTTTAAAAACTGTACTGTGACTGTAAGTGTAACCGATAACCGATAATTTTTGAGCTGTTTGTATCCGACTTGAATACGGCAGCATTTGTTCTCCATGAGCGGGTAACGAAATATGCAGCAAATCTTTAAAGAATTTTAACTCAAAATCTAAAAGACTTAGAAAAAAAGTTATTAAGAAATATTGTTCCTCTCATCGAGTTACATTACTGGTTAAATTTAATGCACTTATTTCATTTACACCCTGTATACGTCACAATGACTCAATAAGCATCTCATATATAGAAGCGACTCAGTAGTTTATCTAGAAAGAGGAAAACAACACAATACTTCACCATCTCCAACGGTGCCATACACCAACTCGATCAACTCAAGTGTGTAGTACCTTTGAATATATGTAATACCAATAGGTAGGTATTTTTATATATTCATAGGTTGTACCAACCTCGGTGACCCCATTGCAACAAATGCCAATTCCCACTGCAACCTCGTCCAACAAATTATTTTAATTTTACATAAGATTGTTAGTACCTATCTACATTTAAATTTTGTGACGATTCTAGAGCCATATTCTAAAATAAAAATAAATAAATAAAGTAACAAGACAGCCCTAGAAGGGACAAGACCGCAAGTATCAGCTATTTAATCCACGACCGATACCTACTAGCACTGTTTGTAGTCCTTCATATGTGTTATATAGTCCTTAATATGTGAGACAAAGTAACATTACCGCAGTCAGAATTAATTCATTTTCAATTCTTGCAAATCAATTTTAATTCTTTTGTAATTATGTACTTCATTCTGTCTAATATCTAATATAGAGGAATATCTCTTCGTTATAAGTTTATGCAGTTTGTAATGAAAGTATATATAAGTGTGGTAATGAAATTTCCAGTTGCTGTTAGAGACAAGTGTGCTAATTTATTTGTTCAGGAGCTAATGGCATTCAGTTGAGAACTTCTTATATGTATTGATTTTTCTTAATTATTTGAGTTGAAGCTTACGTTAATTAGTTTCCAGTGTTATGTGTTATTGATTGACAAGAATGACTCCATCGCCGAGTCGAATGAAACTGAAGAATCGCTCACCGCTCGCCTTTTGCCTTTGTCTAGCAACATTGTTCTTGAGAACACAACACAGCTACGCGTAATCACCTTGTTACATGGAAATTTGGCATCGGGCCAGGGATTTTTTCAGCTTCAGCGTATGTACGTCGATGAAATGAGGACTGAAACGCTGAAATTACAAAAGATTTTACATTTAGCATGCGGACTACACATATATCATCCGACTTGTTTGTTTTGCACAAATTGCAAAGAACGAACGAACGAACTTTAGGGGTGCACGAAACGGGAACGAAATTACTAAATTAAAATCAAATCATTTTACAAGAATATGTTTTCGTTATATGAAGAAAATTTCACGATTCTACAACTTATTATTGAACCAGGGATACCTCGTTTATTGGACGAATGATGTATTATTAAGTAATAAAAATGTTAGAATATCGGAATTCGATGAAAAATTGTTAGCCTTACCTAATTTACCTATACATATATATATATATATATATATATATATATAGGGTGTTTTTTTTATCAGGGCCATCATTGTTATCTCGGAAACTGTAAGTGCTACGACTTCGTTCTTATGGGATAAAAGTTGCCATATTAGAAGGTCATTTTAGTGATGTATTTGTTTTTGCAAAAATATGCATAGGTCACTAGATAATGGCGAAAAACTGATTTTGGTTATTTTTTCCTTTTTAAAATAACTCTAAACTATCAGTTATCGAAAGATGTTTCAAATAAAAATGTTACAATACATAACAGTGTCTATAAAGTGGCGAACTAAAATATTTTTCTATTGGTAAATTTTTGATATATAGCACAAACTATAATTTTTTATGAAATGCATATTTGATTTTTACCGTATATTTTTACCTCTCGCTAAGAGAGGTATTGTATTCATGCTAAAAATCGCATATCCAGATTTTAATGAATAAGCACGTTTTAAGGTCCCTAGTATCCGATTATAACATTTTTATGATGATGTCCGTATGTGTGTGTGTGTGTGTGTGTGTGTGTGTGTGTGTGTGTGTGTGTGTGTGTGTGTGTGTGTGTGTGTGTGTGTGTGTGGATGTGTGTGTGTGTGGATGTTGGATTCACTATATCTCAAATACTATGAGAGTTAAGACATTTTTAACTACGGATTCCTCAATCTAACAATAATGGGAAGAGTCCAGTCAGTTTTGGTAACAATTGGACAACCGGAAGTAGTAGTTACAAGAAAAAAATCGTCTAAATATTATTTATCGAAAATATATGTAAATACTTATATTAAAGAACGTTAAATTCTTTATTCGATAAATATAAATTCATTATTATATCTTTTATAGATTTAGAGATAAAGAAAGGCATATAAAATAATTTGATGTAAAAAATCTCAGATCAAACTACTACAAGGCAAGAAATTCAAATGTTTGTAATTGACACATAAATGTCACTGTCAAAAATATTTGTATGCCTCTGTCAAAAATATATGTATATTATTATGAAGATTTAAAAAAAAGTCAACAACGTAAAAGAATATAGGTACGCAAAAAAGAATATAAAAGGAATTTGCGAAAAAATGACGAATATAAAGAAAAAGAAAAGGAAAGTAGAAAAAGAAAATTTCAGGATATTAAATATAAAGAAAATGTAAGTATTGTACATAATTTATTTTAAAATATCCCATAGATATTGCAAATATATGTGAGAATTATTTTGTAGTGAGACACGAATATCTATATGTATTTATATTTAAAAATATTTTTCGTTTTATGCGTACAACCAGGTAAAATATCTGGCGAGAGGTTATGTGTTGGCCACATCAGATTTTTTTTCTCTTTTCAATGATATAAATGTTATTGTGTTTTGTATTTACGGGATTTAACATGTGAAATCAGTGGTACTACCACGCCACATTGACATTGATATGTCCCCCTTACTGCACTTTACCCCTTCCCATGGTCACTTGTCAATCTCAATATTTTGGAACTACACGATATTGCTATTGCTTTATTTTTATTGATATGTAGAAATTATTGACTTAATAGAAAGCGACAATACAAAGTTGTTGCTTTAACCATATAGTGCAATATATTTTTGATAAAAAATACGAAATCAACCTTCGAAAACAGAATATTTTTCGTCGTAGCGTTATGAGCGTTTTCTGTACTACGGTGTGCATGCTGCGTGAGAACCCGCTTTACTAATCAAAACATAACCTTAAAAGTGTTCAAAGTCATTTTGTAAATGTATTATTATTAGGTAAACCTTGAATATACGTAGTATATTGAAAACTATAATAATAATAAATAATTTTCTTTAGATGAATAAACGAATGCATTGTTCAACCTAAACACTATAGTTTATTACTTGATTATCTACAACTTAATTTGAAATTGATTGTGGACTCATAGATATATTGTAACTTTGTCCAATTAATTTTTGATAAATATCAGTAGGATAAAAACTTAACGCGGCAAATATGTTTAATTTAGGTGTAATAGATATTTGATGGTTTGAATTTGACATATATGGCAAAAGCTGATGAATAAAATTATGTATTGGCGAAAAAACTGAACTATAGGTGGCAGGCAGAACGGTAGCAAGATGGCGGAGGAATAAGGAAAGTTCTCTCATTCCTTATTGCTGGCAATATGCATTTCAAAGTGCAACGTATTTAATATTGAGAAAATTGACATACAGTTAGGTGATATTTTTTAATACATTGCTTCTGCACGTCTTATAAAGAAAAGCGAAGCAGTTTTTAAGGCAGGACATGTATTGCTTTGTGGAAGAAAAGATGATGGATCCAGTACAATACTGGTTTCTTGTTTAAAAGCCAGTCATTTGAGTGGAGTTCCTCATACGATTAAAATTTTATTAAATGAGAATATAAATTATTGGACAGCAAAATTTAGTTGTAGAGCAGAATTGGGAGACAAATGCAAACATATTGTTACAGGTTTGTTGCATATAAACAGGTTAGTAAAAATAAAACCATATTTATTATTTTACAAGAAAAGTTGTCATTATTATTATGCTATTAATTTATTTGTTTATGGGTTTGTGTATTACAGAGCAGAAGAAATAGAAAAATTAAGTTGTACAGGTTTGGAAAAAGTAAGGGGAAAACTTGTTAAAAAGGATGAAAATCAGTATAGTTTGGCTATAAAATTAAAAGAATTTTGCCATCCTGTTTTAAAAAAGAAAAAATAGAAGTGACTAGAGATGTCAAAGCTATATGGGAAGAAAATTTCAAGATCATATTTTGTCACTTGGGATATAGTGTAAACTTACACTTTTTTTTACTTGTAATTACTGCGTTGTCGCACTGAGCAGTATCTATGGCATTTACTGATCATTATTTAAACCTGAAAATATAATATACACTATATATGTCACTTTCTTTTACAACAAATATAAATTAAACCTGTTTAAAATTACATACGTTTCAATGTATGCTATCAACGTTTCCTTATTCCTCTAGTTCACAAATCTGCCACCAGACGTCACCCACTTTGAATTTTTTCGCCAATAAGTTCCTATCTAAGGCGAAGTAAACTAATAAAAATAATATCATCTAAAGTAAATTGATTACTTTGAATTCTCATTATTCTGCGAATTTATTTGAAGTCTCGTAATAGTCGTTTTCGTATTTCGATATTCAAATGATTGTATGCGCGCAGGCGTGTCTATATAATGTTTTTGAAATGTACGTAGATTTATCAATCCAAGCCGAAGATATCCGAATCACTTATCAATTATTTATTATCAATACGGTATAGTACAAAATAGTAATTGACTTGACTATGATTTAGTCGCTTAATATATCAAGTCAATATCAATTACAATATGGCATGGTTCCACCACAGATTTTCGAAATTTCCTGCTTCCCTAATTATTTTAGATAAAAAAGCTTCAAATAAAAGTTGTAGAGCATAAAATTCTACATTTGAATCAATAACCAAAATTAATTTTACATGTTTTATAACGGCAGAAATTAGCTAAAATATCGAAAATCACCTAAAAAATAGCGATAACCATGGAATTGAAAGAAAATAATTAACAAATATCGAACAGTTTATTTGTCAAATTAGGTTTTCATTTTTATTAGGTATTATCTCTAATTTCTGTTTCAGTGAACAATTATCTATTAATTTAACAGCGCCCATCTATTCAACACAGCGGCCGTCCTTTCCCCGAATAAAAATGATCAAATTCTTGTAGATTGCAGGAATACGGCCGCACTTTTGTATAGCGAATAAGCATGTCCAGGGCCTCGATTTTATAACTTTAAACTCTACTGGATTTCAAATTCTACTAGAATTGAGTAAGAATAATTAATACAAATATGATTTTATCAAACTAGAAGTAAATAAAGAAATGTCAAACATAAACGATAAAAGCGAATTCTACTGTTTCGGACCAGTAGAATTTGAAATCTACTCTAAGAAAGAGTGAAGAAAAATCTCAATTCTAGTCGAATTTGAAATCCAGTAGAATTTATAGTTACAATATCGAGGCCCAGCTATGTTACGTTTGTGAGTTCGCGTTTGATTATTATTTATTAATTTACAATGTATGCGCCCGTACTTGGTCGTCGCTGTTCCGGCCGTAGTGGAGCCGAGTATCATTTTTACTGTATAATGCTATTTTTTCTACTCTATATAGCAAATCAATTTTTTAATATAGCATGCCTATAATAGCACTTATTTTTAATACAGCATAATTTTATGGACATGACAATCTGTTCGCAGACAGATCTTAGAAGATATTATATTTTAATAATCTTGGAATAATATCAGATGAAAGACAAGTAGCATACATAAAAAAATAAAAAATATAGAATAACAAATATATAAGACTTAGATTGCAGACATATAAAACATAAATCTAAATCTTATATAAATAAAAATTAATAAACAACTCCACTATTATTATTCTTTTCTGTTTATTGTTTATTCTTCCCGATTTTAATTTCCAAACTAAAACAAAACGCTTCTTCAAATCAAAGGATGCTTATCGCTTCCTTCCGCTATAAATCTCTTCCTCTTACGCCCTACACACCCCCGCTGTCCATCTTTACAGGGGTAAGAACAAAGACTACAGACTTACACATATACAGACATATACACACATCACCGAGAAAGAGGGAACATACATACACGCATATGTTTTAATCACGATAATTCCGAACGCTATGCGTGAATATATTATAAGAGGTAGGGGTAAGAAATACATAGGCGTAGGGGAAAGGATTTTATAGTCTCTATACCATTAAAATTTTAATGTTTAATTATTTATATCATTCATGCATTTAGCTATTAAACGAGGGTGCTTCAATAATAAATTAACATTGTGTGATAAACAAAAAATTACACCAGAGTTACGCTAGAGTAATTGAGAATAACAAAATTCTTGCAAAAATTAAGTAGGTCGTGGACAAAAGATTTGCATTATAATTATAAACAGTTATTTTGCTGACATTTGAAACTAAGTTTCAAAAGTTTTAAGTAAGTTAAAACTTATAAAATTTATAAACTATCGTTGTGAGTAAAAGTACGGAATTAAACAGAGAGTATTCAGTTTTTGGAGAAAAAAATAAATGTAAAAGTAACACCCCCATATTCACTTCATTTAGAAATGTGCAACTTTTGGCTTTTTTAACTTAAATTTACGGGGTTGAAGGTTTTTACTTGAAGAAGAGATTGATGTTGGAATAATGCAATTCATGATTAGTTTGAAAGTATTCTAAAAGAAGATTGTTGAAGGGGACTACTTTGAACATATTTAAAGTGTTCAGTAGGATGCCTGGTAAAAATAAAAGATCCAGTCTTCCCTTTTATGCTAGACATTTTTTGTTTGTAAAAATGTACACCACCTAATTCCTTATTAAAAATTACAAAGACAAAAGCAAAAACGTGGCTAATTTAATTATCAGTTATTTGACAACGGATTGGTGGCAATTTTTTCTATAGTGAACTAGGTTTGCATTTTGATCAATCAGAAGGCAGAAATAACTCCCAATTTAAAACTAAGGTTCATTCATATCTGAAAAAAGGAGGGCTAAATATTTCTCAATGTTTACCCCTTCGGACAGTAGTTGTTGGTACGTCACTGGTGCGGGGGTAGGTTTGCTTTGGCCGCTAGGGGTTGGGGGTAGCGGCAGGGTGTTTGCAAAGAAGTGTGGAAGAAGCGGCATCGGCAACGATCGATACAAGACTTAATGAGCTCGGCAAAAGAACGCACGCTGATGGGAAATGAGCAGGGGGTGAGTGAGACACTACCCCCCTGCCTACAACCCTAAAATATACATGCAAGAAGAATTAAAAGAACTGCATAGAGCCATAGAGAATAAAAACATATACACGAAATAAATAAACTTGTTCGATTTTAATGAAACCTGGTATGATACTCCATATATGGACATAATCGAGGCCACACGAGAATACAGGCCTGAATGCTTATCCATGCTCACTGCGTCACGTCAAACTATGAGGCCAGCGCTCTAGTCTAGCCTTCTAAAAACAGTCGATCTAGAGCAGTCAGCGCGAGTGGATGCACGGCACAATGCAGCAAGGAACGTCAAATGTCGATTGTTTTTCGTTGAAGGATATTGCAGAAATGGTTTTAAAATGCTGTATGCCAATGTGCAGGAGCAATTACGGTAACACGGCTAAATTGAAACACCTGACATTAGAGAAATTAGAAGCTAAACAAGTTTTCCTAATATAGGGTGAATATATATCATGCAGAACATAAAATTTAGTTATAAATTTTTTTTAGGGTTATCAGCAACATTTTACTAAATAATTATATGAAAAACTGTAAAGAACTAGTTTGCAATAAAAAGCAGATTAACAAAAAATAAATAAATAATTGAGCGAGCACCTAAATGTATTTTATTCCAAAGAAATGGTTATTTTAAATATATAATATGCGTACCTATTATTAATTATTTTTAGTTTCATTATTATCAATTTCATATTATGTTCTGTTATATTATTTTCATTTGTTAGCTCTAGATCTAAAGATTTATTAACGTTATTTTTATTATTTCTTGTGTTATTTAACAAAAATAAATAATTTGAAGTAAAACATGAGTTTATTCGTATATTTAAGACATTTTTAATCGTTTTTTATTTAATTTGTTTAGTTATGTATATAAACTAGTTATTATATATAATTTGAATAGTTATTCACGAGTTGTATATCTTTATAAATCACATTTTACAATTCTATTTGTTTAAAATTCCGTATATTTCCTATGCTTACACTGCTGTCGTTCGAGGCGTGGCGTGACAGCAAGAGGCTAGCTGTGACGTCACGAATTGAGCATTCAGGCCTGTATTCTCGTGTGGCCTCGGTATAATCGTATAATTAATCTTTTAATATGGTATTTGGTATAGTGAACTACTAGTGTACGAAACTTGGATGTCACGACCATGATTAGATAATAACTTTATAATGGCAACGCCTAGAACGTATTTTTTTCAGCAGGCTATATGCAATCGTAAATTTTACTGTATCTTTGAAATTTTTGATATCTATTACAATTTATTTATGGCCGTATACTGTACAAAACTGTAAGTCTTATAGATTTGTAAATTTGTAAAAAACTGTCAGAAACACATCTATTTTTGTCGAGCAATAGAAAATTATATATAAGAGTGGCAGCTTTCGTTGTGATTTCGTTTATTATTTACAATTTACAGATCTGGAAGACTTAGGCCCAGTTGTATAAAACATTATTCCCTTAAATCACAATTACTTTGACAAGGTTTATTTTTCAATGTATTTTTAATATGTATTTAATGTAACGAATAAAATATTATACAATACACACCAGGTAACTATTTTACTGCTTCAAAAGGAGGTGACAGGCTGGCCTAATCGGCTCGCCACCCATTTCCTTCTTCAACAGTAAAAACTATTTTACCTAGCCTGTAATGTAAATAATAATAAATATAAATCTAGCAGTCTATTCAGATGACAAACTAGTAATTTTTGATTCTATATTGCGAAATGTCACTTTTGCAATCGAGAATGCAAACACATTTTGCAATTGAGTATCAATCAACGTTTTTTCGAAAACTATGTTCCATAATTAATAAAAATGTAAAGAGACAATTTTGAGGGTTAGGTTTAATTAATGTGACATCCAAGGAAGATCGTGACATCTAATATCACCGTGACAGCAATGCATCTAATGTCATGTATATAAGCTGGATTATTACGAATAATTACTCAATTGGGACATTGCGTGCCTGAGTGTCTGGTCGCGAATCTGGGGAATCGGGTTCGATCCCGACCGACGCCAAATATTTAGAATTTTAAATGGCACAAAATTGACCCCTGTGGTGCACTCTCCATGCCAGCAATGAGTGCCCGTGAGGTAACGCCTGGTAAACGCCCATGCGGTACAAATATGTCATCATCATTACCGATATCTGCGAATAAAGCAGATTGGCACACCCAGCAATGGGTAATATGCCGTGATGATATATTTATTTATTTAAATATAAATAAAATTATTTTTTCTAAGCGAATAAAAATAAAGGGACAGATTTTATTAAATTCTATCAAAAAATTAAAGAATGTAAAAAACTTTTACATCCAGAATGTAAAAGTCTTTTACGTTCTGTAGACAAAAAACTATCATTTCGCGTGTTAATAGTTGTCACTTTAGATGCGGTAGAGCGATTCATCGATCTGTACTTTTTTAATAACTCATTTATTTTAAATTAAAATGTCTATACCGTGTGTATTTTTTATACCCACTTTTACAATTGATGGATAAACTATGGTATAGCTATCGGAAGTATAACTTTATCCTAGTAATTATACCTTCGATAAACAAGACTGTCTTTTACAATACATTTTTATCTGTCAGATAGTTATACAAAGTATTACATTAAATCACTAGGTTGGTACTGACTCAATAAACTTATCTTCTTGTTGGACTATTTTTCTTCAATAGTGTTATTATTTCTAATTTACATTTTTCACGATGTTAGATGATATAAATGATATTTTTGATTCTGACAGTGATGATGAAATACTTGATTGACATCTGTCAAACGTATGAACAACAACACATTATTTGTATTTACGTGGTATCCATAAGAATAAGGGTTAAAGTTATCCGAGGTTTATACGACCGATTTCCATGGGATAAGAAATACTGGTGTTTATTCTATCTGAGGTTTATCCGAGGTTTGTAAAATACAATTTTCAATTTTATACCTGGTATAGCGTTATACAAGGTTTACCAAATGATTGTAAAAGTGGCCCTTAAAGGTGTACATAAGAGATTAACATGGGAAATTAGTTTCTGGCAATTACCTGCTCGCCAATTATTTTAAGCAAAAACTTTTACATACTTTGTAATGACAAAAATTAAATATGAAAATGTCGAAAATTACGTTAAAAATATGGACAGCCATGAAATTTACCAAAAAATAAATAAATGCTTGACGTTTTAACAGACACATGGTATATCTGCAGTATAGGTTTTTGTACAGATGTTCCATTTTTATGCAATGGTATGTAACTTTATATTTTCAAATGGAACACCATATATATTTATTAAAATTTGAAAATTGCATGAAATTAATTTACTATCCAATAGTATAAAAACAATCCTATGTTATATTATTAGAAAATACAATGGCGAACGATTTAAATATTTCATTATTACATCTGATATTTAATATTATTAGATGTCTAATTCAAAAAATAATATTGCAAAGGCTTCTGTATTGACTAAAAATGTAATATTTTAAACATTCGCCATTTTTAAAAAATAATATATCTAAAATTATTATTTTTCTACTAATTGGATAGCAAATTTCATGTACTTTTCAAATTTAAATAAATATATAGGGTGTTCCATTTGAAAATACAAAGTTACTTACCATTGCGTAAAAATGAAACATCTGTAGAAAAACCTATGCTGCAGATTTATAGACATTTTAATATAAAATAAACTTAGTTTTAAAAAATTTCCCATAATGGGTCCTTCCTATTCTGTAACTCGGTGTTTAATTTTAAAATTTTTATCCAATCGTTATTGATTTGACAACTAAAAATTCCTTTTTTTGTTATATGTCAACATAATTTATTGGTTGAAAAATTTAACCAATGGTTAAAAATTAACCACTGAGATATAGAATAGGTCCCAATATTTAAAATAATCGCGTTATTAAAAAAGAACAAACCGATGAATCACCCTGTATACTGTATAAGTAGGTATCTACATCTTTATCTTGTCAATCATAATCAGCATCAATAGCCTCTGTACCTGTCCCTTGATAGAGCAATAACACGACAAAGCCGTGTGTGATAGACACACGTGATAACAACATTGTATGACGTACCCTCACCTAAAGGATAACCCACTGATAACAATAGTGTAATGGTAACGATGTGTGCTTCAAACTTAACGACTAGAAGAGGAGACGACAAATAATTGTTGTGTTACTATGTTAACAAGAACAATATAATAAAGATAAAAAGTGATAATTATGGGGCACAAATTGAGGCATTTTTATATTCTACAATTACTAGTTGAATAATTTCGCAAACACTATGGCAGATAGTATGAACGATTACGGGCAGTTAGCTGGCATTGTTTTTTTCTGTCAATCGCTTATGGATTATTTTAGAATAAAATAGGTAGATAGATAATTCTACGAGTTATTTATTTGTAGTACTTTTCTCCAAAATAATCCATATATGATTGACAGAGAAAAAACAGTGCTAGTCAACTAATCGCTAATCATCCTTAAACAGTGAGTGAGTTCCGTCCCCGTGCGTGAAATTTTGTTCGCCAGTATGTGTAAAACGGAAACTTGTACGCCAGTTATGGGAGATTCCAGCTTAATCGAATTAAAAGAAATTAGTAAAACAAGCGGAAGTATAGCTATGCTTAATAAATAATAATTAAAAAATAAAATAATATAATTGAAATACTTCGGAAATACAGGTTTTTTTTATTATAGCGGCTCGTTACAAATATGAAAATATTTTGATTGTCGACTGAAAGACCGCCTATAAATATACATACGAGTACTATAACAAATAAGTCCAGCAGTGCAATTCTGAAACAGTTTATATTTGAATATAAATTTCTTGCATTAAACTAATAATTTAAATGCTCTTGAAATTGTACTTGTAAGGTGTTTAGACTTTACAGGTTATAATATTAATTTATTTTTTTTATAAATATTAAGAAATAGCATAATATATTTCAAGATCAAGATCGTTTTGCTCCATGAAGAAAACAGTTTGATACGAAGATTTATAATCGTGGCGTTAAATCTATTTTATCAAACTTTAGGGAACTGTAACATGCTTATTAATAGGATTTTTTCGCTGGATAGGAATATAATTTTTTCCTTATAGTAAATTCCTATTGTAAATAAAAACCGTAAAGAACATATAATCTTTTAATTTATTCTAGGTCACACTATATAGCACAAAATCTGTACAGTCATAAGTATTTGGCGAAAAAATTTAGACGCGTATAGTCTAGGAGGATATATGAGATGCTCGGCATTAGAGTAGAATAGAAGACGGTATGCCACTGAATGTCAACGATGTGCTATCTTTTGTCTTTGTTCTAGCTCGATAATCTTTTATTTCGTTGGCTATGTAAAGACATAATAGATACTGTAACGTTTTTATTTATTTGGGCAAAGTATAAAAATTAATGAATTATTATTAATTAAAATAGATGTTTATTAAACGATAAATAATTATCAAAAAATAAAAAATGACGATAACTATGGTTAAACAAATATTAAATACTAATTACGACCAAAATATATTTAATTACTTAAACACTAAGATTATTTTTTTATCAATTAGCACGACTATTTATTTACAGGCTATTTATTTTACTGTACTCTCTTACTGCTATTTAATTAACTGTTCATTTATTACAATACGTGTTCCAATCTTAGAATACCGGTCTGTTGCAGACTGTTTACGGGTTATTTGTATCACTATAATTATTTCACTATTTATTTATATCACAGTCAACTGTCCGATCCAGTATCACCAACTGTCAGTATGCCGTTACCATCCGCGTATACTCTAGCTTCCCAATACTCCTTAAAACTACCGCGTATTCACTTCTGCAGCTATCTCAGTATACCAGTAAATTCCTGAGTACTCCATTCGACACAACTCTGCTCACCACGATAGTGCTACGCTACTAAACTCACTAACTGCCTTATTTCCTATCCATGTAATTCTATTAACAGAACTCCCACAGCCTCTGTATACACAACTGAGCTCCACAGCCTCTGTATACACAACTGAGCTCCACATTTTCTTTATACACAACTGAGATCCACAGTCTCTGTACACACAACTGAGCTCCACAGCCTCTGAATACACAACTGAGCTCAACAGCCTCTGTATACACAACTAACCTCCACATTCTCTTTATACACAACTGTGCTCCACAGCCTCTTTATACACAACTGAGCTTCACAGCTCCTGTATATACAACTGAGCTCCACAGCCTGTGTATACACAACTGAGCTCCTCAGCCTCTTTATACACAACTGAGCTCCACACCCTCTGCATACACAACTGAGCTCCACAGCCTCTGTATACACAACTGAGCGCCACAGCCTCTGTATACACAACTGAGCTCCACAGTCTCTTTATACACAGCTGAGCTCCACATCCTCTGCATACACAATTGAACTCCACAGGCTCTGTATACACAACTGATCTCCACAGCCTCTTTATACAAAACTGAGCTCCACAGCCGCTGCATACATAACTGAGCTCCACAGCCTCTGCATACACAACTGAGCTCTACATCTTTTGCATACACAACTGAGCTCCATAACCTCTGCATACACAACTGAGCTCCACAGCCTCTGCATACACAACTGAGCTCCACAGGCTCTGTATACACAACTGACTTCCACAGCCTCTTTATACAAAACTGAGCTCCACAGCCGCTGCATACATAACTGAGCTCTACAGCCTCTGCATACACAACTGAGCTCTACAGCCTCTGCATACACAATTGAGCTCCACAGCATCTGCATTCACAACTGAGCTCCACAGCCTTTTTATACACAACTGAGCTCTACAGCCTCTGTATACACTAACTGCCTTACTCCCTATCTATGTAATTCTATTAACAGAACTCCCACAGCCTCTGTATACACAACGGAGCTCCACATACTTTTTATACACAACTGAGCTCCACAGCCTCTATATATACAATTTATCGCCACAGCCTCTTTAGACACAACTGAGCTCCACAACCTCTGCAAACACAACTCAGCTCAACAGCCTCTGAATACACAACTGGGCTCCACAGCCTCCGTATACACAACTGAACTCCACAGCCTCCGTATACACAACTGAGCTCCACAGCCTCTGTATACACAACTGAGCTCCTCAGCCTCTTTATACACAACTGAGCTGCACACCTTCTGCATACACAACTAAGCTCCATAGTCTCTGTATATACAACTGAGCTCCACAGCCTCTGTATACACAACTAAGCTCCACAGCCTCTGTATACACAACGGAGCTCCACAGCCTTTGTATACACAACTGAGCTCCACAGTCTCTGTATACATAACTGAGCTCCACATCCTCTTTATACACAATTGAGCTTCACAGCCTCTGCATACACAACTGAGCTCCACAGCCTCTTTATACACAACTGAGCTCTACAGCCTCTGCATACACAACTGAGGTCCACAGCCTCTGTATACACAACTGAGCTCCACAGCCTCTTTATACACAACTGAGCTCTACAGCCTCTGTATACACAACTGAGCGCCACAGCCTCTGTAAACACAACTGAGCTCCACAGCCTTTGTATACACAACTGAGCTCCACAGTCTCTGTATACATAACTGAGCTCCACAGCCTCTTGATACACAATTGAGCTTCACAGCCTCTGCATAGACAACTGAGCTCCACAGCTTTTTCATACACAACTGAGCTCCACAGCCTCTGTATACACAACTGAGCTCCATAGCCTCTTTAGAGAAAACTGAGCTCCACAGCCTCTGCATACACAACCTAGCTCCACAGCATCTTTATACACAACTGAGCTCTACAGCCTCTGCATACACAACTGAGCTCTACTGCCTCTACATACACAACTGAGGTCCACAGCCTCTTTATACATAACTGAGCTCTACAGCCCCTGCATACACAACTGAGCTCAACAGCCTCTTTATACATAACTGAGCTCCACAGCCTCTGTATACAAAACTGACCTCCCCAGCCTCTTTATACACAACTAAGCTCCACAGCCGCTGCATACACAACTGAGCTCCACAGTCTGTGCATACAGGACTGAGCTCCACAGCCTCTGCATACACAACTGACCTCCACAGCCTTGGTATACACAAGTGAGCTCCACAGCCTCTGTATACACAACTGAGCTCCACAACCTCTTTATACACAACTTAGTTCCGCAGCCGCTGCATACACAACTGAGCGCCACAGCCTCTTTATACACAACTGAGTTCCACAGCCTCTGCATACACAACTGAGCTCCACAACCTCTGTATACACAACTGAGCTCCACAGCCTCTGCATACACAACTGAGCTCCACAGCCTCTTTATACACAACTGAGCTATACAGCTCCTGCATAAACAAGTGAGCTATACAGCTTCACAGCCACTGCATACACAACTGAGCTCCACAACCTCTTTATACACAACTGAGCTCCACAGCCTCTTTATATACAACTGAGCGCCACAGCCTCTGCATACACAACCGAACTTCACAGCATCTTTATACACAACTGAGCTCTACAGCCTCTGCATACACAACTGAGCTCTATAGCCTCTTTATACACAACTGAGCTATACAGCTTCTGCATAAACAACTGAGGTCCACCGCCTCTGTATACACAACGGAGCTCCACAGCCTTTGTATACACAACTGAGCTCCACAGTCTCTGTATACATAACTGAGCTTCACATCCTCTTTATACACAATTGAGCTTCACAGCCTCTGCATACGCAACTGATCTCCACAGCCTCTTTATACACAACTGAGCTCTACAGCATCTGCATACACAACTGAGCTCCACAGCCTCTGTATACACAACTGAGCTCCACAGCCTCTTTATACACAACTGAGCTCTACAGCCTCTGTATACACAACTGAGCTCCACAGCCTTTGTATACACAACTGAGCTCCACAGCCTCTGTATACACAACTGATCTCCACAGCCTCTTTATACACAACTGAGCTCTACAGCCTCTGTATACACAACTGAGCTCCACAGCCTCTGTATACACAACTGAGCTCCACAGTCTCTGTATACATAACTGAGCTTCACATCCTCTTTATACACAATTGAGCTTCACAGCCTCTGCATACGCAACTGATCTCCACAGCCTCTTTATACACAACTGAGCTCTACAGCATCTGCATACACAACTGAGCTCCACAGCCTCTGTATACACAACTGAGCTCCACAGCCTCTTTATACACAACTGAGCTCTACAGCCTCTGTATACACAACTGAGCTCCACAGCCTTTGTATACACAACTGAGCTCCACAGCCTCTGTATACACAACTGAGCTCCACAGCCTCTTTATACACAACTGAGCTCTACAGCCTCTGTATACACAACTGAGCTCCACAGCCTCTGTATACACAACTGAGCTCCACAGCCTCTGTATACACAACTGATCTCCACAGCCTCTTTATACACAACTGAGCTCTACAGCCTCTGTATACACAACTGAGCTCTACAGCCTCTTTATACACAACTGAGCTCTACAGCCTCCGTATACACAACTGAGCGCCACAGCCTCTGTATACACAACTGAGCTCCACAGCCTTTGTATACACAACTGAGCTCCACAGTCTCTGTATACATAACTGAGCTCCACAGCCTCTTGATACACAATTGAGCTTCACAGCCTCTGCATAGACAACTGAGCTCCACAGCTTTTTCATACACAACTGAGCTCCACAGCCTCTGTATACACAACTGAGCTCCATAGCCTCTTTAGAGAAAACTGAGCTCCACAGCCTCTGCATACACAACCTAGCTCCACAGCATCTTTATACACAACTGAGCTCTACAGCCTCTGCATACACAACTGAGCTCTACTGCCTCTACATACACAACTGAGGTCCACAGCCTCTTTATACATAACTGAGCTCTACAGCCCCTGCATACACAACTGAGCTCAACAGCCTCTTTATACATAACTGAGCTCCACAGCCTCTGTATACAAAACTGACTTCCCCAGCCTCTTTATACACAACTGAGCTCCACAGCCGCTGCATACACAACTGAGCTCCACAGTCTGTGCATATAGGACTGAGCTCCACAGCCTCTGCATACACAACTGACCTCCACAGCCTTGGTATACACAACTGAGCTCCACAGCCTCTGTATACACAACTGAGCTCCACAACCTCTTTATACACAACTTAGTTCCGCAGCCGCTGCATACACAACTGAGCGCCACAGCCTCTTTATACACAACTGAGTTCCACAGCCTCTGCATACACAACTGAGCTCCACAACCTCTGTATACACAACTGAGCTCCACAGCCTCTGCATACACAACTGAGCTCCACAGCCTCTTTATACACAACTGAGCTATACAGCTCCTGCATAAACAAGTGAGCTATACAGCTTCACAGCCACTGCATACACAACTGAGCTCCACAACCTCTTTATACACAACTGAGCTCCACAGCCTCTTTATACACAACTGAGCTATACAGCTCCTGCATAAACAAGTGAGCTATACAGCTTCACAGCCACTGCATACACAACTGAGCTCCACAACCTCTTTATACACAACTGAGCTCCACAGCCTCTTTATATACAACTGAGCGCCACAGCCTCTGCATACACAACCGAACTCCACAGCATCTTTATACACAACTGAGCTCTACAGCCTCTGCATACACAACTGAGCTCTATAGCCTCTTTATACACAACTGAGCTATACAGCTTCTGCATAAACAACTGAGGTCCACCGCCTCTGTATACACAACGGAGCTCCACAGCCTTTGTATACACAACTGAGCTCCACAGTCTCTGTATACATAACTGAGCTTCACATCCTCTTTATACACAATTGAGCTTCACAGCCTCTGCATACGCAACTGATCTCCACAGCCTCTTTATACACAACTGAGCTCTACAGCATCTGCATACACAACTGAGCTCCACAGCCTCTGTATAATACACAACTGAGCTCCACAGCCTCTTTATACACAACTGAGCTCTACAGCCTCTGTATACACAACTGAGCTCCACAGCCTCTTTATACACAACTGAGCTCTACAGCCTCTGTATACACAACTGAGCGCCACAGCCTCTGTATACACAACTGAGCTCCACAGCCTTTGTATACACAACTGAGCTCCACAGTCTCTGTATACATAACTGAGCTCCACAGCCTCTTGATATACAATTGAGCTTCACAGCCTCTGCATAGACAACTGAGCTCCACAGCTTTTTCATACACAACTGAGCTCCACAGCCTCTGTATACACAACTGAGCTCCATAGCCTCTTTAGAGAAAACTGAGCTCCACAGCCTCTGCATACACAACCTAGCTCCACAGCATCTTTATACACAACTGAGCTCTACAGCCTCTGCATACACAACTGAGCTCTACTGCCTCTACATACACAACTGAGGTCCACAGCCTCTTTATACATAACTGAGCTCTACAGCCCCTGCATACACAACTGAGCTCAACAGCCTCTTTATACATAACTGAGCTCCACAGCCTCTGTATACAAAACTGACTTCCCCAGCCTCTTTATACACAACTGAGCTTCACAGCCGCTGCATACACAACTGAGCTCCACAGTCTGTGCATATAGGACTGAGCTCCACAGCCTCTGCATACACAACTGACCTCCACAGCCTTGGTATACACAACTGAGCTCCACAGCCTCTGTATACACAACTGAGCTCCACAACCTCTTTATACACAACTTAGTTCCGCAGCCGCTGCATACACAACTGAGCGCCACAGCCTCTTTATACACAACTGAGTTCCACAGCCTCTGCATACACAACTGAGCTCCACAACCTCTGTATACACAACTGAGCTCCACAGCCTCTGCATACACAACTGAGCTCCACAGCCTCTTTATACACAACTGAGCTATACAGCTCCTGCATAAACAAGTGAGCTATACAGCTTCACAGCCACTGCATACACAACTGAGCTCCACAACCTCTTTATACACAACTGAGCTCCACAGCCTCTTTATACACAACTGAGCTATACAGCTCCTGCATAAACAAGTGAGCTATACAGCTTCACAGCCACTGCATACACAACTGAGCTCCACAACCTCTTTATACACAACTGAGCTCCACAGCCTCTTTATATACAACTGAGCGCCACAGCCTCTGCATACACAACCGAACTCCACAGCATCTTTATACACAACTGAGCTCTACAGCCTCTGCATACACAACTGAGCTCTATAGCCTCTTTATACACAACTGAGCTATACAGCTTCTGCATAAACAACTGAGGTCCACCGCCTCTGTATACACAACGGAGCTCCACAGCCTTTGTATACACAACTGAGCTCCACAGTCTCTGTATACATAACTGAGCTTCACATCCTCTTTATACACAATTGAGCTTCACAGCCTCTGCATACGCAACTGAGCTCCACAGCCTCTTTATACACAACTGAGCTCTACAGCTTCTGCATACACAACTGAGCTCCACAGCCTCTGTATACACAACTGAGCTCCACAGCCTCTTTATACACAACTGAGCTCTACAGCCTCTGCCTACACAACTGAGGTCCGCAGCCTCTGTATACACAACTGAGCTCCACAGCCTTTGTATACACAACTGACCTCCACAGTCTCTGTATACATAACTGAGCTCCACAGCCTCTTTATACACAATTGAGCTTCACAGCCTCTGCATAGACAACTGAGCTCCACAGCCTCTTTATACACAACTGAGCTCTACAGCCTCTGCATACACAACTGAGCTCCACAGCTTCTGCATACACAACTGAGCTCCACAGCCTCTTTATACACAACTGATCTCTACAGCCTCTGCATATAAAACTGAGCTCCCCAGCCTCTGTACATACAACTGATTCCCACAGCCTCTGTATACACAACTGAGCTCCACAGCCTCTTTATACGCAACTAAGCTCCACAGCCTCTGCATACACAACTGAGCTCCACAGCCTCTTTATACACAACTGAGCTCTACAGCCTCTGCATACACAACTGAGCTCCACAACCTCTGTATACACAACTGAGCTCCACAGCCTCTGTATACACAACAGAGCTCCACAGCGTCTGTATACTCATACTCGTACCCGCAAAAATTGTATTAATACTTCACTAACTGTATCAGAGAATCAGAGATCAGCGTTTTATAGGTAATTTACGAAATGAGTAGAAAGGTGCTAATGTGCGTATTTCGAGAATTGCACGATTTCAATATGAGCGCGTAACAATTATCTAGCTAAAAATAAAATTTAGTTACATTATAATGTAAAAATAAGACTGAAACAATTGTGAGACATAACTAAATTTTCCTTAGTTTAGCCCCGATAAAAGTCTTCTCTGTGCCAATATATTGCGTCGTTGTTGTTCTGCAAGTGACAGTTCGCGGGTAAGACGTTGGTTGGTAAGGTTATGCATAGAGCATGTTACGTTACTACAGAAGCATCGATGTAAAAAGCATGACACGTGTATGAGCTGCAAAGACGCCAGGAGGCCATTTAGCTGTCCGAGACACATGACGTGGATGCACGGAATTATACAGAAAAAAATATAAGAGCAAGACCGGGATGCTATACTCAACAACTATCATATAAAACAAAGGGCATAAGGCATTAATATTAGATAAAGACACTATAAACTTTTAAGGAGTATGCTATGAAATGAAAAAAAATTGTGATGCAATCCTACAGCACACTTCATTTAAAAGGAAGAGATGTTTCAAAATAATCAAAACCAGAAAGGCAACGGGTAGTGAATGAGCTATCGGATACCGAATATGCTTTTCACTTTTGACCGGCTAGTCGAGTATCTGGCTGCCGAATATTTGAGGAAAAATAATAATGCAAGTACAAACTTGTACAAGTTTCGCGCTAGTTTGTTGAATGTTGTTTTACTGTTGTTTACTGATACTTTTATTATAGTGTTATTTAGAAACATATTCTTCCGCCGTATTTTTTTATTAATCATGTGCGCTCGAATTCATTTTTCATCCACAATCAATAAAAGAGGCACACATCTCCCAGAAAAGTTTTTATGCATAATTCTTCCGTTAGGATATGATATGTTCGCTCATATGAGATGTCAACTTCTTTAATAATGAAGGAAGGATGCCTTCAGTCATCGGTCCTGTAAAACAATATCCTGCACTTTGTTGACGGTTTCATTTGTCGGCTGCCACCTTTTGACAGTATAAACACATATGAAGACCACACTGCAAGCTAATACTTCAAAATTAAATAACATTTGAGCCTATGACCCTTATTGCATTGGAAGAGTGTATATTGTAACGTTTTTTAATTTAACCCAACACCTGGCACCAATTGTAACGTTCTTATTTATTTGGGCGAAGTGTAAATATTAGACAATTATTATTAATTAAAGTAAAGGTTTATTTTAATAACTAAATATTAAAAAGATATTAAATAATGACGATTACTAATATTAAACAATTATTAAAAACTAATTAAGACAAAAACTATAATTAACTAGATAACACTAACACTATTTATTTATTTAACCAATTAACACTACTATTTATTTCCACGATATTACTAATTATTTATTTCACTACGCGTTCCAATCTTAGACTGCCGGTCTGTTGCAGAGTCTTGTAGACTGTTTACGCGATATTTTTATCACTATATTCATATCACTATATACTTATATTACGTTCGACTGTCCAGTAACTTCTCGAGTCCTCCACTCGACACTATACTGCATACGCTCACCACGATACTGCTGTGCTTCACTAACAGTGTGAATGTCTCTATATGTCTCTTCATGTAACTAACTCACTCCCGAGCATAGCTGCGTCCCTTTTATACAGCTGCCATTAACTTCCAGAGAGCTCTAGAATGTTCGACCGCATAATAACAATGAACACTAAGGTTTAGGCGACCGGAAGTAATTAAACACGTCGCGGCTTGTTTGTTTACGTAACTCGGCTGCTAGCGCGATTGCGTCATCGCTATATTTAGACGCTTGTTCAGCGTAGCAGCGGGGCTCACACGTTACAATATAAATTTCTATCGTATTTGATGCACCTACATGACGCATACCTTAACTCGTTTCATTAAAAAATGTGATATTCCCTCATTTTGCGTATGTGGTACTCATAGGGTTTCAAATACATTGAATTTTATATAAAAAAATCTGATGTGGACACCACACGACTTCCTTGTACACAAGACCAATATGAAGTATAGACCCAAGTATAAAATTGCACGTATTTGACGTAATTTGACATTAGCATCTATTTTTTATTTTTTTGTTATTTTTTGTCCTAATCCATAGCAAGCTTTATTACAAAAACAGAAAAGTATATAAGTTTTAAATATACATATCTCGCTTATGTAAAGGGCTAATTTAATAATACTTGATGTGCTAGACACAGAATTCAATTCTCTAAAAAATTTATTTGAAGCATTTATTTCTAAAATCAAAATGAAACCATTTTAGTGAAGAAAAACTGTTAACAACTTCAGGTAATATGTCACTTCCGGTTGAAAATTTAAAATAGTTTTTCATTAAAATCTATTATAGGCTTCAAATAAAGTACCATTTCTAGAAATTATGTGATGACCAAAAAGGGAGGTGCACAACTAGATGTTATAGCAGTCCTAAATATAAAATTTCAACTTTCTACGGATTACCGTTTTTGAGTTATGCGAGATACATACGCACGTAGGCACGTACGTACGTATGTACGTACGTACGTACGTACAGACGTCACGACGAAATTAGTCAAAATGGATTCAGGGATGGTCAAAATGGATATTTCCGTTGAAATCTGAAAACCGAAATTTTTCGCGATTACAATACTTCCTTTACTTCGTACAAGGAAGTAAAAATCTGATGTGGCCAATACATAACCTCTCGCCAGATATTTTACCTGGTTGTACGCATAAAACGAAAAATATTTTTAATTACAAATACATATATTCATGTCTCACTGCAAAATAATTCTCAGATATATTTGCAAAATCTATGGGATATTTTAATATAAATTATGTACAATACATACATTTTCTTTATATTCAATATCCTGAAACTTTCTTTTTCTTTATATTTGTCATTTTTTCGCAAATTATTTTTTACGTATATTCTTTTGCGTTGCTGACATTTGACAGTGGCATACAAATATTTTTGACAGTGACATTTATGTGTCAATTACAAACATTTGAATTTCTTGCCTTGAAGTAGTTTGATCTGAGAATTTTTACATCAAATTATTTTATATGCATTTCTTTATTTCTAAATCTATAGAAGATATAATAATGAATTTATATTTATCGGATAAAGAATTTAACGTTCTTTAATATAAGTATTTAAATAAATTTTCGATAAATTCTTGTAACTACTACTTCCGGTTGTCCAATTGTTACCAAAACTTAGTCAACTCTTCCCGTTATTGTTAGATTGAGAAGTGCGTAGTTAAAAATGTCTTAAGTCTTATAGTATTTGAGAAATCGTGGATCCAACATTTACACATCCACGCACACACACATACATACACACATACACACACACACACACATACATACACACACATACACACATCATCGTGAAAATGTTATAATTGGATTTTAGGGACCTTAAAACGTGCTTATTCACTAAAATCTGGATATGCGATTTTTAGCATGAATTCAATACCTCTCTTAGCGAGAGGTAAAAAAACTATTTTTCCTACGACCTCTACCTACTACCATGTTATTTTTGTCATAACACATAACGTTATATTTCATTGAAACGCACAGCTTCTAGGAAATATGAAATGTCACTATTTAAATAACCTGACTACATAATCAGGAATGTAATAATTTTTTATTCTGTATTTGACAAATTACACCAAAATAGTTAATTTAATATTAATATCGACATGAAAAATTTATATAGGTATATATATATATATATATATATATATATATATATATATATATATATATATATATATATATATATATATATATATATATATATATATATATACATATATCATTAGGTTGGTATGAGATTGACATTCAAAAATTCTAAATACCTACAGAAGAAATTGACAGTTATTATAATAACAATGCAATGCAATAAAACTTGATTATAAAACACTTGTATGTATATTATAAAATAATAATTTAATTTATAATGAGGTCGTAGAAAAAGTACCTATACTAAGATGCTTGAGATGTATAAGCAAATAACGCGCTCGTATAATTGCAACACTCGCCACTTTGTGGCTCGTGAGTAACTTTCATACTCACGCGTTATCTACTACTTACAACTCTCGTCATGTAATACTCTATGACAGAATCTGAAAATTTTTGGGTTACGCTTGATATAGATATCCTGACGCACTAATTATATTTGGTACATTAATGTCATTTATTCGCATTGGTTATGCCGCGAACTTATGAAATAACCCGTAATATTTGTTTTGCGTCAATTAATAATTTATGTTAAAAATATTAAAATAATTTCAGGAAATTTGAGAAAGGTACTGCATTTCCTTTTACTATAATAACTGTTCACACTATTCTTTTGTAAAGAGTCCAAATTTCTTAATTATATACTAAAGTTTTGCTTTAGAATATTAAGTGCAAATTTTTTTGAATACAATAATTGTTTATGCTTGAATTACCCTACTTGAACTAACCATACAATACTCAAATTATAACACAACTATGTTAACTAAATGAAATAACTAAATAACACATCTAAGCTAATAATTTAATATGTAAATATGTGAAACTAGGTGTATGATTATGCTCACTCATGTAAGTTTTAATTACAAATAGAGCTGTTTGCTCACACAGTACAAACTACTTATTTTAAATTGCTCAAGAAAAAAAATCATTTACATAGAAGACAATGAGATACTAGATATGTATTGTAAGTTCACATATAATTTTTTGGTAATGTATTATCAAAAAGGAAATCTAAATAATTATATTGTGAGATTAAATGACATACACAATGACAGCATAACGATGTAAAATTAATAGAAACATTGCAACATTAAAAATATAAAAGTACAATATAATTTCTTAAACCTAACTTCTGAAATACATTTAACTAATTCAATTGCATATTATTGAATAATTTTTTAACTTTTTAGTATAGTAAGTAGACATAATTTTTCAGCGATTGCAAAATTTTCTGCGATTATTTCCCTCTTGCGTTTTTGTTTTAAATTATAAATCAAATTTATTATGTAAATAAATATTTTCCCGGTGATTATGATAATATATTAAAGAACGATTTTATAAGACATGTTACATATTACACACGCGTCAAACTTTAGAAAACGAGCCCTGGTGAGTCCTTTATACTATTTTTTATATTTTGCATCTTTTATATACTAAATAAATAAAATAAATAAATATATCATCATGGCATATTACCCATTGCTGTATGTGCCAATCTGCTTTGCACGCAGATTTCGGTAATGATGAGATATTTGTACCGTGCGGGCGTTTATCAGGCGTCACCTCACGGGCACTCATTGCTGACGTGGAGAGTGCACCACAGGGATCAATTTTGTGCCATTTATAATTGGAAATATTTGGCGTCGGTCGGGATCGAACCCGGTTCCTCAGATTCGCGACCAGACACTCAGGCACGCGGCCACGAGACCCCATATTAAATATTTAAAATAATTGCTATATTAAACCAAGTTGATTTAGAGAAATTTGTATGTGGAATGTTGTACTTGGTAACATTGGATTGACATGTAAGTATCAACTAGTACAAACCTTCTAAAACAAAAAATTCCGTACCGAAATGAAGAATCTTTCGATACGCAATTGGGTTTCGTAATGACTTCATTATGAAAGCAAAATATAAAGATGTGATTTTAGTCAAAATACTAAAAATTTCGAGCTTATGCAATAAAAATGAATAATTAAAACATGGTATTTAATTCTTAAACAGATTTTGTTTACAAAAATAAAAACCACAGATTTAAAAAAATAAAATATATTTTTTTCGGAAATAAAATTTACATTTTCTGAAAAAAAATTACATTTTCTGAAACTGAAGTTGAGGAAGTAACAAGTAAATAATGACTATATATCTACAGTTGAGGATGCTTTCCAGGCGTCACCTCGGACTCTCAAAGCTATCAGAACACAACGAAGTATATATTTGGGATATTCGAAAATTGGAAATAATTGTATCCGGTCATACTATTTTTACCTCCCGCTACCCTTGGTAAGGGAGGTATAGGGATCGTGCTAAAAATCACATATCGAGATTTTGGTGAATGACCACGTTTTAAGGTCCCTAGAATACAATTTTAACATTTTCACGATGATGTCTGTGTGTATGTGTGTATGTATGTGTGTATGTGTGTGTGTGTGTGTGTGTGTGTGTGTGTGTGTGTGTGTGTGTGTGTGTGTGTGTGTGTGTGTGTGTGTGTGTGTGTGTGTGTGTGTGTGTGTGTGGATCATCCACTCTAACTCAAATACTATCATTCAGAAAATTTTGAAATCTTGTATTTCGAACTTTTTCTGTATTGGAAAGAGTCCATTAGATTTTAGTGAAAATCGGATAACCGGAAATGGCACTTTACTAGAAGCTCAAAATAGTTTTTCTTCGAAAAATACCTTTAAATGTTATTTTTTCGAGATTAATATTATTATAAAAATTAAATATTATTAAATTTTCTATAGACTTGCATTAATACTTGTTCTGTATATTTTATGGATAAATTTATAAAATTATCTATAATTTAAATCCCAGAGCCTACGCTTTAAACAAACAAAACGCAGTTATTCAAATGTATATAAGTGACAGATAAATATCACTATCAAAGAACTAATCATTTCAAAATAATATTAGTAAGGTTTAAAAAGGAAAAAGTAAATAGTACAATAGGAAAGCAAATCAATACATTTTCCAGCATAAGTAAATATGTAGACGTATGTATTTAGATTAATAAAAATTAACAATTCACAAAAATATGTAAGCTAATCCTCTTTTTTGGATTAGTGAATTCTATTCTATCCCGGTATTTAAAATATAATCTTCATTTCATTATAGTTCCGATGGCCCAATGCAACGCCTCATGTCATGAGTGCCCTCGGGGCTCTGGGTTCGAATCCCACTAATGCATGGATGTGTGTGAATGTGAACCCACTCTGTAATTGGGATTTAATCCTGTTGAGGGGTTTAAAAAAAGGTAGTTACTTGGATTAGATTAGACTATATTTTAAGAAATAAACTGTCAAAATTACAGTAAAATTCGCTAATCCAAAAAACTTAATCTTTTTTGTGACTCGGGCTGTAAATGGCGGGAGGTATTGTGTTGGCCACACAGATTTTTTTTATTGTATAAGATACCTAGTATTTTTTTTTATAGTTTATTATGGAGAAAGAAATTTTCTATTTGAAAAAATGTAAATTGACATATTGTAACGTCTTGGTATATCTAAACAGCTGTCGATGGCGGAACATGTGTAAAGATCAAGATAGGCGATAGGATAAGTTTATACACCGCTCTCAATCGCTTCTCAAATGCTTCTCTCCTTGATTTACATCGTGAGAGGAAGCTTAGCTTTAAATGCAAGCAAGTTCAACAGTTACCATGCCACCTTCTATACTGGAAGATCATGGATTCGAATCCTACATTTAAAATGATAATTATCTAAACCTTAGAACATTTGAGGTTAAGGTAATAAAAGATTTGCAAAAAATCTAAATTAAACTAAAGCAAAACGTACCTAGCTAAAAATTAGAGAAATTTGAATTGGAATAAAAATGTTACTAGGTTGCACCATGGCCGCATAGCTTGTGCCTTATTACGTATTCAGTATGGTCGCATTTAAGTCGCATTGGGTTCGATTCGATCGGTGTGTACAATAAAAACAAAATATAAAAAGTGCGCTCTCACATTTGCACCACAGCCGCAACATGGCTCCATTGCGGTACATTTTACCTGTCAAAAAATATGCCAGAATGAACAAATGATTGAATTCAATTTTAGAGAAAAAATACTTTAAATAACAATAATTATAGAAAAATTAATTGTTCGCATCTTTTAATTGAAGTATTTGCCAAAATAGTAAACTATTGACAAAGAAAAAACAATGATGTCAACTGGTCGCTAATAACCCTTAATCGGCTGTTCAAACTAACGGTCGATGTGTTTCAATGGCTACCACTTAGTGATGTGCCATTAAAAAATACCCGCAAGGAATTTTGTTTTTTCCCGGGAAAATTCCCGGAAATTCCTGCAATTACGACTTGCGGGAAAAAATATCTTAACTTTTTACCCGGATTTTTTTTTGAAATTTTATTTTAGATATTGACGCTTGTTCTTTTTTTGCATGTTTGTACCTTGTGTCTGCCTGTTACATTCTCTTACTCTGTCAAAAAATATTGTGGTGCAACGCAATATTTGAAATTTACTTGGGAAATTAAAAAAAAAAATTGGGTATTTCCCTGGGAATTTTTCGTCATCATTCAATTTCGGGAATTGACCCAGCACTGCTACAGAGTAGTAACTTTTATAAAATTGTAAATTTGATGTTTTTGTTTCTATAGCATGCAAAATAAAATGTGATTATTGAATTTAATGCAGAATTTAATTATTCACAACATTTGAAGTAAAAATTTCGCACCAGGAAAATCTGTTTTCTCTTATTGTGCCTATGATCCGTTTTCCGTGTTATATCCGGTATTTTTATTTATAATTACTTTTTAAATTTCTTTATATATTTGTAAATTAGGCTTAGGGGCTAACAAACAATGGAATTTGACCTCTCTGATTGGCTGAAATTGGACAAGATTACTCAATGTAATTTCGGCTACTTAAAAACTGGCGCTGATGCGAGCCACATCTGCTGAATGGAAGAGTATATTTAAACAATTATCTTAAATATTACTCACAGCGTGAAAATGATCAAATTGTTTTCACAGTCTACCTATGATATCATGGCTTTTTCGGATATCAATTATTAATAATTTAGGATTTAGGGCTTAAATTTTAGTGTCCGAATATTACATAGTTATATAGAATAATAAATATTTGGAGATATAATCAATATGACTGGTGCATTATTAAAGAGAACTCCTTTATAAATACATTAACTTATCAACTATCAATATAGCGTCTGACATTTTCATACTCATACACTTCATACTACATTACATGACCAACACTATTCGCATTGTATATAGGTATTTACTCTATCTTCCATCCTTGTCCGTGAATGACATGGGACAATGATTAAGAATAGCGTA
>OY720451.1:47453115-47663115 GCA_963082715.1 Harpalus rubripes | reverse complement strand
TATTTATTATATTATAAGAAATCCGAAATTGAACCGCGATCCTGAAATTATGTTTTGGTTACATTACGGAACATATAACTATATATATATATATATATATATATATATATATATATATATATATATATATATATATAACGTGTGTCTATCTTAAAGGTGTACATAGGAGATTAACATGGGAAATCAGTTTTTTGCAATTTCCTGCTCGCCTAATTATTTTAAGCAAAAACGCGTCAAATACAAGTTTTAGGGCATAAAATTCTGCATCTAAATCAATAAACAGTATTACCTTTACATGCTTTGTAAGGCCAGTAATTAAATATGAAAATGTCGAAAATTACTTTGAAAATATCGACAGCCATGGAATTGAACAAAAAATAAATAAATGCTTGACGTTTTACCTGTCGAATCAGTATCCCCACCCCAAGACTAAGTAATCCAAATCAGTGCCATCTACTCCAACAAAAACTTGGATTAGAAGGGTCAGAACACTTTAGATTTAAAAAGGCGGAAGCGGTGGAAGAAACTGTCATACGAGTATTTTATGATAGTCAATCATGACAAGAGGTTACATTTAACCATTTAAAGTTCCAAAAGAAATTATTAAAAAATCTTTCAGAACCCATAAAATGACCATAATAAAATGAACTAAAAGGTTCTATTATTCTTATTTCAAAAGAAATTAAAACAAGAATAAACAATGAGGTGTTGCAAAAAAATAACATCATTTTTCTTCCGAAATTCGAACAAGTACGTTCTACAGTATTATTAAATATGATTTTCTGTTCAAATTTCTGTATATATTAAGCACAGTAGCAGTTTAAAAGTATACTGCACAACACTTTTTTACAACCATGTTTGATTATTTTCAAATACAAAAATCAGTAGTAGTTGACAGCTGTCATGACTGTCACTTGCTTAAATTCCGTCGGTGGCAAATGTAAGCCACACCTTCATTGGTTAGGTCCTTTCGAACGTCATCAGGCGAAAGGGGAAGCGGAAATTCAAACATTATAATTTCAAAGACAATTTTCTCATGAATATAGAATAATACGACAAAAATAAAAAATAGGGGTAAAATATTTTTTCTTATTCTTTCGATTAAAGCATAGAAAAAAAATCTGATGTGGCCAGCACATTACCTTCATTCAGATCGTGGTCAGATCTGTGTATATTGTAAAAATTCCGCACAGAGATTTTCTTGTAAAAGATTCCATATTTCCAGTACATTACCTTCAGTTCTATATATTTTGTACAAATTCCATACAGAAAGCTTTTTGCAAGAGATTATATATTTCAAGTAAAATTATAATACAAACATACTGTCAAATGCACTTGACACTGACATTTGTCAATCAGAATTTTCTTAATATAGTAGATGTTTCCATGCTTATAGCAAAGGTTGCTGCTTTATGAAATTTAATTTCTTTTAAATTTATTACTCTATATCCATTGAATATGAAGTATAAAATGTAATCAAATCTTATAGAGAATAAAATATTATTTAATAATTATAATAACATTAAATGTGAAAAAGTGATATTTAACAACGTTTTCTCAAGAAAAACTGTTAAAATCTTCAAATTAGAGTACTTCCGGTCGACCAATTGTAACCAAAATCTAATCAGCTCTTCATATAAATGTAAAGAAAAGGAATACGCAAAAATTATAATTTTTGGAATGGTGGTATTGAAGTTATGCGATCCGAAAAAATCGTCACACACACATATACATACATCCATCCATACATACAGACATCATCGTAAAAATAGTAAAATCGCAATCTAGGGAACCTAAAACGTGCTTATTCATTAATTCTTTTGACCAAAGACAATACCTTCCTTACCCAAAGGTGACAGAAGATAAAAACCGTGCAACACATTGTAAATACACAAATATTATATTTTTTTCATTATTCGACTTCTTGTAAAATATAACTTATAAATTTTCAAACCATAATAAAAACTTTGTGTTCTTTCGAATGAACTAATCTGCGTCCACGTGACCTAATCTGATCTGATCTAATCCGTACAATCAGTTGGATCTGATCCAACGCAGCTAAAGAATACGGCTAATATTTAGTTTTTAGTTTAATGTATAGGTATTTTACCTAAAATTTCTGGGCTATAGGTAATACTCGTATGAGGAAAAACCAGGGAAAAACACTTTTTCTGAGACTGTTGATAAAAAAAAGAATAGAACCAAAGAAAAATAATATTTTTTGTTGTTTAGTAACTATTCACACATATAAATAATATTCCTCACAATACTGTCTGCCGTCTTTGTTTCTGCTGTGAAGTCAGCACCTAATGAATCTCGCACAAAACTACCCTTACAAAACAACTTATTTACCCTGGGACAAAGACTTAGAACAAAGCCTTTTTTCTGCGACGCACGTACACTACACTCTCCATTACACCGTGTAAAATATTCACCACTCTGACCGGAACCACTCACCGGCTAAAATATCGTCCTGTATTTCAACTGCACAAAGGCTGGCTTCCGCTATGAATAAGAGGGGTTGCAAAGTCAGGAATTATTTAGTAATTAATTGCAATTTTTTAATATACACAAAAAGTAGAAGACTTAATTGGTGAATGTTCTATGATGTATATTGTTGCAATTAAAATTTATCCTATTTCAATATTCAAATATAATCCGTATTATTATTATTATTATAATTATTATTATTATTACTATTATTATTATTATTATTATTATTATTATTATTATTATTATTATTATTATTATTATTATTATTATTATTATTATTATTATTATTATTATTATTATTATTATTATTATTATTATTATTATTATTATTATTATTATTAGTTTAACATATTTTCTAATTAATTTCAATACACTATGCTGTATTATCTGATTCAGTTGGCAATACGGCTCTGGCGATCTTTTTATTCCACAGTTTACACAACACCACGTAAAAGCGGAAATACTATTTGACATGCCATTTTTAGAATACATAAATACAAATAGGTTATATCAGTGCTGGAACTCTGTCGTATTGCCTGGCGATCGCATGACGTAAAAATGACGTCACTCTAATATTTCGGTATTGCCTGCCGTATCGCCTGGCGATCACATGACGTCATTTTTGTCAGGCGATGGCTAGGCGATACGGCAGAGTCCCAGCACTGAGCAGGGGCCAGCTAATAGGATTTCGAATGATTAAAATACCTAATTTAGATGATTGCTCTGTAGTTTCTGAAAGAAATTTGATATCTATCACGCATATAATGTTTACGTATCTGGTTACGCAGATCTGTATAATTGTAGAGTTAACAATTTCTATTAAAGGAATTTTTTAACGGAATAGTTACGTTGGCCACAGTGATTTGTATTTTGTATTTTAATTCTGTACGTTGTCAAGATATTTTGTGTATTTAATGCAGTTATACCAATCCCATATAACAAAATATCACGAAAATCGTTTCAGAATGAAGCTCCTTCTAGTATTAAGAAGATTCGAGCGAATATCCTCGTGAAAAATTAATTTACAACTTTATGGTTAAAAATTTTATAATTATAATAAAGAATGTCTTATCCACCTATTCTAAAAATTAAAATCAATCCACCGTCTAGTTACTTAGAAAATCGCTTATAGAGTTGAAGTTTTCAACGTTCTAATACATTAACTCTTATGCTAGAAAAATTTCCGTAAATACTTTTTTGTTTGTTGTACATTGATATTTCCAACTTTGATGAACAAAAAACAAGTATAATAAAACTGAAGACTCGTAGTATATTATAAGAGGTTTATAATGCGTTCAAATTAACTTAAAAATAAATGTTAAACATTTTTTGTTTATTTTCTTTCGATAGTAGCGGAACAGATGAAGAAATTGGCAACGTTGCACTAATTATTTTTGTTATTTTAAAATTCTTTTTTTCATGTTATAAAAACTTTGATTACTGAAATTGGTATATAATAATTTTACAATAAGTAAACAAATATAAATATAATAAACGAAAGCGAGTCATTTCAGTATCTTTTTTATTAAATACAAATTAATTATGTATTTATAAGCTCGATATACTTTTATTAATTAAAATTATAAATTTTAGCAATTAATTTAGATATTAAAAGAACAAAAAAATAAAAATGTTATTTTGACTCATTAGTTTCTAATTCCGAAAGCACTCGTTCGTTCCCGCATGCGAAAAGTAAAAAAAAACTTTATAGGCCACACAAATGCCCCAAAAGTTTGTTGTCAAAAATACATAAAATAAGGGTCAGTTCAGTCCTTACGGATCTCTTCAGCTGCAGGCCATTAAAATTATGTATACCATTAAAAATTTCTATATTGAGTTTATTTCAAATTCAATTTTCTTACTACATCAGCAAATGTATTAAAAATATTTGCAACTAATTTGGCTCATTGAACTTCTCAAAGAATTTTTTATTAAATTTAGCTTCGAAAATGACCGTTCAGTGCTTGCTACAGATATGGGAATAGTTAATATTTTTTTTGTTATGTTAATGTTATTACATTATTGCATTGCAAACTTCATTAAAAGAGGACATTATTAAATAACTTTTAATAAAAATACGGTCTAAATAAATTACGTAATGTGCATAATTGTAAAATCAGTACTATACTTTTCTTAGAAATTTTTTGCTTGTTTAATCAATTTACACTTTGGTAAAGAGAATAACATTTTTGGAAATATAAAAGAAAATATTCATTTTAATTATTGAAAATACTTGGTTTTAAGTTTCACAAATATTTTATTTTGATTACCAGTTTCGCTACAACATTACCATCATTACTTAACACAAGTATTTTCAATAATTAAAATGAATAACCATGTTTCACCATGTAAGAGCTGACACAATTAAAGAAATTAAAAGATAATATATTAATTATTTCGTTTAAACCTTTAAAACGATTGCGAATTTGATTTATAACTATGTATGTCCGAAGATGCATTATAAATATTCACTTCAAAACGACGTTCAGGGTCTATAATTGTTTCACGTTCCGAAAATTCTTCAAAATGTCTTTTAATTTTTCTTTTTCTAGTTTCAACTCAAAAGCTTTTTGCCGAATTTATAAATTTTTCTTAAATGAATCATATATTTCTTCGCATTTTCCTAAAAATTCTGAAGCGCCCTTTTTTTTGTCTGCGCCCGTGTCATTTGAAAACCTTTGACATGCCTAGTTACGCCACTGGTCTTCTGTAACTTATGTTTTAATGTAATATTACTATGTTTAGAGTCTAAAAAGGCGAGTCTGATTATAATTAAGATGTGGAAACGCCTGGAAAAATCGTGAGTCATTAGTTACCTATGTATATGACAGTAAAAAGCTACTTGGTTTTAATAGTTATTTGGAAAGGGTATTATTTTTCATATAACAGTTCTTTATGAACAACATAACTTTTCATCGTATAATATTGAAGAATTCTTATTTGATTTCGAGATGTAAGATACATAAGATACTATATGTTATCTCATTGGAAATGCGTGAATACAATACAAATACAACGAGTGCAAGTCATGTAGTGCCTTAGTTCTACAGTACCGCGTCTCTACAGCTATCAACACTAATTAACTAAATAGATGGCGGTGCTGATTATACTAATCGGACAGATACATAGCACTAAAAACAAAATAAACGCTTTGTTTGGTTTAAAAACATATTATTCTTTAGCCGAAAAACATTTTTATTGAATAATTTTGCAGAATACAAAGGAGATATTCTAGTATTCTTTATAAATCGTTTTCATATTTACAATAAAATTCTGACAAATATGAACCATGCGTCTTGTACTCAATATAATTCTATAGCGTGACCCTCGTATTAAAATTCCAAGATGACTTCGTCAGTCCAAACGTCAAAACAGTGACAGTTATATTTTCGTAGATCTGGCATTTTATACGAAAAAAGCTTTCTTGAGTCTTTTTCTGTGAGATGTGTATTAGATATTGTTTCCAACACTTATTTAGTTTTCTTTTTTTTACTGTGTTCTTCATTAAAGTATGTATGTATGTATGTTCGATATTCAACATTAATTTACTTCACCATTCTTTCCTTCCATACTTCTTAAAAGCTTCCAACAAATCTTATTTTGGAGTGCTTTCAAAATAATTATGAATTTAAAACCAATCTCTGCTTCTAGACGAAAACCTATCCAGTAAACATAAAAAATCGCACATTTGAAAATCAGATGATTACGGCGAATGTTTTATTACTTATACATATTTTTTTTTTGCCAAAAGCCGAAGTATTGACGCTACACTATGCTGTATGGTAAATTAGACAATTTTACTCACAACGATGCTTTAAAAATTGATTAGCTTAGTTCTTAGTAACTTATCTTTCGCAAGTTAATTACAAATGACAGTTTAAAATTATAGCGCCAATTTTGTTTTCCACGGCTTGCCTGATTTTTTTATTCCTAATAATTCTAGCCCTCTTATTACTAATCGATTGTGAATAAAATAATTCGCAGCGTATTTATTGCAATATTGCAATCATTCAATAATTTATCAGTAATCATTGATATATTTACCATCTCAGAAAAATATAATTAAATAATTAAAAATTAATTGAATGAGATCAACCATTATTAAAACTTCATGTCGGGTGTTATCTGTTAAACTTAAATATACAACTGTTTAACATTTTTGTTCTATATCTCATCTCGGTCTCTAATCTGTAAATAGCTAAAAATAATAACTTTTATTTTGCCTGTCTCTCTCGCAGATGAAACGTATGTAAACAATAATTTTTGACTCATTAGCTGAAGTTTTAAATTTTGAACATTTTTTGTTCTAAAATTAATAGTTAGGTCAGAAATTACAGACATATGGAAATTTTACCATTATCTTTTGCATGGTCCATAAAAAGTAGACTTTACAGTGTATGATTATATCACACTTTTGCTTCTATATATACCGGATATATAGAAGCAAAAGTGTGATATAATCATACACTGTAAAGTTTTGAAACTATATGCAACCCCAAGGTTGAACAATTCAACCTTATTAAAAGGTCGATGCTCAAATCTCGGTTTAGGGTAGGAAAACCTGTCTCACTCCCAGATAGATACGAAGTGACCCTTCATATAGTGGGATGCAAATACTTTATAGTGATTTAGCATTTTCGTAACACAAGATATCTGTACATAATATGTTTTATCTTTGAGGTGATGTCTGGTAAACGCCTACACGGTACGAATGTCATCCTTACGATATCTGTGAACAAAGTAGGTTGGCACACCCAGCAATGGGTAATATGCCGTGATTATATATTTATTTATAAAATAAAGTAGCTATGTATTCAAAAAAAGTTTATGTTCACTGACTATTGCTTCAATTTTTGCAGATTCTGGAGGAATATTTATTCAGTTTTTCTCGATCTTCTTCCAGCAGATAAGGCAAAGTTAGTATTGTTGTGCGTAATAAATATCTGCAACAAAGAGTTATTTATTCAAAACTTTTGCTAGTTTTCATTGTTTATTTTTTTAAATTTAATAATAATAATAATCTTTATTGTATACAAATTTATTAAGTTATTACAATTTGATGATATGAATGAGGACGAGTCAATTTTTACATATTTTTTGTAACTTTTACAATTGTTCACGTTGCTTTGATGGAGATGAGATGATGAAAGGACAGTCACAAACATCCAAGCCCCTGGTGGGAATCGATCGCACGACCCCAGGATCCGAGCGGTGATGGTCGCTTTGAACGCTGTCGTAACACGCTGCCTCAACTCACTCGGCCACCGAGGCGGCTTATTTTTTTAAAATTAAATAATACTATTTGTTAACACTTATAAATAAAAATATATTAAATTAGAAACCATACGAAATGTATATAAATAAGAAAATGAAACAGACAAAGAAAATTGGCTTTAAGGTTCTGAATTTTATACGTCGAACATACTCAAAATTCCACGTATTTCGACAATCGAAACAGTCTTCTTTATTGTGTGATAACAAATCTACATGCATGTTATTTTGTATCGCACTGTAATGTGCAGCGCCCGCTGTCGCCACCACTGTCACCGCCGCTGTCGCAGGGACGAGCGAGTGTCTATTTTTAGCGATGACGCAACAGACTTGTCCGAACCTGCTTAATTACGCGGTTGATGAAATCTATTGTGTTTGAGTTTTTATCTGGAATAGTGCTCTAGAAATTTCTCGAATACAAATGCCGGAGTATATAAGCACTGTTAGCGAAGGCATTGGACAGTTTGATATAAATAAGCGTCGCGTGTTACATAGTTGTTGATATAAACAGATAGTCGACAAGTGGTAAACATAAATAAATATAGTTGTATAAATAAATGAGTTACATATTGTTTAAATAAATAATCTTAGTGTTTAAGTGTTTTATAATATTCTTAGTCTTAATTAGTGTTTAATATTTGTTTAATCGTAGTTTTCTTTTATTTATCATCTTTTAACTATATTTAATATCTATTTATCGTTATAATAAACTTTTATTTTAATTAATAATAATTGTCTAATATTTACACTTCACCCAAATAAAATAAAAACGTTACAGCACTAAATCAAGATGGACCTAAAAAATAGAAGAAACAATTTCTTGTACAATTAAAAATTCAACATATATTCATGTGTTATTGCGACTGTCGCCAACAGAATAACAGAAACAAAAATTTCACATCTCTAAGTCTCCCCTACCCTACGAATGCGGTAAACAATACCGTTACTCTGACCTTTGGAAAAATCCTTCGGCTGTTGCTATATGCTAACCACAATTTCTGAGAAATGAAATACATATTACATTATTATTAATGTAATATCTATATTATTATGATAGGTAATGTATTGCAAATTGAACGCAGAATATACAGCTCTAATCAACCCTTAAGGTTTAACATATTATAAAAGTAGAAGCACCTAGTTAAATTACTTACAATGCAACACAGATGCCGGTAAGTGACTTTAATCTGCCCTACCAAAATTTCCTTCCTTTTTCTTACCGTCTTCCGACCTTCCTACCCTAAATCAACTCAAAGGAAGATTCAACGACTCAATAGGAGATTTTCTACCTGTTTCTACCCCAAAACTTTACAGTGTAGGAATTATTTTTGTAATTCTGGTACTTACATGTAGTTTTATTGAGTCTTTTCCTTACAGTGTAAATGGGCAATAGGGCAACAGATTTGAATTTATTTAGAGAGAAAAAATATGGTACAAGTATGTCGTAATGTTATTAATGTCTGACTGGTATATTATTATTAACATAAGAACGCTGCTTTCAGGGTTGTTACATAACAAATAATATCCAAGGGCGTCATGAGTTGCTATGGTAATGCTGTGACGAAATTGATATTGATACTGGGACAAAGACTAAAAAACAAGCAGAAGTATTCCTATTCTACCTAATTTGTAATTTTTTTCAAAACTTTGTGATCCGTATTCCGTAGAACATTAAAAAAAATATAATCGCACATTAAACGTTGAAGACACCATGGGAGTTAAATGGACGATAATGCCTTCGGTCAACATACACACCTCGGGCTAGAGGCCCTAGGAAAGTACACTGTTGTTCTCAGGCATTATTGTCCATAAAACACTCTTGATACCTACCTTATAATAATTAATGTATCAAATAAAATGTCAAATAGGAAAAACATATTGCTGTCAATCGGTGCTATTCTGTAACTTTATCATTATCTGTTATCGATCGTTAAATTAATGACAATCGTTTATTTTTAATGATCAAGATATCGATTGTCTCAATTTTCGTATTCTATAACTACAATCATTTTCTTTGTCATTTATTTGACAATTTTACGCATTTCGCGCTCATATGAACTTAGCAGTCATTTACCAATAAGTATTTCACCCACATAATTGCGAAAAAAAAAGTTTTAACAATATAAAAAGTACGTACGTAAAATTTTCCGAAAAAGAAAAACAGTACTTAATTTAAGAAGAGTAATATAAAATATTTTTTAGTTATAAATAATTATATAGGCACATTGTTCTATTGAGCCCCTTAATACTATTTTTTTATTGATTACAACAAATGATCTTTTGATTATTGCTCAAGAATACTCATTGCACAAATTAATCCTACAAAAAGATTATTACGTTGTACTTTGCGAAGAATAATTATGATTTAATATCATATATATTTTATTTATTTGAAAACAACGGTGGAATATTGAAAGCTGAGTAATTTTGTGTTTTTTTTTTCTTTTCCACCGATATTCCCCTGATGTACTATTAAAATTTAGTAGAAAAAAGTAAAAGAAATGTCATTCCAAACGCATATTTCTCTGGAATTGTTATATTGAAAACTACACCTGTAAAATTATTGATTACAATAAAGAATATTTTATTGATTACAAGCATGAATCCATCAAAGTAAATTTCATCAATATTTTAATAATAGCATGTAGCGTGATAACGCAAATAAATATAGGCGGCGAAATAAAACAAGTTTTTTTGACAGGAAAAGAATTGAATGTATTTTGATGACATATTATATATACTGTCATTGTAGAATGTAACGATATTATTCAAAATAAAAAGATACGAATATCACATTTGCATAGTTCCTAAACTGGTGACCACCGACGTGAATTAAACAACCAAATTTTCTAACTTTAACCGTTATTATGGAGGAAATAGTAGAAAACCTGAAAAAGGAAATTGCAACGATGCGTTCAGAAATGTTACAATCCAGTACAGATTCATCAAACCTGTCATCTTCAACTGCAGCCCATGTTAGCGTGAAAATACCACAATTTTGGGCAGCAGATCCTCAACTATGGTTCGACCATGTTGAAGCCAAATTTAGTACAGCGGGAATTACTCGTTCAGAAACAAAGTATGATTACATTATTGCATCTATAGAACCTGCGACATTAAGTATTATAGCTGACATTATTCGCGATCCAAAACAAAGGCAATATGAAACATTGAAAACTGCTATTATAAATCGTTGTGGAGAATCTAATGAGGAAAAATTGAAAAAGTTATTAAATCACATAGAACTAGGAGACAAAAAACCCTCACAACTTTTGAGAGACATCAAAACACTCGCTGGTTCTACAGTACCTGATGATATAGTAAAAATTCTTTGGCTACAAAGATTACCACATTCAACCCAGGCAATACTTCAAGTCAGCAGTGAAAAAATTGACACTCTCGCTGAAATGGCTGACAAAATTAGCCAAATACCAACTCCCTTCATCGGACAAGCAGTAAAACATCAGTTAAATGTAGAACACACCTCTCTAGAAAATATGTCTAAACAAATTGAAATGCTGACACAGGAAGTTCAAAAACTTAAACAATTTAGAACCCGTTCAAGTAGCCAAGGGCGATACAATCGCTTCCATTCACCTTCTCCAACAAGAATGTGCTGGTATCATGCTAAATTTGGTAAGAAAGCAACAAAATGTATATCACCTTGCTCTTACAAGTCATCGGGAAACGAATTTGGGGCCCCCAAACAGTAGCGGCCAGTTGGGGTACCAGGAATTCGAGCCGCCTCATCATTGCAGACAAGACATCAGGATTGAGATTTTTAGTTGACACAGGCGCAGAAATCTCATTAATTCCTCCCACACCCTCAGACCGCAAAAACAAAACAAACCAATTTCTCTACGCAGCTAACGGTTCGCCAATTTCAACATACGGACAACGACTCATAACCCTTGACCTTGGACTAAAAAGAACCTTTCAATATGTTTTCACAATCGCAGATGTAACAAAACCCCTTTTAGGCGCAGATTTTCTTGAACATTATGGCATCATTGTTGATATTAAGCACCAAAGATTGTCAGATAGGTTAACTGGATTAAGAACAAACGGATTTTCAACTAGTACTCCATCTCAAGGTATTACTGTTGTAAATGTCAGCTCAATAGATCCAAAAATCAAAACCCTACTAACAAAATATAACGAAATTACTAAACCAGGACTTCGTACACGTCAATCGACAGCCGTTCATCACGACGTCAAACACTACATCGAGACTAATGGACCTCCATGTTTTGCACGACCTCGGCGACTTCCCCCTGAAAAATTGAAAGCAGCTAAACAAGAGTTTGATTTCATGCTACAGCAAGGAATATGCCAACCATCAAAAAGTCCGTGGGCCAATCCTTTACATCTAGTCAAAAAAAAGGATGGCGATTGGCGCCCGTGCGGTGATTACAGGAGCCTCAACAATCAAACAGTACCAGACAGGTACCCATTACCCAATATTCAAGATTGCACAGCAATGCTCCATAATAAACACATATTTTCAACAATTGATCTTACCAAAGCCTATCTACAGATACCAGTCAATCCTCAAGACGTCCCAAAGACTGCCGTCACTACACCATTTGGCCTATTCGAATTTTTGAAGATGCCTTTTGGACTACGAAATGCAGCACAGACATTTCAACGGCATATGGATCAAGTTGTTCGACCCTTAACAAATGTTTTCGTCTATGTTGACGATATTTTAATAGCATCTGAGAACCTAGAAGAACATCTTCGACATCTAGAACTTCTCTTTGCAAGACTAAAAGAATACAACCTTTCAATTAATATCAGTAAATGCGTTTTTGCTCAACCTAGCGTCACATTTCTCGGATATAATCTTTCTGCTACTGGAGTTTCGCCGACGAATGAAAAAATTAAGGCCATCGACGAGTTTCCAAAGCCAACAACTGTTGCCCAATTGAAACGTTTTCTTGGAATGTTAAACTTCTATCACAGATTTCTTCCACACACCGCCACTACTCAAGCACCACTTCATTTTTCAAACATCAAAAACGATCATTCAAAGATTAAATGGACTCCGACCATGGAAGAAGCATATGAAAAATGCAAGTCAGACTTGAAAAAGGCAACTATGCTAGCATACCCAAAACCAAACTCACAGTTAAGCCTGATGACAGATGCATCGGATGTTGGTATAGGAGCAGTTTTGCAACAGACCGTCGACGGTAAATTACAACCATTATCATTCTTCTCAAGAAAGCTCAATCATACAGAGCAAAACTATTCAACATATGATAGAGAACTTCTTGCCATATATGCTGCTATTAAATACTTTTCTTTTATGCTCGAAGGAAAAAATTTCACAATCTGGACAGATCATAAACCATTAATATTTTCATTTTCAAAAAAGAATGACAATATATCGCCGAGACAACTACGTCAACTATCATATATTAGTCAATTTTCCACAAACATCAGACACATTCATGGTTCGAATAACATAACAGCCGACACATTGTCCCGTATTGAAGTAATTGAACGACGTAGTACTACCCCGGAAGACTTTCAGTTAGCTCAGAAAGATGACAAAGAGCTTCATACAATACTTTCTAAATCAGGTAAATACTATAGTCTTCAACTAGAAAATATTCTTATTGAAAATGCGGAACTTTACTGTGACATTTCAACAAAACGAATACGTCCTTTCGTCCCTTTATGCCTTCGTAGAGCCATTTTCGAAAAGTTTCACAATTTGGCACATCCGGGAGGACGAACAACTGCTAAGATGATAGCTGATCGTTTTGTATGGCCCAGCATGCAAAAAGAGATAAAACAATGGGTCAGATGTTGCATCGAATGCCAAGCATCAAAAATTCAACGTCACGAAAAAACACCTTTGGTAGAATTCCTAGCACCAGACGATCGGTTCTCTCATGTGCATATTGACATCGTCGGTCCTCTTCCGCCGTCCAATGGTAACGTGTATCTCCTTACATGCATTGATCGTTTCACTAGATGGATTGAGGCGTTTCCAATGGTAGACCAAACAGCGGAGAAAGTTGCTGAAACGTTTTTTAATGGCTGGATCTCACGATTTGGTACTCCAACAATTTTAGTAACAGACCAAGGACGTAATTTTGAATCAGATTTGTTTAAATCTGTTGCCACACTTTTAGGCATTCAAAGAAAACATACAACAGCATACCACCCTCAAGCTAATGGACTTATTGAACGCCCACACAGAACAATTAAAGCTGCTCTAATGTGCCGACTAAAACATGCAAAGGAGAAGTGGGCTTTCGAACTCCCAGTAGTTCTACTTGGGTTACGAACAGCATACAAAGAAGATATTCAAGCTACTTCTGCGGAACTAGTATATGGTACATCTCTAAGGTTACCTGGAGAATTTTTTGAACAACGTTCAACTAGCATAGAACCAAATATTTATTTATCCAGGTTAAAAGAAACGTTTCAAAATCTCAAACCCCAACCTACAGCATGGCACAACAAAACAGCAGTCTTCACACACAAAGAATTAGAAACATGCACCCATGTTTTTCTAAGAGTGGATAGCGTCCGTCCGTCACTACAACGACCTTACTCGGGACCTTATCTTGTACTTCAACGACGTCCCAAAAACTTCGACATAATAATAAATGGAAAAACAATTACCGTCTCTCGTGACCGTCTAAAACCGGCTTTTGGGATTGCAACTGAACCTACTAAGTTAATAACAACAACACCGTTAATACAAAAGACAAAAGAGAAAAAAAAGTACGTTTTAAAATAGAGGAAACACTACCAACAACGAGAAGCGGACGAAGCATTAAGCCACCACAACGTTACATAGACAAAATAACAGAAACCAGGAACCCGCTAATGTAAAGACAAGGAGGGGAATGGTGTAGCGTGATAACGCAAATAAATATAAGCGGCGAAATAAAACAAGTTTTTTTGACAGGAAAAGAATTGAATGTATTTTGATGACATATTATATATACTGTCATTGTAGAATGTAACGATATTATTCAAAATAAAAAGATACGAATATCACATTTGCATAGTTCCTAAAAGCAATTAGCGTAAATAAATACAATAAAATTGTGGTGGAAATGATAAATGTATAGTTTCGAAGGGGCCTCGCATGTCATAATAATTGTTCTGGGCCTCGCAGTCTCTATCAGTAGCGCGGCCCCCGAATGTCATTTCTACCATTTCGCAGATGAGGCTTGAGTGTTATGATTAAATATTGGGCGAGTTCTCGAATTAAAAGATTTGTTTAAAATTTTCATAGCATCGCGTAAGGATAAAGGGTCACTTGCATTTCTTAGTACCTTGTTGTGAATACATAACCTAAATCTATAAACAATATAAAAATGTTAATACTACGAATTATATTATATTATATAAAATGCTTACTTGTATATTCCTTTAATGATGTATATTGTATTGAAATACAAACGATATAATATTCTAACTGCTACTTTTGTCTGATTTTGACATTTGTTATCGATCATTAATATGATAACGACAGCATATTACTGATCGATAATTTTCAGTGTGTTATCGACTGTCATTAACCAATTTTAATGATCAAGTAACTTACAGAATCCCAATTTGAATTGCAATCGATCATTACCTCGATAATGATCGATAAATGATAACGATTGAGTTACGGAATAGCCCCGATTATTTCAATTAGCATATCGGTATCATTCGATAAATTTTAAAGCTATATCGATATATTCAATATATCGGTGATGTAAAAAAAAACAGAAGAAATAAATAAAAACACAACTTAAAGGTGGTCGCATTATTAAAAACAATTCGTAATATAACCACTAAACAAATAAAACAACCATTGTCAATAAAAGTGGCAATGAAGTGAATCAATAACTACCTAGGTACTTACTAATGATCAAATGATCAAATACATACACTCGGTGGATATTCTATAAATGTTGAAATTGATACGGCTACTAGATGACAACACTTAGCAGTATTGTAAATGTACACAAATCAAAACAAAAATATTTCTGTTGTAACGATATATCGTACCTACATATATCGATAAATTACTCGATATATCGTTTAAATATTTATCGAATATTTTTATTCCATATATTTTTTAATATATGGATTTATTGTATTTATCGATATATCATTGCCATCTCTACTAGTGTCTGAAATGTTTAGAACCATTCAGGTTTTTTCAAATTCTAAATTTTGTAAATTGCACCAGTTTTCCATTCAGCCCCTCAATTATTATTATGCTTATTCTTTTGCGTATCTTATGCTGTTGCTAACTAGGCGATGATAAACTTTGAGAATCGGCGATGTAATCTCGGATGGAGCACGAACTAAGTTCGTGCGGTGAAGTCAACTGACCACTGATTCTATCGGATCCAATACCGTCACACATCGGCAACCAATCACTACAACGATACCATTGTCCACTCATTATTACCTTTATTAGATCGATCGCTTGATTACAAGAATTATAGAATGGGAATTAGATATATCATATATAAACGCACGCAAAATTGCCAGTATGAAAATGAATAATGTTTGAGACCACAAAAAAAAAATTAAGAAAGGATTATACAAGGAGAGATTTTTATGTAATTTGCTTAACCATGACGGAATACATCTAAATATAAAAATAATTTTTGTAACAAATGCTGGAATTTTTTCTGCATCATCATCTGCTACTTGGGCGGCTATGCATTGTACTCGTATATACAAGCAATCATAAATTATTTCACGACAATAAATTTAAAAAAATCTGATGTGGCCAATACATGACCTCCCGTCAATTCCATGTTTGAAATAGCAATGAGCTTTAAGTAAAGTATCACTTCCAGTTGATCGTTTGTAAACAAAATCTAATTTGTTGTTCCAATAAATAGAAAAGTATGTAATACCAAATTTTGGATTATATTTTATAATGTTTTTCCTCGAAAATCTGTTTAAAGCTCCAAATTAAGTATCACTTCCGGTTTATCATATAGGTATAATCAAAATCTAATGTTTCAAATTATACACGAGTTTTAAATACCAAATTTAAAAAGTATTGAATCATGTTTTAATATATTTTTTCAAAAAAACTTGTTTTTAGCTTCCTGGAAAGTAGTTTATCAATTTTAGAAAACATCTATTATGTCGTTCTCATTTATATAAAAGTCTTAAATACCAAATTTGAAAAGTTTTGGATTGTATCAATTTATTTTTCACGAAAATCTGTTCAAAGCTTCAAATAAAGTATCACTTCCGGTTTATCAATTTTAGCCAAAATCTAATACCTACTCGTATGTTGCTTCCCTTTATATAAAAGTCCTAAATACTAAATTTGACAAGTTTTGGAATATATCCTATTATATTTTTCACGAAAATCTGTTCAGAGCTTGAAATAAAGTATCACTTCCGGTTCATCAATTTTAGAAGAAATTTAACATGTCGTTTTCGTTAATATAAAAATCTTAAATACCAAATTTGAAAAGTTTTGGAATATATCATAATATATTTTTCAGAAAAATCTGTTGAGAGCTTCAAGTAAAGTATCACTTCGGGTTTATCAATTTTTGAAAAAATCTAACATGTCGTTCTCATGAATATAAAAATCTTAAATACCAAATTTGAAAATTTTTGGAATATATCATAATATATTTTTCACGAAAATCTGTTGAAAGCTTCAAGTAAAATATCATTTCTGGATTACCAATTTTAGCCAAAATTTAATATGTTTTTCTTCTTCATACAATAGTCTTAAATACTAAATTTGACAAGTTTTGGAGTATATCATAATATACTTTTTAGAGTTTCAAGTAAAGTGTCACTTCTGGTTTATTAACTTTAGCCAAAATCTAATATGTTATTCCCCTTGATATAGAAGTTTTAAGTACGAAAACTGAAAAGTTTTGGATTATATTTTAATATAGTTTTTCATTAAAAACTGTTATGGGCTTCGAGTAAACAGTCACTTCCGGTTGTCCAATTTTACCCAAAATCTAATCAACTCTACATATAAATGCAGAAAGCTTAAATACGGAAAATAGAAATATTTGGAAGTTTGTTATAAGAGTTATCGTGGACGAAAAAATCGTCACACACACACATACACACACGCACACACACAGACACACACACACACACACACACACACACACACACACACACACACACACACACACACATCATCGTAAAAATAGTAAAAACGTGTTGTGGGGACATTAATTCGTGCTTATTTACTGAAAACTCATCATCGAATTTTTGGCACGATTACATTACCTCCGTTACCTACGGTATGACGGGAGGTAAAAACATTTTTTTATATTTTTAATTGTATCCTGCACCAGTACGGGTATTGGCTATTTCCCGCAATCATTTTGAGTTTGAGAATATTTATTTTCTAAGATTATAGCAATACGTGAAACTTTTATTCTTCGTTTTGTCAAATCCAAAACGTTTTGATGTTTCCTTTCGTTTTTTTCCCACAAGCCTTCTGGTCTTTGAATACCTTTCTCTATAGATTTCTGGTTTCATTGTAATTGCTTAAACGATAATTCCACTATAAAATATGATACCGCACCGTCCCCTATACGCCAATAATCATCCAGGATATTATATATTTAGTTTATTTCCCTCTTTTGTCTAAAATTTAACGAGTATATTCATGTTTCACTTCACTCATTTTCATGTAGTTATTCAAACCTTTACAGAAACTGCAAAAGTTTTTTTTTATTTGAAATAAACGTGGTAAGTAAGCAGACAAATATCATTTGGCAGATACACGTTTGGGTACGTTGATAGAAGTTGCTGCATTTGCAGGCTAATAAGTCATGTATTTGATTTTCCTCAAAAATGCATAGGTCATTAGATGTAGGTAAAAAAAAAATTGTTGAATTTAATTTTAGTTAATAACTGAATAACCGAATTTTATTTTACACACCTTTTGAGTTATGACATCAAAGTATAAATATTTACAAGGACGTCAGTAACTTATACGTTATATTCATGAAGAAATTATTATGAAGCATAAATAACATAATTTTTTCTCTAATAAATTAAAGAGCATTGAAACGGTCTGACCATTGTTTCCCAATATTGTGACACAAACTATGGTAGCGGGTGACGCTATCTTTTGTTCATTGATGGAGGCGGGCGCAAAAGATGCGCAAGGCTCGCTTTTAAAATCAGGCTACTTCAATCACTTGATGTAGTTTGCGAACTAATTAATATTTAAACAAAATTATTTCACGAACACTCATTAATTTACATATATTTTTGCAATCTTATCTGAGATAGTTAAAATTGATTGTTGTTGTATAGTACCCCATTATTTGTCACAAAAATAATAAGAAAAATGAAATCATCTTCAGTGGTTCACATGATCAAAGTAGGTATTTTTTACTGTTTAACATAGGAAACTTGTTTGTACTTTGCGTTTCTAAATTTTTGAAATGATTTTTTATAGCACTGTATAGTTCGAGGGACTAATCATTTTCGAGTTACATATTTGTGTATTTCTTTTTTTGACATAGTTGTCTTTGTCATTTTCATTTATACATCTTTAATATCAACGTTAACTAATGAAAAGAATATAATTAGAAAAATAAAACAAAAGATGATTTAAATTACTATTGAAAACGATGATATATTAATTTGTACATATTATGCCAAATTTTTAAAATTATATACATTTTAAGGGCGTTTCCCAGACGTTACCCCACAAGCACTCGAGACTGTTTTATTTTATGAAAAGTTTTTGCGAATAAGAATGTTTTGTTGTGTGTGGTGCGGCGTGTATTGTGTTTTAAATTCATTTAAGAGCGAAGCGTAACAAAAAGCAGTGACATTAAAAAATCTTAGGAATAAATCCCACTACACATCTCGTCTTGGTTGTGATTACGGCCCGCGGTTACTCGCCGGGTGAAAAATTCTCATTGTTTATTACTTCACCCCCTTCGCTTCGGTTCCTTCTCTTCGCTGGCTATTTACGCATTCACAATTTATTCTTCTCTTCGCCTTCGCGAGGCTGAAATTAAGATTTCGCTTGAAGAATGCACGCCCATTAATATTTTTAATGATAATCGTAGCAAATGACTAATGACAATAATGTATGTTGAGGAAGAGAAGAAAGAGAGGGCAGGGGGTGAGAGCACGCCAGTGGCGTACAAGCGATAAGGGGTACGTGCGCACGAGAAAAGCGCGCGCATTTCTTTTAGGGAGGGTTGCCAGCCACATCTCTTTCGTTTTGTTTCAAGCCAACGTGACGTAACAGTCTTGCACGCACTAATTTCTTCTTGGGGGACATTAGACTACCAACACTCTAGATCGACACAAAACTTTTAATTCTTTACCTTTGAAATATTATATTTACTGCTTTACATGCTAAATTCATTTTGTGATTAACGGTGATTCAGACGGCCCGGATTCGAAAATTATTTTTAATTTTCAAAGAGCATATAAGTGATCCCCGTAGTGCTTTTATCACTTTTGAGGTCACGCTTGTAAAGCGTCCCCAACTGTACAGATATATCTGCAAATAAAATCTGATCGGTATTTTTATTAATTTAAAAAGTTGTTACTTATTACGAATAATACAACTTGTAATTTTTTGACTATACTGCAATTCGTTTCTACATATTCACAAATAACTTACATTGTCTACAGTTGTAAAGGTTGGACTTTTTAAAGTGTTATACGGCCAGGACTAACGATTCTGGCTTGGTTCGAGAATTTGAGCTGTTTGGGCCGGCTAAAAAATAACAAGATAGATGATAACTTCCTTAATATTTTAATGAAAATGAATGTTTTTAAATATGATCAATCTGATTTAACAACTTCCTTTACACACCATGAAAAAAGAAAACAGTCACAGACAGTTAAAACAATAGATCAAATAAAGCCTTACGTAAAAGATCGTACAAGATTTGTTAAAAAAGAAGTAGGTAGAACATTTAGAAGTTCTTCAGTAAACAAGATGTTCAATACTTGCAGATCTTTCAATTTTATTGAGATAAATGCTTTGCTAAACAGCATACCACCACTAGAAGCGTCTCATTTTTAACAACCATGTTAACTATTGTTGAATGATGTAGGGAAATAGAGTTTTTTCAGTTTCCGTATGTTAGGGATTGCCTCAAAAAACTTGCTGGGATAATACTTATATTTTTATTAATAACGAAAAGAAAAGTCTATGTCTATATAGATATACCTTCTTCATTAGACCTATTTTGAAATAGTTGTATTATTCAAAAAGTCCCTAGTACTTTTAATCAAAGCTATACCTAGGTATATTCTTATTTGTCACAAGGTTTTGTACCTATTGCTAAGTGTGTCAATACTGACAATTTTACTGTATATAGTTATTCGTGTGTAAAGGTATAATAAACAATGTTTTGCACCCAAGATTGAGTGTACAAATTACCGCGTATGAATCGAATGTTTATACGTTCTACACAAAAAAAAACAATACTACTCGAATACAATATTAATGAACTGAGTAATAAATGTATTACATGTTAAAATGTAAGTATGAAAAATAAAAGAAATATTTTTTTAAAATTTTTAATTAAACTGAATCTAGTGCGTTGGCGGTCTAAGGTTTTGATGAGTGACGTGAAGCGGGGGTGGGGGTTGGTGGCAAGCCTTCTACCCCCCGCGAAGGGAAAGGGTTGTTTCAAGTCTCATAAGGGCGGATTTTAAGCTCTTTCTTAAATGGAAAAGATTATCCAAAGTTAGTCTGAATGTATATTCTTATTTTAGAGAGGGGTAAAAGTTAGAAAAGTCTGGGGCAACCCTGAACGATCAATACGCTTTGAACGCACTGCGTACGTAATACAATTATACGACATGGACGTAATTAGAAATGTCATCCAACGAGTGCCAACCTTTTAAATGTTACTCAATATATCACCCTTTCAAGAAGAAAAAGCCACGCCGGAGCGAGGGCTCAGGCCTTTTCTAACCCCTCTCCACCCTAAAAGAATACAGAACAGAATAAATGCGCCTTCTAACTATTATAAAGAATTCATTATTATTCCTAGTTAACATGCACTATATGTATTACTTTTCCAAGAAGACAGACAATGTTTTCTTTTAATTTCTTGTGTAAATATACACGCATCTAGTATTAAATATTTAATTTTAATTAATATTTACATAGTATTTATGCCAAGTTTTTGTTCCAAATTTATCTTACTTGTCAGTATGTTAATTAAAAATTTTCGTTCTCGAAATATGTATTTGCATTCAAAGATGTATCACATTCATAAAAAAATCATGATGTGGCCACCATTTAATTTTAATAGGTATAAGGCCCAATCCTACCATCTCTAGTTAAAGTGATTGTTTATTAACAATATGATAAGAATTAAACTAAAGGTTTGAAGCGATGCGAACAACAGTTTTAACTTCCAGTTAGTTCTAACGAAAGGTCGTAAGAACAATTTTGAACATAACCGTCACTTTAACTAGAGTTTGTAGGAACAGGCCTTAGTAATATGCTTAACTTTTACCCAAAATCATGTTTCGCTTTTACATCGTAAGAGGAATATTTACCTTGTGCTAAAATATGAAGCGAAAATTCAAATTAATTGTTCCTGTACTGGAATTATTAATATTTTTAAAATATTCAACGCACAATACAAACATAATTCCGTTAATAACCTGCATTTTAAAAAAATAATCATTGAAATATATTATTACATGACTTTGATTTTATAGGAAAAACGGCATATCTCGATCTGCCTATAAAATCAAGATCAAATACTAATAGATATCAATAATTTTTTTTAAATGCAGGTTAATATCGGAAGTATGTTTGTATTGTGTCGAATTTTTTAAAATGTTTATAGTTCTAGTACAGGAACAATTTATTTGGATTTTAGTTTCAAATTTAGGACAGGGGTAAATATGCCTCTTGGTAGGTAAATAAATAAAAAAATCTGATGTGGCCAGCACATTACCTTCCGTCAGTTATATGAGGTATTTACGAAACTTCTACCGGAGAACTGCTACCGGTAAACAGCTTTTTATGGCTACCAGAATCTATATTTTAAGAACGCAAGTGGTAAACAGGGTAGATCCATAACCTATGAAAAAAATTTGAAATAGGTTAGAAATTTGACGTAACAAACTGAGTCCTACTTTGAACACATTTCCATTCTAACGCGCGCGCTTCGCTTTGCATCACTACCTTTTTTGAGATAAGATTATTCATGAATCCGGTAGATGGATCTGGTAGATATTGAAGAATTTTCGAACACGGTAACTTTTTACCACTCGTGTTTCCTAACACAGTCGCTAGATGCGGTATCTACCGGTAGAATTTTCGTAAATGCGTATGTATTTTCTATAAAATCCGTACAGAAAGTTTCTTGCAAAAGATTTTAAATTTCGTGTACGTACATTACCTTCGACAGTTGTATGTACGAGTATTTCGAGCAAAAAGATCCTATATTTCGAGTAAAATTATAACATATATACTACAAATATGTCAATTGCACTTGACACTGACATCTTTCAATCAGAATTTTCTTAATATAGTAAATGTTTCTACCATAGCTGGCTAATTTATGAAATTTAATTTCTTTATAATTTTAAAACTCTCTAACCATTTAATATGAAGTTTAAAATGCAGTCAAATCGTATAGAGAATACAAAGTTCTTTAATATTCATAATAACATAAAATATGAAAAAATGACATTTAACATCGTAATTTTCAAGAAAAACTGTTAAAATCTTCAAATGAGGGTACTTCCGGTAGACCAATTATAACCAAAATCTAATCAGGTCTTCATATGGATGCAACGAAGAGGAATACGAAAGAATTATAATTTTTGGAATTGTAGTATTAGAGTTATCGTAGACGAAAATTTTGTTACACACACACACACACACACACACACACACACACACACACACACACATCATCGTAAAAATAGTAAAATCGTATTCTAGGGACCTTAAAACGTGCTTATTCATTAAAAACTCACCACTGAATTTTTTGACCAAAGACAATACCTTCCTTACCTAAAGGTGACGGAAGGCAAAAACAACTTGATTAATAAAAGATCTTATTAGTTTTGTCTATGCTTAAATTAGTATATAATTTTCATATTTTTTTGTTATAAAGGTATTGAGCTCAAATAAAATTATTATGAGCCCATTTTATTAAGTCACAATAAATAATTTTTAATGACTGTATTATAAAAGTAAGAAATGGCAAATTAAGAATATGCGTATGACGTTCATGCTGACAAATCACATTGTTATTTTTCATTTGTATGGTTCACATTTAAGAACAGTGCAGCCAACCAAAGAAAATTTAGTGATTTCGCCCATCTAGTTAAAGTAGGCAACCCGAATTTGTAGACAATCGGGAACCGTTTTTCAAAGAACGTTTCAAAAACGTCGTAGTGTGAACTTTGAAAAGCAGAGATGTGCCTGTAATATATGCCTTGTAAATTACGTTAATGTCAATGCGTAGAAAATGATATACCTAGTTTACGTCATCAAAATTTGTACTTATATTGTTTACGGTCTTCGCTTATAATGACTATATTTATTTTTTATTTTTTGTTTAAAAGAGGACAAAAATATTACTATTTGTTATTTATATGCTTCACAATATAATTTAATTTTGCTAAAGTCTTGTTTATTTTCTGCTTCCCACTTTTATTTGTTATCAATGACTCTCACTGTCAAAATAAGTAAGAAATTATCTTCATTTTGTTGAACCTCCATTGCGCATGTGTAATTACAAAGTTTACATTCTCTACGCATTGTCTACATTTGGCATCATTCTTTACGATGTTTATGCATTATTTACTAGGGATTCACTAAGCCAAGCTACTTGGCTTGAAATAAAAAAGCTTGGTTTGGCTTGAAAAGTCAAGCTGTTTTAATGTTAGGCTTGGCTTGGACTTGATGGAAACAAAGCTTGGGTTGGCTTGAAAACTTCAAGGTTTAAAAAAAATTTGTCTTGCTTGATTTTCAAGCTTTTTATATACATATAATATGGTTTTTATTTTATTTCTTTAGTTTCAAAGTAGGTATATATTATATAGGCCTTGAAAATTTAAATTAACCAGTAACTATTCGGTATCAAAATTTGAATGTCAATATTCGATGTGAATTAAATTAAATATATCGATGTAAACCGATATACCCGATATATTGATGTACTTGGTATATCGGTGTATCAATATATCGGGTGTGCCAAAGTATTATCGTTGTTTTCTTGTATTGTTGTAACTATGAATAAATCACGTTTTGTTTTACATAAATTGAAGGTATAAATAGTTATATATCAGCTGATTCTAAACACGTCAAAGTTACTCGAGTCACGTGTCTGCTCGCGCTCTATACGTACATTTTTTTATAGAATATAAAAATGTAGGTTAATTCAAGTTCGACAGATGAGTAAGTAAAGTTTTACTTTAGCCACTATTTTGGCTAACTTCGCGGAGTGAAATAGACTACTTTAATGTCGATTTCGAAAAAAAAAAAAACTATTTAAAGCTTCAAATAAAGTTAGGTTTTTTTTCTTTATTAGTGTGTTATTCTAATCAGAGCGGGAGGTAAATGTGGATGAATATAAAAATTTGCCAAAATCACCTGACCAAATCAAAATATTAAACCCGCTCATCTCGTCATCTCAATTGTACTCGACTTATTTTAAGGTGGTACGAAGAAAGATTTTCTTGGTGAGTACTAGTATGTGTTAAGATTTGTGTGATTTATCTCTCCGTCGTTGGGCAAGTCTGGCAGCTTTCTTGGTACCTATATCATTCCGAGTGAAGTTCCAGAGTTGAGACTCCGGAATTAGCAACATGTTGGCGAACAGCCGGAGTATACCCGGAACACACATGCTAACAGAAGCTTCCATACGTCAAGTGTATCGACAACTTCTAACTTACCAACATTCTGCGTACATGAACATGATACATAGAATGTAGGGAACTAAGACTTTGTCACCAAACAAATTATAACGTTTAGAATAGAATAAACATATACTATTCACATTCACTGTTTTAGTCCTACAGTGGGGTATGTGACCTTGATCAAATTTAGAGAAAATATGAATATATTATTAATTATAGCATTAAAAATAATATAACTGTATTTTATAATATTAATACAATTCCAGAAAAACCGAATTACAACTTCTGTGATGTCTCCATGACCTCAACTGTGTGAAGTAATACAGAGTGTTAAAAAACTTAACTCGGAGTAGGCTATGAACAGAGAAACGTATGTCTGATCATTCAATTCCAAAGTCAAGCAGTTAAAATTGATCTTGAAATGAAATTTTCTCCAACACTACTATGGAATTCACACATTCTGTAACTAAAAACTATTCTGTCATACTGTTACAGAATATTATTCTATAATAGGTAATTAAAGCCCACTAGTTTTTCAAATCTCCCATTTACAATAGACATGAGAAAACGCAATTGTTTTCAAAATCAAGCCGGCTTTACTTGGCGCGTTCTTTATTTGATTTTGTCACCTCAACTGCCTTAACTGTCAAATTATAAAAGAAGTCCTTATAAAATCTAATTATACGTATTTTGAAGCTTTGAAAAATGTCAAGTGATGAAAAATATATGTGTATTTTTTAAATAGTGTTAGAGGAAGTATAGTCTAAAACTCATATGGAATAGTATTTCCGCCACTCGCGAAACCGTACACCTCCCCTACGGCTAGGCCTACACACTTTTCGTTCGCGCGGAAGTTATCTATTCTATACTAGTTATAGAATATACTATCGCCATTTGTCGTTTTCTAATATATATTTCCATTTCTAAAATAAGTTTTAAGAAGAAAAGCTTTGATTTCTTACGATAACATTTTTGACAATATCGCGGGGCATATATGTTTATTTGTTCTTAGTCTACTCCGACTTAGGTTTTTCTTAAAACACTGTACAAGCAATGAAAGCAAAAGTGATGGGTATAGATATAGGCGGTGTGCACAAAAGTAGTCAGCGCCGACAGCATAGGCGTAGTTAGGGGGGTACTTGGGGGTGCTTAGCACCCCCAGATTTTAAATTAGCACCCCCAACCAAAATTTCTATAAATTTTAATAATTTCATTTTAGACACATCAATTCATATTGACTGTTGTTATATTAAATATTATCAACATATTAAAAAAGAACCTTCAAAGCTAAGAAGGGAATTTAACTATCAATAATGATGTAATAAAAAAATATTAGAAGGAAAGCGAACTGACTATGCCTTTTGTACTCACGGAGAGATATTGAAATTGCTTCAAAAAATAACAGTATTGAAATTGAACCTATTAAAACTACAAAAATAAAAAAGGGAGTCAAAATTACTTAAAAATGATTTGGTCGCATCAACAATTGGATCTATTCGTGCTGATAATTCTTGACGATGATTCTTTCCGAAATCATACATTTACTTTTCTACCAAATGCAATAACTACCTACACACCTAAAACTCCGATTTTTCCTAGAAAGTCAAGAACTAGCAATAGCCGTAGATATAGATCATTATACCACTTTTGCAATAAAGATATTTTGAAAGCTGAAATTACTATTCTAAAGAACATGATGAGCAGTCAAGAATCAAATAATATTAAAAGTGTACTTAATCAAGGTACATTTGGTATTTATTATAAACTTTATAAAATTATTATTCTCTGTTATGAGGAGAATTAAAAATTGGCAGAGCACTACTATGACACAAAATCTAATACTAATTTAACAATACATAGTATAGAATATTGAAAATGAAGTTTCAAAAAAAATTAAAAAAAATAAATAAATAATACCCAAGATATTTTGCAAAAATTTATTCTTCTGAATGGAAACAGAAAATTAGCTTCGCGTCATGTTCTAAACTTCCTTTTCACAAACTAATGTCATTTTTAACACATATCATAAATAACTATTTTGTTACTTTAAATAATATGGGGTCTCGTGGCCGCGTGCCTGAGTGTCAGGTCGAGAATATGAGGAACCGTGTTCGATCCCGACCGACGTTAAATATTTCGAATTTTAAATGGCACTAAATTGCACTCTTCACGCCAGCAATGAGTGCCCGTAAGGTGACGCCTGGTAAGCGCCCACACGGTGCTAATATTTCATCATTACCGATATCTGTGTACAAAGCAGATTGGCACACCCAGCAATGGGTAATAAGCCGTGATGATATATTTATTTATTTATTTATTTATTTATTTATTTATTTATTTATTTATTTATTTATTTATTTATTTATTTATTTATTTATTTATTTATTTATTTATTTATTTATTTATTTATTTATTTATTTATTTATTTATTTATTTATTTATTTATTTATTTATTTATTTATTTATTTATTTATTTATTTATTTATTTATTTATTTATTTATTTATTTATTTATTTATTTATTTATTTATTTATTTATTTATTTATTTATTTATTTATTTATTTATTTATTTATTTATTTATTTATTTATTTATTTATTTATTTATTTATTTATTTATTTATTTATTTATTTATTTATTTATTTATTTATTTATTTATTTATTTATTTATTTATTTATTTATTTATTTATTTATTTATTTATTTATTTATTTATTTATTTATTTATTTATTTATTTATTTATTTATTTATTTTATAAATAATATTTTGTGTTCTTATTTATAAATTTATCAAATAAATACTTTCTTATTTTCTAAACCAACTTTTTTTTTCATTTTCAGGTAAGGGACTTTAGCACCCCCTAATTTTAAAGTCTAACTTCGCCTATGGCCGACAGCGGACAAAAATGACAAAATAGTTACTCATTGATACTTAGCAAGGTTATGTTTTATGTCAGAATAATTTTGCAATTTGTATTTTATAAAATATTTGCAATAAATGCGAATGATAGGACGTCAAATATTATGTGGAGTGGGGGATGAAATAATTCTTACAAAATTAGCGATTGAAGTATCAAATTTTATAAATTTCCTAGAAGATTATATAAGGAAAAGATGTTTAAGAAAATAACTTTTTAACAGATATCTTCTATTAACATGAAACATAAAAAAGATACTTATCGATGAATAAAATTCCAACAATGGTCGTATGATTGCAATAATGAATTATATAAAAATGTGTTTCTTAAGTTAATATTTGAAGAAGATATAATACAAGAAGCAGAAAATTGTCTTAAAATTATATAATACTTGTATGAAATAGAAGTCTATTTTTGACATAATTCGTTTATTTATTATAGGTTTCTTCATTTATTACGAATATAAGAGAAAGATGCTAACATCATCCACTGATATCGTGATTTGTAGAAACTTCTTCTTTCCAATCACTCAAGTTTTCCAACTTTTTAATCTCAATTTCCATGTATTGTGCATCTTGTAACATTTAACTAATATTATAAATTATAATATAAACTTAAATATGATAAAATGGTTTACAGAAATCACACATATTATGAGAAAAATTTTATATTCTGCCACATTACCTTCGCTGGTACTTTGATTTTTTTGAATTAGTCACATCACATATATAGCATTTTAAATATTTTCTTTACTAATTTTAATATACTATGATGTATAATATTCATATACAATAGCAACAACTCAAAATATAATTGTAAATTGTTTAATTGTATCACTTTCTCGAAATGTCAAAATTGATTAGGTAACCAAAAATGCCAATGTAGCCGTTAGAGGCGCTGACGCTCAAAATGTGCACATCACCTATAGACATTTTACTTCGCACAGATGACGTCACTTTCCAAAAAAAATTAGGAAGAAGTAATGTACTTTTTAAATTGCAAATACTTTGATTATCTGAAAAAATTATACATAGACAACATTACTTTATATTTTGAAGAATCTGTCGTGTGTTTCGCGTAAAACGTTTTTGTTTATTTGGCAAAAATGATTTGACATCAGCAATTAAATTGTCAAATTTATTGTTCAAACGTAACTTTCACAAATTTGAATTATATTGTACCGGTAAAAAAATTCAATAAACTACCAAAAGATTTCCTTGCACAACTTGTAATGTAAATACTATTCGATGAATAACATTAAAAAATGAAAATTACTTTTATGTCTCACTAAAGTATTATTAGTTTATTACTAGGATACGATGTACATAAACATATCTATAACAACCGGGGCATTGTATGAGGGCATAATCATTTATTATGCCCTCATTATAATCTGATCATCGTTTATGGACTTCAAATTAGAAATAATATGAAATGTATATACTGAAAATTATTTTATCTTATCTAATTATAATTCATCACAATAATAATAAGCATTGATTACAATAATTAATACATTAATTGATTACAACAATTAGTATAATACGAAAATAGCTTTGAAAGCACAACATAGAAATAATTTTTAATTTAATTATAATACTTAAAATTGATTATGAAAAGGGCCTTAAAAAGCAATTTACTTTCACCAGACATGTAAATAGTAAGTACGTCGAATTGCAGACTGCAATGTTTCGTATTGATTTTTGACGGATGACGAATCACTAATTTTTTTTTGGACGATATTTATCCACGTTTGAATTCATTTTTGATATTATTTACTGTCACATGTGACACATCCAAAGCAGTACAAACTCTCTAAAATGTAACAATATTCAGAAATAAGTGCCTAAGAAATAAAGAACTGAGATCTGTCATGTGAAAACGAACCTTAAAATATAATACTTACAACTTCTACACACGAGAATGGAATAATTAGGTGAGTATTTTTGCGTTTTTCTTTCACAAAGTATGTAGAAGCATTCAAAATAATTTCTTTAAACCGTTTCTATAAAATATCTTCCGAAACATCAAATTCACCCATTCCATTACCTCCAACGATATAGAACGTTGCTGTTTTAAAAATAAATAAATGTTGGCAATAAACAAAACAATTAAACAACATCCTTAGCAACGCCAAAGCTTTAAGCATTATTGTAATCAAAATTATTATAAATGAAAACTTATTTCACGTATTCTAGTGAGACATAAAATCTTGTATGCACCACGAGCGTTACTAGATGATAATGACCATCGGACGACATCTATCCCTCGGGCCCAATGCCCTCGGGCTAGATTCTCGTCATCCTCCTGGCATTATCATCATCGTAATGCCCTTGGTACATAAAATACTATGAATTTAAATGTTTCCATTTTAGAAAACCAAGAGAAATGCCAATATATCGTTTTTTTTTTATTTCGAAGAAATACTAAATAACATTAAAGATATCAAATATATCTATTGTTTAAAATCATGTTTTTATGTAAAACATTTTAAAGTTAAAATAAACTGAAGGAATTCCTTTTCAATATTGTGTGAGATTAAAAGCCTATTTGTAAACCTCCCCGCTATATGTCGGTGGTAAATTCATCTGTTGTCACCCTTCAGTCTTCACTCAGTCTCACCCCTGTCACTTTATACGTCACAAGGTGTTGCAGACACATACCCTTACTATTTTACATCCTTTATTCCTATACTACTTACAAGTGCCGTCTGCTTCACATAAGTTTTTCTTTCGGATACTTCACTACAAGTGCTAAATTTGGGGGTAGGTTTATGTATCATCATGCACTTCTTTAATTAAAAAAGAGAAGTGCATGTTTTAAAAAAAACATATTTTTTTTCTGTAACGAACAGGAATATTGTTAGTTTATCGTAGATCGCAACGTAGTATAAAGTAAAGTATTTGATAGGAATTGGTCAGTCTATCTTATTGTTTTTGCTATTCTCAAGAAGCACTGGACAGGTTTAATGCGGTTTTTATTATGCTTGCTAGAGCTTCTCTTGAGGAAGATTGAGGTTTGAAATATTAATATTAATACACGAGTATAATACAAGGGTGGATTGAAAAAATCGCTGTCTAACACAGAGGGAGTAGCGCTAGACACAGAAGTATTTTTTGTGAGGTTATGTGAACTGTCATTATTCTCTCTGCCTCTGCAATGTTGCATGGTATTTCCATAATTTGTGACTTAATTGGAATAATTTAATTAACGGGTGTGTTAAGGGCTTAATATCGAAACAAACTTATAAAGACATATCAAATACCTTGGGAACATCTTCATACAAATGGTAAAAATGAGGGCAGCAAAATTCAACTCAGGCAAGCACTGAAGATGAGTCTTGCAGTTATTTGTGAAGAAAACATAAATTTGATTCACTATGCAGTACAGAAAGATTGGTGAATCAATATTCGAAAAATAGCAGAGGCAGTGGGCATCTCCTATGAACGGACTCAAAACATTCTGACCTACGAGTTAAAAATGAAATAAATTTCTGCGAGGTGAGCATTTGGCTTCTGATGGCTCATCACCATCAGGAACATGTCTGCTTCCAGACGTCGCCCGATTTGCCGCTTCGGTATGAAACTGATCCTAATGTTACCAGCCCCACCGATTCACGAGGGAGATTTTAAATAAAACACGTGGTAACATTAAATATTAACAAAAAAAATCTGATGTGGACACCATACGACTTCCTTGTATACAAGATTAATATGAAGTATAGACTCAATTATAAAACTGCACGTATTTGACGTAATTTGACATTAACATCTATTTTTTTATTTTTTGTCCTAATCCATAGCAAACTTCATTACAAAAACCAAAAAGTATATTAGTTTTAAATTTACATATCTCGCTTATACAAAGGGCTAATTTAATAGTACTTGCTGTGCAAGACGCAGAATTTAATTCTCTAAAACTCTTATTTGAAGCATTTATTTCTAAAATCAAAATGAAACCATTTTATTCAAGAAAAACTGTTAACAATTTCAGGTAATATATCACTTCCGGTTAGCCTGTTTTAACCAAAATCTGCTATGTTATTCCAATTGACATAAAAGTCCAAAAATACCAAATTTGAAAAGTTTTGGATTATATTTTAATATAGTTTTTCAATAAAATCTATTACAGGCTTCAAATAAAGTACCAATTTTGGAAATTATGTAATGACCAAAAAGGGAGATCCACAACTAGATGTTATAGAAGTCCTAAATACAATATTTCAACTTTCTCCGGCTTACCGTTTTTGAGTTATGCGAGATACGTACGTACGTACAGACGTCACGACGAAATTAGTCAGAATGGATTCAGGGATGGTCAAAATGGATATTTCCGTTGAAATCTGAAAACCGAAATTTTTCGCGAATACAATACTTCCTTTACTTTGTACAAGGAAGTAAAAAACATGTAATTTATTAATAATATAAAATGTACAAAAAGGGTGAATTTAGATTTGTATACATTAACAGAACAAGATAATAAAATAATAGCTTACTTACATTAGTTGACACTAACAAAACGTTACTAAAAACCAACTGTCTTCTACCGAGGTCTATCCATAAAGAGAGCGAAATTTGTCGGGTCAAAATGTCCTAAACTGCTAGTTTCCCTTTCCACTAGCAAAGACACCCCCCTTGCCCCTGGCCAATAGACATTTTCAATTTAAAGAGATAGAATATATGCGCAATGGGGATCTGCGCATAATAAGAACAAATGAGATCCATGGCGTTTGTATCTAAAGAAATAGACGTAAAATGTAAGAAAAATCTCAGACAACTTTAAAAAAACTTATCGAAATATGTTGCAAAAGTTTTTATTGAAGCTAAAAGGTCCAATGATGCAAAATTTCACCGAGAATACAGGTATTTAAATGACTGCAATATTTTTGAAGTTTCGTTTGACAGCAACTGGCAGTTGTTTGCGCCATTTTCTTACTATTTGCAGCGATAGAAAGAGATAACCGATAAATTGAAAAGGTTCATTCAAAATCCATGACCAGAGGTTGAAAATTCTTAAGGAATTTTAGAAAGTTATTTCAAAATATCTCTGGCCCTGGATTAGGAATTCTACCATTTACAAAGTACAGATATGCACAAAAGTTTACTTATATGCCTCCGCGAAACCCACTTGTAACACTGATATTATTATTACCTAGACGAAATATTATATTATTTCCTCTTTAAAAAACCCTCAACATAATTAAATTCGAATTACAGAGTAGGTTCACATATATAAACATCCATGTCTTTCGTGGGATTCGAACACAGAAGACCTAGCGTTCTCAAGAACCGTTGCTCTAAGTCACTGAAGTCGACTTCTGCGTTCTAAGTAAAACTATTTACAGCACGCCAATTACTTTCTCAAGCGAATATTTCTGAAACAAAGCATTTTTGAGATTTAGTTTACATGAATTTATTATTTAAATTTTAAGTTTGGTTGTTGAATCATGGAATATTCTATATAATGTAGTAACATGTGCTTTGCAGTATGTAATTTGTATTTATAGTTTAGACTTTAGAAGATATCGTAATTTTATTAAAAGTGTGCTCTATTAATAATGTCAACAAGGAGAAAACCTCGGTTATATAATACACATTTAGTGGTAAATTTAAAATAGCTCCCGGGCGAGCCAGGTTATATCGCTAGTAGCTATTATAATTTACACTTATAAAATGGCTTTTTTTTCTTTGGGGTGATAATGTATTTATCGTTGAGGCAAATATTTTGTTGGGGTTGTGCTGTGGGTCACTGTGTTTGTGCTTGAAGTAGGGTAGGCCCAGGGCGCATTTAAATAACGAGCGATTAGGGGGACAGCAGTGGACTCACTGCCCCTGCGCTTCGCTAGGGGAACGATAATAAGCTTCAATCTCCAAAGGACCTAAATACAGTTTACACCTTCATTCAATAATTCCACACTGATCTAACACCCTTAACTCATTACACAGTAAAGAAGAAGAAGAAACAGATAAGGAACGAGTACTTAATGTATCAAAAGAGATCCTATTTTTACATTTAGACGAAAGAAAATTACATACCTAATATTGTTAAAATAGATTTTTTTAAATATTGCAAATTGGACATTTCTTTAATAAGAATTATTTATACTGGGTTTTAATACTTTATTTTGATTATATAAATATCACAACGGTACAATATTCATTTCGCGGTAGGTAGTTAATATAATAAATTTAGAACAAAAGTCAAATACAAAAAATATTTAGATTTATAAAGTACAGGTATCCTATCTCCGATGTTTTCTTTAATTGAGATATCTCGGGTAATATTAACAAAAGAGCAAAACCGTTTGTATAATGCATAGTCAATATTTTGAAACAACACTAAATGTCGCCACAGGAATGTTACAGGAAATCTTTTCAGTACATTAAAAACTATTTTTTCTACAGTCTATATACAAAGTAGCCATTTGCGCTCTCTTTTGTCAACGCAAAATGTCACTTTGCCGCTCTAGAGCGACAAAGTAGAAAAAACGCTCGCCCCTCAAATTTCTAACTATACAATGTTGAGAAATGTTACTTGGCTACATTCTTAATGGAAACGTTTAGTCAGGAATTAATGACACTGTAGTTACACATTACCCACTTAACAAGTCAATCTGACATAACTGCTCTGTTGGTATGTTACATAACCAAACAAAATGCCGCACTGCTGTGAAAATAAAATAGGGCATTCATTTACAAAAACGAAAGTATAAAATGCCTAGATTAGATTGAAGCAATAGCTCAAGAAGAATGGAAAAATAAATCAAAAATAAATTTTTGTTACGGTGGAGGACCCCATTGTGGCGACTGTAGAAAAAATCTTATGTGTGTTTCCAGCGCAAATGGACATTGTCGATTTCGAGAGAATGCCTCGCTCCTGCGTCGCGCGGCAACAATCTCTCAATCGACAATGTCCCATTTTGCGCTCTTAATACACAAATAGCTATTTAATCAATTACTATTCTCTTAATTAAATTACTTTTATATTGCCGTCTTAGTTGGTATGGACACAATACACAATTCGCAAAATATCGCTCAATATGCTTTTTGAAAGTACATACATTGAATTATTGAAGAAATGAGTAAAAATGAAGAAAGAAATATTAGAAATAAACAAATGATAATCTGTAGGTATATGATTTTACATTTGTTTCTCAATTACTTTTTTCACAACGTAATAAATTAGTCATTTATGTTTGCGTTATTGTGATATTTTTAGATTTATTAAGTTTTCAAAAGATATAACTCCGCCACTTTTTTCTATAATTGCGTAAGAAACCGTATAAAAATTATCTAAACATTTTTTCTGGATGTTTTACAATAAGCGAAATAAGAGGTATTTTCAAAATGAGCGAAAATAGCTATTTGTGTATTAATAGTGAAAAATGGTACATTGTCGATTGAGAGGTTGATGGCAGTCTCTCGAAATCGGCAATGTATATTTGCGTTTGAAACTCACACAATCTTTTTTCTATAGTCGCCACAATAAATTTAACATTGTGTAGAAACCGACTCTTATTTACAAGTTTTGGCAAAAATGAAAATTGTTGTTTGCTGTCACTGATTGTTATAGAGTTCAATGAATGTACATTTAAAAAAGCCGGAGAGAGCGTTTTTTCTGCAAAGTGACATTTTGCGTTGAACAATGTGAGCGCATATTCCTACTTTGTACCTATATTGACTGTAAAAAAAACAAATTTTAGCCTGTAACTCAAAAACAAAAACAAAAGGCGATAGAAAAATTCACTGGGGACTATTAATGTTGTCTGAAAAAATTGACTGTGCATTATACATACGTTATAGTCAAGCCCGAGAAAAAAATATCGATTTGCAGATGTTTAAAATTTTAAAAGGATTTCATGTGAGTTTAATGGGTCGATTTTGTTTTCATCTATAAGTCTTACAGATCTGTACATCTGTAAAAAAGTAACAAAAACATATCTATTCTTGTTGATTAATGTAAATATATACATAAGATTGGCAGTTTCGTTGCGAATTTGTTCATTATTTACAGATTTATAGATCAGTAAAACTTACAGATGTGAACAGAATCGACCCATAAGTTCTTAGTAATTAGCTAATAACGCATCGCAAAGATCGTATAATATCTTCATGGTATGAGAGTTTCATGCTGAATTATAATTTACAAACCGCGTTATTGTATCTTTAACAGGATCAGAGTGGTGGATGCAAAAATAATAAAAAAAATAAACGCTCACAACTCAAAAAAATCTTGTGTGGCAAATTTTACTCTAATTTTTAAAGTTCATTTCTTAAAATATAGTCTAATCTAATCCAAGTAACTACCTTTCTTTAGACCCCTCAACAGGATTAAATCCCAATTACAGAGAGGGTTTACATTGACACACATCCATGCCTTAGTGGGATTCGAACCCAGAGCCCCGAGGGCACTCGTGACATGAGGCGTTGCTCTAACCATTGAGCCACCGGAACTATAATAAAATGAAGATTAAATTTTAAATACCGGGATAGAATAGAATTCACTAATCCAAAAATGAGGTTTTGTGAATCGTTAATTTTTATTAATCTAAATACATACCTACATATTTACTTATGCTGGAAACTGTATTGAATTCCTTTTCTATTGTTCTTTTTAAAACGTTACTAATAATATTTTGAAATGATTAGTTATCTGTCAGTTACATACATTTGAATAACTGCGTTTTGTTTGTTTAAAGTGTAGGATCTGGGATTTAAATTATAGATAATTTTATTAAATTTATCCAGAAAATATAAAATTTAGAAAAAGTGTTACTGCAAATCTATAAAAAAATTAATAATCTTTATCTTTTATAATAACATTAATCTCGAAAAAATAACATTTAAAGGTATTTTTCGTAGAAAAACTATTATGAGCTTCTAGTAAAGTGCCATTTCCGGTTATCCGATTTTCACCAAAATCTAATGGGCTCTTTCCATTACAGAAAAAGTTCGAAATCCAAGGTTTCAAAATTTTCTGAATGATAGCATTTGAGTTAGAGTAGAGGATCCGCACATACACACAGACATCATTGTGAAAATGTTAAAATTAGATTCTAGGGACCTTAAAACGTGATCATTTATCAAAATCTCGATATGCGATTTTTAGCACGATCCCTATACCTCCCTTACCAAGGGTAGCGGGATGTAAAAAATCATCGATGCCACGGCGAATGTAAACTGTTATAGTATAGTAAAACCTAGGCATTAGACTAAGTACGTAATATTGTTTGTTTTTTGAGCAATTTAAATTTCTTTCATATCTGTTATGAGCAAATAACCTAAAACCTAAATATGCCGCATTTTCCGTAAGAAAGCTTTAGTTGCATTTACTTTGAGGTAAATCGTAAATTTCCTGTATTATAAAATAAACAATAATAATTAAATAGTATATATATATATATATATATATATATAGCCTAGCGTCCCGACAAAGGGACCACACACTAGTCCCGACTTTAGTTATCACGTATCATTACTGACGACAGAAATGGTCGGCATGGTGTTTTTATATTATGTGGTAGCCAGAGTGTATAAGACTCGTTTTTTAATAAAACGCGACCAGATTCAGATTGTCAAACTTTCGTTAAGATAGCGATGTTTTACAATCTGGCTAGATGTCCCGGCGTTTTATAAAACGACAACTTACTTAGTTTGTTATGAAAATATAACTTGGGGTAATCTTCTACATCTACTCTAGTCTATCACCTTCAGCACAGTGTGTGACAGTGTTGCTATCACACACTATTAGTTTTTTGTTCGAACGTCGGATGGCAACAGAAATTGATTTAATAAAAGACGTATGCGAAAGTAAGAGAAAAAATCTTATTTATTATTATTATTATTATTTATTTAAAAAGGATCTCGGGCCCCGAAGCGTTGCGTCGCCTTGCACGCCCTGTTTACGCCACTGCTTCTATTTTTTATTAGGTCCCATAAATATATAACATATCCAAAAATCAAAATATTCTTGCAAAATTTATGTAGGTAATCGAAAAGTCTCAGATCGTACAAAACGTTGCCTATGGGTACGTGTCGAAAGGAAAATTAAGATAAAAAATTTGTGTTTATGGATCGAACATAGCAGAAAGAATATCTTAAAGATTATGTACAAGTTGAAAAGTTTGCTAATAACAATATGAGTCACATCAATGAAAATATATCGTTTATTTATTTATAAACTAACCATTGGTGTATGTAGTGCTATTTAGTATATCTTGTGAAGTAATTCTTGTGGTAAAGTTATCTGGTTATACTTGCTGAAAGTTAAAAGTGAATTTCGTTACAAAGTTACGTGTCATCAAAGTGAGCGAAGAATAAATCTCCGACAACTCGGGATCTATACGAAATTGCATTAAAATAGTCGCAGCAGAAAATTCCTGTATAAATATCATTTACCAAGTACTGCGGTAATTAGTTTATTAAAGAAGTTGGAATGAAGAGTGCCCGCCTCAACCTCAACCCTTGGTCGGTTATATTTCATATTCCTTCAGCAGTGCAGTGCAGTGATTGCAGCACCATCTACACAATTAACCTGCCAACTAATGGAATTTTTTGTGTTCATTAGCACAACGCAATAAGTTAAGAAGCGGCCACGAGTGCTTGGATTTGTGAATTTTATTTCAAATCTTATGTCTAATTGAAATGGTTGTTTAATTAGAATGAATAGCTCAGCGATTCAGATTAAATTCGTACGTAGGTACAATGCAACTAGCAAAAATAACCCAAGTACTTGCGCTTTATATCGACAAGAGTTTATTTATGTACATGCATATCGGAAAAATAATGAAATGTAATTAAAATGCGAAATTAAAAATTCATTTTACATAGATGCTTTATACATCATTTCAATGGATAATTAAAACTTTAATCTTCATCTAAAACATGCATGAAAAATATAAGAAAAATATGTGTGCGATGTGCTCACAAATAATTTTTAAAAAAAATAATATGATGAGGTGGAGAGTGTTTCATTGTTGAGGGCGAAGATAGCTAACCAAGGCGCGAAGACAATGAATAAGGCAGTGAAAAATGAGTTCTTACGGAGTTTACCTCTGCTATCTCGAAAAGTATAAGAGTTACTTCGATTAAATAAGACTTTTTGTTTACTTTTCAGAGGTCAACTTAGATGTGCTTTTGTTTTTGTTTTTTTTTTTTAATCAAATAATTGTACTAAGTTAAATGTGGCAACCTTGACCAATATTTGATTTTCAAATAACTTCGTTACTATGTTCATATAAAATTTCATTGTTTTTTATAGTCTATTTACTCACATAGACAAAATTTTGTTCAATCACTATCTTTGTCAATGTTTCTTCGATTCTAATAGTAAACGGCCTCTTTCTCGGAAACAGTTGATTAAGCTTTTTTACTCATTTTGGTCTGTACTATATGCCCTTAAAGTTTTTATCCGAAGTTGGAAAACACCCGGTATATATGTATATATAAAGTCCGTTTCCACGACTTGATCCCCACGTCATCAATAGTAAACATATGGTTCAAATCGCCAGGGGAGAGAGGGAATTGATGACATCATATTGTTACCATGATTTATTATAGGGATATAATTTTCTAGTTTGATATAAAGTGGAGTATGACAAGACTTTGTCATGTTTGACATTTTCAATAATTTATTTGCAATAACTTTGTTCTTCGCTAATATAACATATACCTACTGTGTGACTATTATTATTCATCAAAATTCGAAGTAACACTTACATATTTCGCAATTCTAATTATGATGTAATGTCAAAACTGGTAAAAACGGACAGTATGTCCTATACTGTGTCAATTTCGTTATTCATCAATCGAAGTATAAATAGTTATTAGAAATAATAAACTAATTGAATAAATGTGTGTGACTATTCTGTACTACACGCCCTTAAAGTTTTTACCCGAAGTTGGAAATCACCCGGTATATATACATATATATATATATATATATATATATATATATATATATATATATATATATATATATATATATATATATATATATATATATATAAAGTCCGTTTCCACGACTTGATCCCCACGTCATCAATAGTAAACATATGGTTCAAATCGCCAGGGGAGAGAGGAAATTGATGACATCATATTGTTACCACGATTTATTATAGGGATATAATTTTCTAGTTTGATATAAAGTGGAGTATGACAAGACTTTGTTATGTTTGACATTTTCAATAATTTATTTGCAATAATTTTGTTCTTCGCTAATATAACATAAAATTCGAAGTAACACTTACATATTTCGCAATTCTAATTATGATGTAATGTCAAAACTGGTAAAAACGGGCAGTATGTCCTACACTGTGTCAATTTCGTTATTCATCAATCGAAGTATAAATAGTTATTAGAAATAATAAACCAGTTGAATAAATACGATATAAGTATAATGGATAAAATATATCTCTTTTTATTGTCCAAAAGTAATATGTTGCAATAATTGTTGGACATCTTAAAAACACCGTCTTATAATCACAAGAATTAACAAAATTACCAACACAAAACGAAGCACAAATAGTGTTGCCGCAAGACCAAGACCAGTCTTGGTCTTGTCTCGTCTCGTCTTGGTCTTGTCGAGACAAGACCATAATTTTAGTCTCGACTGAAAAGTCGAGACGAGACGAGACCAGTACTGAGTCTTGTCGAGAAAGTCTTGAAGTCTCGACAAGACTCTCGACTTCAGTTTGTGGGTATTTTTGGAATATATTTACTAAAAGTGCTTCACAACTCAAGAGTAACGCTATAAATATTGTTTGAGAATTAGTAAAAAGACGAGAGATATGAATTTTTAAAAATTTATAATTATCTATTTTCGTTGTGTTCCTGAAACATTAATTTATGTGAATATAAAAATTTGGATACTTTATTAGAAATTCACAAACTGGGTTTGAAACTTGGCTTAAATAGTAAATATTGCAAAATAAGCATAATACTCCTATTTAAGATCTATACGTAAAGAAATAAATGAGCATTAATTGCATAGATTTTGGTATATAATAGAATAAATAATTAAACAGTTAAATCGGAGAGATGAACTGACTTGTAGAGACCTGGAGAAAACACATTGTAGGGATGTACGAATTCTTAGAAAACTTAAGAGAAAGCGGATTTTTTGAAACCTGAGATTACCAAGGTCACTGCAAGGGATGTTGTATAAAAAAATATACGTGACTTTGACAATGAAAAGAAATGTTGGGGAAGGGAAAATAAGGACAGCGACACGCATTTTATTTACAACTAACTATTTACACTAATAATATTATGTACAATATATTACAGTGGATTAGAGCACCCACACCGTTATTATTAAAGACGCTGGTCGACCAGTCGGGGAAAGTTCCCTGACAAATCTGGCTACGGCCCTGATTCCAATAAAAATAAATGTGACTTTCTTTTTAATTACCCGAAAACCCTAGTATTAAGATTACCTCTTAAAAAAATTTCTGAGGATATACACATTTCGCTGTGCTGATTCTCAATCGAAAAGAATTTTTCCAAAATTTGGAAAATTATTTATTGTTATGTATTCAATTCTTGCAGTGCTTTTTTAGTGCGCCACTGCCGACATGAAATTTGTATTAAAAATAATGAATTATCTAATAACGTACCTAGCTGACGTTGAATAGAAAATAAATTCGTAATTATTTTTAATACATATTTCATGTTGGCCAGTGACACTAAAAGTGTACACTTGCAGAATTAAATAAAAAATAAGATATAATTTCGGAATGCTGAATACCGTAATAAGTAAGTAAGTTTGTAAAACGATATATTAAATTATGGAATACAAATATTAACTGTAAAATTGAAAAACAATATTTAGGTATTTCACTTACTTAAAATACGTAAAGGTAAATAAATATTATAACTCACAATGTACACAAATTTTCATATTAATTGTTTGAAGAGATCAAGTAGACAATGATCCTAGAAGACTTTAAAAATGAATATCTCAAATATTTATTAGAATTTTTTAAACATGATTGTACTGATTTTCTTAGATTTTCATGCACTATTATATAAAATTATAAACAATTTGTTGATTGACGCAGAGTCGAGAGTCTTGTCGAGACTCGAGACAAGACGAGACTGACTGCAAGTCTCGTCTCGACAAGACCAAGGTAGTCGAGACTTAGTCAAGACCAAGACAAGACCGACCTCAAGTCTCGTCTCGTCTCGTCTTGTGGCAACACTAAGCACAAATTATTATCGACGCCAAAATCACCTTAATCGCATGAATGACAGAATGACATGAATATTCAAATAATTCAAATATTTGAAAATGACACTCGTTACCGCAGTTAAAATATAGTTTCTATTTCATTTTTTGCCATTGGTTAGACGGAGATAGCTTATACCCCTCCTAAACACGGACGACAATGCGATAGCGATAAAAGTTTAATATATTCTATATGTTTACGACAAAGATGCTAAATACAAGTTTTCTAATTCTTGCATCAGAAATTGATGATGTGGGGATCAACTGGGAGATATAGAGGTATATAAATACACACATACATTTTTGTATATTTAGCAGTGGCGGATGCAGAAGTGACACAATTATAGGTAAACCTGATTTAAACATACTCGCATTTATTAATAATTATTTATTGGTATGTTCATTTCTAATAGAACAGAACTAATTCTATAGTGCGATTATACACCATATAAACCCAACGTACTAGGAGGGAGGAGTGATAAGTCCGGTAAAATTTTAATTGATGACGTCACAATCCCAAACCTAATATGACATTTGTGAAGGACCATCTTTCAACAGGCCACGTTGAAATTTTCAGACAGATCCTATCATTAATTAAATTTTAGCAGTCATTGAAATTGGACAACCTATCGTAATTTTGCAATCATCAACGAACACGTATGACAACTTCAGAGGTTGGTTTGGAGATCAGGTGCAATAAAAAAGAGTTTTTCTACAGTCTATATACAAAGTAGCCATTTGCACTCTCTTTTGTCAACGCAAAATGTCACTTTGCCATTCATGCGCGACAAAGTACAATGAACGCTCGCTGTCCAAATTTCTATCTATACAATGTAGAAAAATGTCACTTGTCTGCATTCTTAATAGAAACGTTTAGTCAGGAACTAATGGCACTGTAGTTACAGATTTGCCACCTTCACAAGTCAATCTGACATAACTGCTGTGTCGGTATATTACATAACCAAACAAAATGCCGTACTGCTGTGAAAATAAAATAGGGCATTTATTTACAAAAACGAAAGTATAAAATGCTTAGATTAGATTAAAGCAATGGCTCAAGAAGAATGGAAAATAACGATAAATTAAAAATAAATATAAAATAAATGTGTGAACAGGTGTACTGCCACCTGCAAAAGTTTGGCGCGAAAGCTCCCAATGGACATCCACTTTTCCACTGCACTAGTTTAATGTACTTGAAACAAATAAATTATACAAAAACTTATAATATTCAGTACAAAATTGGCATTAATTTTTTGTAAAAACGAAAGCAAAACAATTTCTTGAAGTCATATTTGAGTACGTTCCTATCTTCACTGCAAAACTATTGAGTAGTACTGTAAGTACAAAGTATACATTTTCTTGGATGCACGCGGCATAATCCATATCGATTTCCTTGAAAAAAGAAAAACAATCAATAACGTATATTATTTCAACTTATTGGACCAATTCAGCGACGTTTTGAAGAAGAAACGACCACATTTGGCGTAGAAAAACGTTCTGTTCTATCTAGACAATGTTTAAGTGTACAGATGAGTAGTTTCCGTGGCCAAAATCGATGAATTAGGTTTCGAATTGTTACCACATCCATCATATTCTCAAGATTTAGTCTCCTGCGACGATTTCCTGTTCCCGAACTCGAAGAAATGACTCAGCGGAAAAAGATTCAGCTCTAATAAGAAGATCATTGCTGAAAAAACACGTATTTTGAAGAGTTGATGAAATTTTATTATTTTTAACTGATCAAAACATCGTCAAAACGTTAAACTAAGTAAATCAATCTAAAATAAGACTATGTTGATTTTTTTTTGTTGAAATAATTACTCCTTGTTTAATTTTTACCAGACAGCACTCCGCCCTCGTCCTGTGCAATTCTGCCCTTAATTTTTATTTTAAATATACAGGTGACTGAAGGCCATCACTGAGATCTCAGTAACTGTAAAAAATACGACTTCGGTTAAATGGGTCATGTTAGATTTATTTTTGTTTTGGCAAAAATTCTCATAATGAGGAATAAGTGATTTAGGTCAAAATTTTCATTTTTAAATAACTCACAAACAATTGGTAATCCACAATGTCAGATATTTTTATGTTCACTGGCGTACAAATATAAAAATATCAAACTTTTTAGATTAATTAATTTAAATAATAAAATGGCACATAGAACATTTGGAAATTTCACTCTTCATTTATACTCCAAGTATAAGGAGCGGAATATTTATGTTATTAAATTAATTTATCTTCTAGCCATTGAATGATGTACATCTTCGTGGGGCTAATGAATTTCTTATTAATTATTTCTTTCTCTAAAGTGTTGTTGCTTTCTTTATGTTCCCGTATGTATGAATTTCTTTCCCCTTTAGCAATTAAAACGCTCGAATAATTACAAAACCTAAAATTTTATATTTCTTTGATATTAAAACTCATAATGAAGTGTACTGAATCAAAAAGAAAAGTTTTTATTTTAAGCAGCGAGTATGAAAAGAAAATTTCGTGTCAAACAAAAAGTTCTTGTAATTCTTCCAAATTTAATAAGTGATCTTTGATCCTTATATAGAGATTCAACAAATTTACATGCGATATATTCACAAAAATATATTAACATAATCTTCGGATGTCTGTTTTCATAAATAATTATTATGCTCGTATATTATAAAATGAAATAATTCTCAAAATAGGTACGTACTTACTCGGTTCAAAGTTAGTGAGAGACAAGGATTGTAATTAATGAATAATTAAACCCGATATAAGAAACTACAAATATGTAAAAATACATGTACGAATAATGAATAATGTATGTTTCCCAAAATATAGTTATTAAAAACTATTAATTAATTTATGTATGGTACATATGAGGGTCACGCCAAAATTAATGAGAATAAGAATATCAGGAAGGCAGGAGATAACAAAAATTGCATTATAATTTTAAACATCTGACATTTTTAGTTACGTTGCGAAAGTTAAGATATTTAATCAATTTATATTTCTGTGCCTTGAATGACAATATACAGGATGGTGACTTATTTTTGAGCAAAATTGTATTTAGGTTTTTCCTACAGAAAATAATACTGCATCCGAATATGATATTGTTTTTAATTTTTCAATTTCTGGAACCGTAAAAATAGTTGAAAACAATAACATTTTTGCAAAAATCATTGATGCCATGAAATAAAAATGTAAACAAATATCACATACAATCACATACACAATTAGCAAATGTCAGACAAGAATTTTATAACAGATTGGGGCATTGTTTAATGGTAAATAGTGGTCTGTTTGAATATTTACTGTAATATGTTATTTTATATTAGAAATGTATTTGTGATAGTAAAATAAAAAATTTTAATAATAAGCTACAGAGGGTCGTATTAAAAAAAAAAATTTCATTCTCGTCAAACTACATTGTTGTAATCAACTGTTACATTGTTGTCATTAACTACAATAAAGGTGTTTTCATTTTCCTCGTTTTGAAAATAAGTTTAAATGTCAAGAATCTATGACACATGTTTGCGCTTTTGGATAAATTTTTGTTCCATGGCATCAATGATTTTTGCAAAAATGTTATTGTTTTCGATTATTTTTACTGTTCCGGAAATTGAAAAATTATAAACAATAGCATATTCGGATGCAGTATTTTTTTCTGTAGCAAAAACCTAAATACAATTTTGCTCTAAAATAATTAGGGGAGCAAATAACTGTACATTAAGATGTTACCATTGAAATCCCTAAACTGCTGCGTCGTCCAAGTCACCACCCTGTAGAAATAACAGGAGCGAATTTTCGAATCACGATTTATTATAATTTCATGTGCTTATGAGTGCAAAGAAAGTTTAGATTTAGTTTTTAATGAACAAACATCTTCTTTGCATACAATTTACGGCTGATATAAAGTATTTGAACGTACATGAATTTCTGTTCAATACCAGAAAAGAGCAAGTTAATACCGAAAAACCATTGCTGCTGTCTTCAACTGAAGATTGGATCTTCAGCTATTATTAGAATCATATTAGCAATCGTAGATAAAATATTCCCTCTAGTGGCGCAGATCGGTACTACGGAAAGTAATCGTATAAGCGCCATATTGAATAAGTGACAGCTGAGTGAGAAGTGTAGTAATTAATAATTAAATATTTAAACTTATCGCTTTCATATAAATAAGTTTTTAAACTTGCTTTGTATACACAGTCAACGAAACTCAGTGAATAATGTAAACTGTCCTATGTCAAAAGCATCGTATGGCAGCCATCTTGTTTCAAAAATCAGCGCCTCTATCGTTAATTTCGATTGCAAATACTATCACCTATTATTCAAAAAAAGGTGTGAATCGTTTTGTGCCACATTGGATTCCTGATTTCCAAAAAGCGGAATATGTAAGAATGAGCCAACTAGGTATTAAATAGTGTAGGTGCCCAATGAAAAATGTAATGCATGTAATATTTTTTTAAAACACGGGACTGATAAATTCAGTTAGGTTGGACGGATAGAAGACAGTTACAGCTAAATGGTACACTAAAAAATTCTTGCTTGAAGTGCTCAGTAGAGTTCCAGAACCAGGAATTATGTTAAGTACATCTTCCCAAAGAACAGCTTCAACACTTCAGTTTTTGGCAAAAATAAATTTAAAAATAACACCGCCATACTTAATTGATTTGAAAATGTGAGATATTTTGATATTTTTCGCGTGAAAAAGAGTTTGATGCTGAAATTGATGATTATTTTGAAAGCATCCATAAAGAAGATTCGTTCAGAGCTTTTAAGAAGTGAAAGGAAAGAATGGCAAAGTCTATTATTATTGAAGGATAAAAGTTTGAACTTATTTAAAATAAAATTATAAAAAATTAGAACCATGTGACTTATTCTCAATAATTCAAGCGTGTCCCTCGTATAAGTTTAGTTTTTGAGTAAAACTAATTACCCAATTGAAGTTCCCACAATATGTATTCGCAATCGTTGATAAAATTTGTAATCTACGGGAGCAAATCGGTTCTACGGAAAGCAATCGTACAAGCGCCATATTGAATAAGTGACAGCTGAGTAAGTAGTGTAATAATTAATAATTAAATATTTAAACGTATCACCTTCATCTAAATAACTTTTTAACACTCGGTTTGTACACACAGTCAACAACACACAATGAATAAAGGAAACTGTCATATATCAAACCAATTGTATGGCGGCACTTTGTTTCGAAAATCAGCGCCACCAACGTTAATTTCGATTGCGAATTGTGATTCAACTCAATAAAATTATTTACACCAATAAGTTATCTCTGTTGTACTCTTTGTATATCTAAATACCCGTGAAGTAACATTGAAATTTGATTAAAAATGATATATAAATACATTGTAACTTTTTTATGTTTGAAACGTGTTCAAATAAATTTGTTTTAATTTTCTGTTAGGGGTGTTTAGTGTTGTACTGCCAAGGGTTAATAGTGTTGTCGTACGGGCCTGAAACAATGTGTCGTAAAGTTATGAACATTTATAAATCCATCCCACGCTAGTCATTTGTCCGGCCTCTGGTGTCACATACACTCATCACAACTACCCGCCTCACACCCGAATATTCCCGATCCCACACGAGAATAGCCGAAAGGACAACGCTAAACCTACATTTCCTCCTTTCCTAAAATGGACAATAACAATATCTACATACGTTATAAAAATTTAATATTACCCATGCTAGAAGCAAACATCGTAGAATAACTGGAATAGGATTAAAGATACGGTTTTAATTCCTTGAAAAATGGATTTCCAAGGGTCTATTCCTTTTATAAAGATCAAAAAGTTTTTATTTTATAACTCTAAACAAAGTAGAAATTCGGGTGGAATTTGGAGCGCTCTTATTAGTTTAGAATGCGCTCTAATATTTGGTTTAGTGCTCTTGAATGTGCCCCAGTTTATTGTGAAGATTTGAGCTATATTCTTCAGTACAAAATGAGGGTAATATGAAAAAATTACTGTTCCTTCGTTTTAGGATTGCATTGATGAATCAAACAGTTATAAATCCAGATAAGAAATTCGACTCGTTTTGCTTTTTTCGCTCTAACATAAGATCCTTGCAAATGTTTTTAGTCCAAAGTGAGCAACGCGCAATTAACTTTCTTATGTTCATGCCCATGTTCTGCTATTTCTCTAACCTTGATTCCATCCAGTACCATTAAGTAAACTTTTTCGATGTGATAGTTGGTGGTATCGGTAGTTAGCTGTCCCAAACATTTATTATAAAGCAAGCTGATACGACCATGGTTAAATTATAAATGATGGAGAATAGTCCCAGTAAAAAAGTCCAACTCGGCTTTTAAATGCAAGAATTTATTCAAGAATATTTCCAATTTTAGAGAACCACTGACAAACAATAACTGAACAAACAAAATGACTGAAATCTTCAGCGATATCTTTCAAACTACAATTGTAGAGCCAGAAATGTTGAGGCTCAAAACTTTTCAGTCAACCTTCATACCAGAGCAATGGGCACAGAATCAGGGGAAACACTAGAGAAAACAGGGTATGAATTTAGATTTAGAAATTATCAGCGCACCACAAAATTCCCTTAAAGAAGACCATTATTTTAAATAACTGATTTATAAAGGGTTTGTCTTGTAAGGGTTGATCTCCCTTGACCATTCCGGGCGTCCTACTGGTGATTAAGCCATGATGGTGATAGTCGCCGGTCTGATGGACACCTGGCGGAATAATTAATAACTAATCTTCCCCTTCTTGGACGCCCTGCAGTCCTAGAGGGTAGAAAATCGTGACAATCAAATATGAATGCGGACAGGACCTTGAGGAAATTTAAAATTACTTACAGCACGATTTTTCAAGGCTGAATACTTTATAAGAAGAGGAAATGAAGTACTGATTATTTATTTAATTGACGCACAATTAAGAAGGGATAAGATTTTTAATTCGTTCATATTTATATAATTCGTTATCTGTTTTAAAATCATTGTATTCTACGAGAAATATGAATACTGTATATCAAATTTCGTCAATTAACCCGACAGCAACATGAATACGAACATCAGAAGTGAACCTATTTTATTTGAACACATTTCGTGACACAGATGGGAAAACATAATTGGTGGAATTTAGAAGTCTGTATTAACGTGTTTTAAAGCTAAAGCAGTCCTCTGTGAAAAATATTTTGGCAATGTTATAACATCATCTGTCACATAGAAAGAAAAATTCAATTTTAATTTTGAAAATTGTGGCAGGAGTAAAGGGTTTTGGAGTCAAATAGAAAAAAAGTATTATTCATGGAAAATAGTTAAGTAAACCATAAATTACGATAAAATATGACAATTTTCAAAACTGATCACAACGTAAGACGTAAAGACGTTTTTTTATTCAGGTAACCGGGTTACATATGGTTAACTGGGCAGTAAGCTTAAGCTCGGAACCTCGTGTGAATAAAATATGCTCGGTTACTACAGATGTTTCTGCCATATTAATTATCTTGTTCGTAGTGTGATACCTACATTTGATTGAAAGCGTATTGTTGGTACAAAATACGTTGACAAAAAATGTCACAATTTCCATTTTTACATTTACTGAAAAGTGCTTAACTGCCAAAATATCAGAACAGTTATAAACTAGAAAATGATAACTATAATAGTAACATGGCATGTAATCGGACACATACCGTGGTTACATGTTTGATGTAACCGGAATACTTAATAAAATGCGGTTATCATGTAACTGTAGGTAACCGCTCTGAATAAAAAACGTCTTAAAGGTAGTTAGGAATGAATAAATTTTAAAACTGTTTCAAGTTTAAAATTCTAAAGAAACTAGAAACACAGAAAATATGTTAAAACAGTTTTGTATACAACTTTTAATTCTGAGCAATTTTGCACTGTATAGTTTTACCGTAGAATGAACACGAGAGCAGGAAATTGCAAAAAAGTAAAATTCCATATTAAATCCTTATGTTTGCACCTGACCGTTAACACCCTGTATATGTACAAGCCTTAACACAACTGACTAAATTCTACCCATTGTTTTCTAATATAATTCGTTTTTAAGAAGGTTAAAATGTTAATATATACAGGGTGTAAATGAAATAAGTGCATTAAATTTAACCAGTAATATGACTCGTCGAGAGCAACAATTTTTCTAAATATTTTTTTTTTCTAAATCTTCTAGTTTTTGAGTTAAAATTCTTGAAAGATTTGTTTAAAATTTTGTTACCCGCCAATGGCTAGATCTCTGCTGTCTGAATCAAAGTGCGATGTACACGGCACAAAAATTGTCGGGTGGTGGTTGCATACTTGCAGACACAGTAATTAATAAAAGATCAACGGAAAACATATTATTAATAAATTCGTAATAGTACAATTTTTGAAATAAAGAAATTTAAAATTTGGATAACAAAATTATAAAAGTTTCTGCACTTGGGTGAATAGAGTAAGAGCGTGGGAAGAGCATACTAGATATGGAGGTTATGAAATGAATTCTCGTGTGTCAACGAGTCAACACGGCAAATTATAACAGTTTAAATACGTTATTCAAAAAATGTAAGTAAATACTTTTGTCCATTTAAACAAGGTGGGATTATATGAGGACCAATGACTCGTCAATTTATTTCCGCCCAAACAATTAATGATATTTTTTGTTGAAAATTGTGTTTCCTTCTTACAGTATGAGGATTTTTGTGACCAGATAAGTGTATTGTACATTTCACTTTCTCTAATATATCCAGCCCTATCAGTGAACAATACAACCTATTCGCAAAATTGAAATACTGGAAACAATGAAATTTTAGCACATGGTATGGAAGTAACTGTTGCTCTTTTAAAATATTCCTCGAAGATATTGTATGTGGTACAACATAAATTTACGAATATTACGAAGAGGATGATTTTCGTGTAACTTCGCTGACCTTGAGAACTTCACCATAGGTAATTACAATGTCTGTGTATCCGCTATTCATAAACATAAGTATTTTGCCAGAATTTTACCTTATAAACAAGTTTATTACTAATGTTAAAATTTAATTGCAACAACTGACAGGACTATCAATTAGTAAAACAAAATTTCCATAGCTATTGCTACTGCATTCAATTATTTAAAAAATATTTGGAACGACTCGTCAATTTACGGGGTGGTAAAAATGATAAAAAAATATGTTATTTCGAGAAAAAATTATTAAGAAATATTGTTGCTCTCGATGAGTTATATTTCTGGTTAAATTTAATGTACTTATTTCATTTACACCCTGTATATATATTTTATCAATAATCTGATAAAGACAATTAGAAAATTTTCAAATATTAATTTGCTATTTGTTTTGATCCCCTGAATCAAATCCCAAAAGCACAGCCGTCACTTTTGAGACAATCTGTATACAATGCAGTTCACCAAGATTGTATACACTACTTACGGGAGTACAGTAGTGTTGTAGAATATATAATTGAAGATGAAAATATCTATGCAATAAAAACATTCCTCGTTTCTTAATTATCCAGTGCGACAAATTGCAATAATTAATAATGATTACACAGCAAAGAAATCAATTAGAACGGAAGCAGTTGACGCTAAAATATGGACAAGTAATCCCGGAAACGAAATGTAAATATTCCCGTTCCGGCGATCAATCATGCCGGAAGTCTCTGCAAATTCCACGAAACTGGATATACGAACAACGGACCTGATTATCCAAATCCACAACAAAACAAGCAAAATTATTTTTTGTAACTAAAATTAACGGGTACGAAATTCATGACGACCTCCTCTATGTACTGAGAAATGAGAATAATTCAAGCATTTAAATTCAAAATGATCGAAGTGTTATATTTATGTTTTTTGAAAAAACAAAAAAGTGTTCTTTAGGAAAGGAACAATGACAATGTGATAGACGGGAGTTCCAAAATATATATTTAGATTAGAATGCATTCTAAAATTAGCGTGTTTACAATAAAATGAGTAAGTAGTAAAAATTTAATTCTATTCCATATATTTTTATTTTTTATACAGTATTGTTGTAAAGTACAATATGGTAAAAATTCCCTTTCGCCAAAATTAAGATCTCATTGTAAATCAAACTAGATACAATATAAGTACGAGGGTTATTCGGAAAGTAAGGTTACAAGGCGTGTAGTTCTTGCGGGGAAATGTTTTTTTCAAAGTTGGTACCACTGCTGTGTAGTGAGGAGCCAGCCGAAACAAACGAGCGGTGCCGGACGTTATTAGCTTTTTAACTCTCGTTGTCATGAAGGTGCGAAGTGCGCGTTGTAATACGCTACCTGAATGCAAAGGGCATGAGTGCGGCCGCGATTTATCACGAAATCGTTTCAATTTATGGCGAGGACGTTATGTCAAGACATGTGACAAAAATGGGTCAAACGGCGATCAGAAAGAAAATGGTTTTCAATTTTTTGCACCAGTTCATGTCACCACGGATGGTCGTCCACTTCTCTCTTCATCGTGAATTTTCGTCTTTCCAGAATTGAAATTCCGCACCCATTACATGTTGTATTGAGAAATGAGAATACTCCCCATAAACTAAGCGGGGCGCTTATGCCCTTTGGAATCAGGTAGCGTATTCGCACTTGGGGGAAGGATGAAGGCGCTCATCTTAAACCTTACCGATGAGAGTTAACAATCTACAAACGTCTGGCACCGCTCGTTTGCTTCGACTGGCTCCCAACTACACAACAGTGATACCAACTTTGAAAATAAAATTTCCCCGCGACTTGTAATCTTACTTTCCGGATAATCCTCGTATATAAACTGACGTGAAGGTAGGCAGCTAGTTGGGGTAAAGTAGTGAGTGAAGTCCGTCAGGAAGTAGGTAACAGGTAGAATCTTGTAAATAAAGTGTAAATATGTAATTTTGCTGTTTCTAGCCTGATTTTAAAACAAAATTTGAGTTGTTTTCCGGCCTTGTATTAATAACGTAGGTTGCGGTATAACCTACAAATGTTATAATTTTTCATCCAAAATTTCATTGTTTTCCGATTTCATGTAGGTTTATTTGCTTCGGCGACTAAAATTCACTCACGTGGTATTTATTATTATACAAGAGGTGGTATCCTGTAGATCCCTGTACGGCGACCTGTAGATCTATTGTTCCCTCCAGATTTACTCCTATTCTAGGAGTCCTGTTTCTTCAGATCTAAATCTATTAGCATATCCTGCTGGATCTTTTCTGCCCCCAGGATATTATATCTGCTGCTCGTAAAGACTTCACAGTGGCATATAAGGTGCTAAGGGGTTTCTTCCTCTTCACCACACACGTGGTAACAAATAATCCACATCAAATCGTAAATAATGAAATATTGGTATCTGCGCAGTATGACTATAAATTGCTGAACTATTTTGAAATTTAATTTTATTATTTTCCGATTTCATCTGGTTTATTTCTCTCTGCAACTAAATTCAACATTTTCAAACATGAAATCGTAAATCGTAGTGAAAAATTATAACATTATTTGCAGGTTATGTATACGTACGCTAGCTGTTATTTTGGCACGGGCACCCGTATCTACTTCCCAAGAAAAATGGCATATATTTGCACGCGTCTTTTATTACGTCTGTTATACTGAAAAATTCGTAATTTGTTTGATTTTTCATCACATACTAAAAATTTCTTATTAAATTAATGATTTAGTATTTTTCATAAGATATTTGACCAATAATTTAGAGCTCAGTATACGCAGATTTAATTCTGAACAAAATGTTGTAATGTTATGTAACATGAGCATTCGCTAGTCAGTACAGGAAAACGAGCGGCGAGCGGCGAACCGAGCCGCTCAATTCGCACAATAGTGCTCCACTGGACTGTCGGTTTTTTGACGAATCCCTTTGATTGTTACATTACAATTCAGTGCAGGTCGTCGTTTATTCGTTCTGAACATATTTTCATATCTATCTAGTACCAGTAGTCGGCATAGTTCCGTCGCGTATGGATGGTTTAATATATTTATTTTATTATAGTGTGAAACGTGAAACAATTTGCTACTTATAGTAACTATGATAAATGGAGTGGTCCCAGGAAAAGATTTTATTTTTTATTGATGAGTATCGTCTAAACTCAATCTTGTAGGATCCAAAGGACCCACAACATTATAATAACCTACCATAAACATTTCTTTCTCTAAATAGATTTGTCTACCACCACCGTTTTGATTTTTTCTTTAGAATTAAATACTTATAACCCATTATAATGAACGCAGCACCCGCAACTTCTAGGTTCGACATTTTTGAACGAAATGAGAGTGGAGCACAGTTAAACAAAACATTTAAAACGAGCATTCGTGTGTGTTTTTTGAATCGTACCGAGCATTACATTACAACATTTGGGTCCAGTCAGTCGCTGCCTTTATCTTCAGAGAAAAAGTAGGTATTCCCAGTAACAGGTGTAACTAATAATAAAAAAGACAATACATACACGAAATAAAATTTTGTAACTTCGAATATTTAAATTTCAAATACATGACCAACATTATTGAAAAATAACTAGAATAATGAATCTGGGAATATTTTAAAATTTGAGTAGATACGGTAAGTAGGTATTTTACTCATAGCATGACATGTGTATTACACAAAAATAGTATTATATAAGCAGTGTATTTTCAGTTATGAATAGAATTGTATTTGGATTTAAATCTGTCATATTGCCGTTCTATTGTTCAACGTCATAATGTAACAAAATAAACATATCTCGTGCGCATTTGATTTGGCTGTCTCATTGTGTGGTGACGTCAGAAGAAGTGCTTGGCTCCTCTTAATGCGCGTGTTCTTGTCTCGTTGTCATCCCTGCATTGGAAAGATATCTCTCACTTCTCAACACCAGAATAAAGAAACACTATATCCGTGAGCGCTCTGACGGCCAGAGTAGACCAAAACAGTAGTTACGGTAGACAGTAGGAACAGAAAAGGAAATTAGGACAAGGATGAACTGAACGAGTAGATATTTAAGGAATGGAGATTAACAACATATATATGAGTATTGTGACGCTTAATTTAAATAAGGGTATGGTGAAATTGAATTTGGAAAATTGTTTTCTCAGTAAATATGAAAATATTTCTATGCATATTTCATTTCAATTTCAATATGCAAAACTAATATTCAATCAATTCCTACGGAAATGACTCTTATTTTAATTCTTTTCTATTATGTAGAATAAAATACTGAACTGCACTTATTTCATGTGATATTTTACTTGTATTTTATGACAGTGTCTATGTCTAATGGATGTTACAGATTATAGTGCAACCCCTCCCTAAATCACTTTATTCACTGTACCTTAGTATAAATACTAAATAAATTATAAGCTACGTCAATTATAATTTATTATAACGTCAACTGGGGTAAGTGTGACAAAATATTGAGTTAACTGTGAAACATTTTATTCTGAACTAAATAGAAAAGAAAAATATTACCTATGTAATATCGTTAGCCTTATTCTACGAATACTCTTTAATTTGATATTTCTTACTTTTATATAACAGGTAATTCTTACTGCCAGGCTACATAATAAAAATCTGGTGGGGCCAACACAATACCTCCCGCCATTTACAGCTCGAGTCACAAAAAAACAAGTTTTTTGGATTAGCGAATTTTACTCTAATTTTGACAGTTTATTTCTTAAAATATAGTCTAATCAAATCCAAGTAACTACCTTTTTTTAAACCCCTCAACAGGATTAAATCACAATTACAGAGTGGGTTCACATTCACACACATCCATGCCTTAGTGGGATTCGAACCCAGAGCCCCGAGGGCACTCATGACATGAGGCGTTGCTCTAACCATTGAGCCACCGGAACTATAATAAAATGAAGATTAAATTTTAAATACCGGGATAGAATAGAATTCACTAATCCAAAAATGAGAATTAGCTTAAATATTTTTGTGAATCGTTAATTTTTATTAATCTAAATACATACCTTTATATTTACTTATGCTGGAAACTGTATTGAATTCCTTTTCTATCGTTCTATTTACTTTTTAAAACGTTACTAATATTATTTTGAAATGGTTAGTTCTTCGATAGTGACATTTATCTATTAGTTACATACATTTGAATAACTGCTTTTTGTTTATTTAAAGCGTATGCTCTGGGATTTAAATTATAGATAATTTTATAAATTTATCCATAAAATATATAGAAAATGTATTAATGCAAATCTATAGAAAATTTAATAATCTTTAATTTTTATAATAACATTAATATCGAAAAAATAACATTTTAAGGTATTTTTCGAAGAAAACTATTTTGAGCTTCTAGTAAAGTGCCATTTCCGGTTATCCGATTTTCATTAAAATCTAATGGGCTCTTTCTAATACAAAAAAGTTCGAAATACAAGATTTTAAAATTTTCTGAATGATAGTATTTGAGTTAGAGTGGAGGATCCACACACATATTCACACAGACATCATCGTGAAAATGTTAAAATTAGATTCTAGGGACCTTAAAACGTGGTCTTTTACCAAAATCTCGATATGCGATTTTTAGCAGTATACCTCCCTTACCAAGGGTAGTGGGAGGTAAATAGGAGTACTGTCAAGTATGAGCCGGTTTCACATTTTTTAAAAAGTATTTTAAATGAAAGTTTATACAATATTTTTCATTGTAAAAAGAAAATTATAATAATTTATTATTTTCGTAAATAATTAAATTAAAAGTTTGGCACCAGAAATAGTCATGAAAAAGAACCCCCCACTCCTGTGACGTCGGGGCACATAGGAAAACAGTTTGTCCATCACCTATAAATAAAAGTAGGCGATAGTTTGTCATATGTTAAACTATATGTACTCCGACGTCACATTCTGTTTCAGATCACCTGACTTTTAAAAAATATTTCACAAATTTCAATAATTAAGTGTAAACTATCTAATGGATATTTCGTGATATTTTTAAATATGAGGCTATTTAAAGAACAATATTTTTTTTAAAAATTATTACTTCGTAGTCATATAAAAATTCTTGCAACAGCCCTATTGTGTCTTTTGTGCTATGTAATTTAAAGAAAACAAAAAAAGTGGGGCAATAACTCCTGCATTCTACACCAAGGTAACGCACCGGCTCACTATTCATTTGTGATTTTTTTTTGTAAAAAACAATACCGTCTTGATGCCGCAGCCATATACTTAACATGACCCCTTGTGACATTTTGCTTCCCGAATATGAAAAGGACATTGATATGACAGCGTTTTGCGACCAAGGAAACAAAAGTAAAGTCACCGGAGGTGTTGAAAGATATAGGGTAATTCCGGGAGAGATGGCTTACCCTACTACAAAGTGTATTCCACAAGTGTATTGCAGATTAGAAACAACGTTGATATAAGTGCATTATAATGAGGAATACATTAAAGGACACAATATTACTATTTATTCATGACTAAATTATTACTTTTTGAAACAACTGAAAATTATTAATTTTTTTTATTTTTTATCAAACCTTGTAGACCCAGAGACCTATTCTAATTCGTAGCGCATGTCACCAAGTCCAGATGGAACTTGTAGGGATTTTTAATGTATGTATTGACATAAATTAGAACCAAATGTTGGTAACACTACTTGTTGAATATATAAATTTGAATAAGAGTATTTGTTTAAAAAAACAAGAAAGAACTTCATGAACACATAGTAAATATGTAACAACTTATAAAAAGAAACGAAAAAACGCAAGTGAATATAATTCTAAAACTAAAGGTAACTAAACTATACTAATTAAATATATAAAACACAAATAAAAATAGTAATAATACCAATCCAGAAAATACTCAATTACAATGACGAATGCTGCCTCAAAACATGCGATGATGGCTTAAGGCCCATTCAGAATAAGAAAAATTAGCGGCAGTGTAAAAATTAGTGGCATCGGTAACGTAAGAAATTTATAGTAAAAATTGTTTACGTTTACAATGAAAAATGATTGAAATTATAGTTCCTAGGAATTTTTTATTATAAATTACTAGAAACTTTATTCAGTGCAAGGTTGACAGTTATAGCTGTCATTTAATTTTTGCGTAATGGATGATGACTTATTAATATCAAGCGCAATAGATTGTCAAAAAGCTCCACATTCATTCTTGTGTAAGAAGAAACATTTCTGTGTCGGTTAGTCTCATTTCTTCCAATAAATTGTGGTAATCGCCTTGATTTTGTCTATTTAGATTTATAGGTCGAACCCAACATCTTCTTCTATTATTTTTTTAATTTTTAATTTATATAGCGCAACAGCTGATGCACATATCAAAATAATCATTTTTCTATTGCTTATTTTATCAGATGCAATCAGATGTCAGAACAGAAGTCAATAAACGTCAAAACAGTCAAAAAAATTAAACGGTAGCGGTAGTGGCAACGTAGAAGTTTGGAGTTTGCAAACTCCTACCGCTGCCGTTGCCACTGCGCTACTACTAATTTTCTTAATTTTTGGATGTGAACGAATACGTTTGCTATAACGCATTCAATCTTTTACCCAGGCCACTACCACTGCCACTAATTCTACTGCTACCTTAATTTTTTTGTTGTGAATGATACTTTAGCGAATACGCCATGACACTTCGCATCTGTTACGGACCACGCGCCTAGTGTCATGGCGGATTTCTCGCATGTTCGCCGGCTATGACGTCACGGATATACTTCTCACATATTTCGCTAGGTGACAGCACCATCGAAAAGCGCCAATTATGGCGTCCGTCAACGCCAAATTGAATTAGAATAGGTCTCCTAGGTCTCCAAACTTTTCTGATCGTTGACCCTTTCAAGAATTTTTAAATTTTTCATTGACCTTTTTATTCTACTGTTACGTGGCTTGACATCGGCCACTTTGGGCACGCTTGTCATCGACTAATAGAGACCAACAATATTTTTTATGGAATACGTTTTTTTATTCGTGATTTGTGAATATCGTTGTTGTCGGTGTTATTTCATATCTTCATATCATTTAGAATAAGATTTGTCTATAAATATATAAAAAATGATGTTTGACGATGTAGGTATAATAAATTTATGTATTAGAACGAATATAATTCTATTGTCAACCAAGTTCCAAGTAGTTTATTAAACAGGTAACCCTTGTACCCTAAGGCATTTAGAAATCTAGTAATCTACCCCCGAAACTCTTTTGAATTCCAACTACCTCCCGTTATCGAAAATTTCATCTTAGTTCACTATCACTTTTCTTTGCGAGTTTGAAAAAGGCGGGAATGATTGCGTAGTACTCGCAGAATTGTTCTGGTCTGGTTGCTAGGTTGGGGTTGCTAGGGTGTGGGACGCGCGGGGAGATTAATTAAAGAAAGGGGATGCTAAAACACTGAGCTGAATGCTGGAAATAAGACGTAGATATATTGTATGGAAGAAGGATTTATAATGTAGGAGAGGGGGGAGCCGGAGCCAGCCGACGTCCAGAAAAGCGAGGGTGGGGGAGGCACATAGGCGCGCCAGACATTTTTCAAAAATTACAACGTTCAAATTATAATTTAGGGCTCTCAACTTGTTCCATGCATTGACCCCCTATAAAATTTATTTATTTAGCGTATGGCTAATACATTATATAATATAATTACAAATAATTTTTTCATAAACAAATGTCTAAACTTTTTATACTCTATTGACTCGTCAGTGGAATTTTTATATTGTAAGATTTTACATATCAAGTGAATTATAAAGAAAATGTTTGTCGAATGATGATAAAATAAATAAATATATCATGATGGTTTATTACCCATGTTTGAGTGTGCCAAGATGGCATTTCAGTGACCTTATGCAATCTCGTCCTGCATGAAACCGTTAATACAATTACTAGAACAGGTACTATATTTAAGATGTATAATCAAATTTGAGCATATACAGATGCTATAGTCATAATAACAGAAAACGCAACGAAACTGGGAGAATTGGGTATACCATAGTAAAATTTTAATATCTTAAATAAGAAGACGAATATATATATATATATATATATATATATATATATATATATATATATATATATATATATATATAAATTAATGAGTATTAGTGAAAAAAATTATTTTCAATATTGATTAAGTCGCAAACTACAAGCGATTAAAGTTGATTACTAATTAGGTATGACGCATTTTTTAGGCTTTATTACAGAATCAATATCAATTTATTGAAAATATTACCATAGCATCAACGCATAACACGCTCTGGGGTGTTATTTTGGTATATAACATACCTGTCGGACGTTAAAGTATTTGACAAATCTTAAGACATTTGACAGTACTTTTGTTACCACAGCCATCTCCATCGTAACAGCTAGCATTCACGAATTTGATTGGACGCCTGATTTTAAAAACGAGATTCGCGCGTCTTCTGCGATCACCTTTGAAAGATTATGAACTGTCACGTTGTTGTATAACCTAACAAAAAAAAATTACAATTTTATGTTTCATGAATTTGTTTACTTATAATATCTCGTAATATTAACGATAATAATGTATTTATAATTAAATCAATTTGTAATATGTATTAATTAAATTAATAATAATAACTAATCAAAACAAACAAGCACAAGTGCCATCCGCCGTCATATTTTGTGTCATAGTATTTTCAAACTGTTTCAATGTTCTATAATTTATTAAGAAAAAAATGCTTATTATTTCTGTTCTCTCTAGAACTAACAGTTTGTCGACCACTGGAAGTACCACCTACGTCACGCGAGAAATTCTTAACTTTAAAAATTCATATCTTGCTTGTCGTGTTTGCACTAAAATTCTTATTTCATCCTGTTCTTACAGAATTTTTTTTTCAAAATCGTGTAGGACCCTACTTTACAACCACATGGAGGATAAGGCAATGGTAATCGGATTGTCAGTGTCAACAGTACAAGAAAGAAGAATACCTCAAAACCTCGAGATCAGAAACAAAATATTTAAAGGCATATCCAGCTTTATATATTTGGGAAGTAAGTTCATAGACTACAACATAAAATCTGCCATTGAAGAAAAATTATGGCGGCAAACCGCACGTATTTCTCAATTTAAAGGTCTTTAAAAGCAAAGTAATATCTAGAAAAACAAAATTAAGAATATACAATACCCTTATCCGACCAGTAGTAATCTATGGATGTGAAACTTGGACAATGACATAATACAACATAATGATGCTGAGAAATTTTGAAAGAAGAATATTACGGAGAATCTTTGGAGCTAAAAAAGAGAGAAAATGCTGGAGATATAACTACGAACTAGATGAGCTAATCAATGAAGGAAACATCATAAGATATATCAAGGCCCAAAGAATTATATGGTTGGGACATGTGACAAGAATGAACCAGGAGCGCATGCCGCTGAAAATAATGAAAGGCAAATACACTAGAAGGAGAAGAGAATAGCTAGATAACGTGCATGAGGATTTGAAGAAGATGAAAATATCTGGCTGGATGAATAAAGTTTCTATAAGAAGTGAATGGAGGAAGATTGCAAAGGAGGCCAAAGCCCACCCTGGGCTATAGATCCACAGAAGAAGAAGAAGAAGAAGAAGAAGAAGAAGAAGAAGAAGAAGAAGAAGAAGAAGAAGGGTGTGCCAGTCTTTTTTATTTGCAAATTTAGTTTTTTTTTTATTTTGTTGAGGGTGTTTACATTTTGTCACCTGTTGCTAAGAGAGCACCACACGCATCGCGCATTTTTGTACTAAGTATTTGAAAATTGGAAATTATTTTCAAGTTTCAAGTTTGACTTCGGTCGGAATTGAAACTGATGATAATTGCAATTATGTTTACTATTTTCAAAAAATTCGTAAAGTAGGTATCCAACTTGCCTATCGAGCCGCATTTGATGTCTCAAGTTCCATCGATCCGTTTCAAAATTCTATCGACCCCGCAGAGGCTTTATGTCAATCCTATTGGGAATCCCTGATTTAGAGTCTATGCTTTTTATCTCTCTAATATACCAAATCCACATTTTAAGTTGTATTTCTTTTACAACTTAGAGTAGATCATCTGGAGTAGGTACCTATCATTTTTGACATTTTTTGTCCCTTTTTATGGTGTATTTGATTATTCTGTTCGTGTATATTTGAGCAAAAAATGTTATATGAAGGTATGTTCAGAAACTTTTTGTTACAGAATTACAGCCCTTTTAAAGTGCACCTTATCAGGCACATTTATATTAATAACTCTGGTACTAGTTGCAGAATTTTGAAACTTGGTACGAGGATCTTACTTATTTAGATGCATATTTATACTTTCTTTTGTTTCTGTATCTCAACCAGAAGCGTTTCATATGGGGTAGCCATGAACGTTTTTCATTATTACTTATAAAGTATTACATACAGTGCAAACTTGATAAATGTTGATATATTCAGTTTTTGAGATATTTTATCTTTCATAAAAAATCGAAGAGGCATAAAAAAAACAATTTAATTCATTATACATATTGCACAAAATGTGCTTCATAAATGTTCATAAGATTCCTATTCTATACATATTATTCAATCAATAATTATTAATATTTTCTTAGTAATTTTAAAATGCATAACAAAATCTACAAACAATATCATTTTCAAAAATTTACCTTAAATAATTTAAATGTCTTTTTTTTTCGAAATCGACATGAAATACACGATATCACTCCACGAAGTTAGCCAAAATAATATCTAAAGTAAAACTTTTATGTCAACTTTACATTCTCATCTGTCAAACCTGAATTAACCTAAATTTCTAACTTCCATAAAAAAATATACGTATTACAAACTTTCTTTCACTGGATATTCTGTGTTCACATACCAAACAACTATGACTACTAATCATTTTTAAGTTAGTGGTAAACTGGAATGTCCTGAGAAATAAATGATGTTTGTGCTGTTATAGTAATTAACGTATCAAGGATGTTTATAAGGACAATAACGCCTGAGGTCAACAGTGTACTTTTCGAGGGCCTCTGGCCCGAGATGTGTACGTTAACCGAAGTCATTATTGTCCGTTTAATTCTCGTAGTGCATTCAACGTTTAACGTCCGACTATAATTTTTAATATTCTACGGATTACGGATCAGAAAGTTTGAATAAAATTTACAGGGTAGGTAGGCTATGAATGCTTCCGCTTGTTTTTTTAGGCTTTATTACAGTATCAATATCAATTTATTGACAATATTACCATAGCAACAACTCATAACACGCTCTAGGGTGTTATTTTGGTATATAACATACCTGTCGGAGGTTAAAGTATTTGACAAATCTTATGACATTTGCCAGTACTTTTGTTACCACAGCCATCTCCATCGTAACAGCTAGCATTCAATTGATCTAACGTTTTACAAATACATAACATAATGCTATTTATTTATGTTTTTAATTTATGATTTAATGATTTCGGAAAAAAATATAATGTATACCCCAGCACTAAGTATTTTTTTATTACTCATATGGTTTATTCTCCTCGGCTATCGCCTTGTAGAATAAATTCCATATTCGTAATAAAAAAAAATACTTTAGTGGCCTAGGTATACAATAGTTATTTGTAAGGGGTACTGCAGGGTTAACAATTAATAAAAATTTGACGTTTGGAGCACATCTGTTACTCAGAACCACCTTAGAACTACTGTTCATGAGCATTAGACATTCTTTAAAATATTCTATGAAATTATTTATCCCTCTATGAATTGAATCGAATTTAGCGTTGTGCGTTAGGTTATATTAGGTTTAGAAAAGTTATAAAGCAAAAAATATCTAAATATTGACAAAAATCGGTTTTATGAAAGAACTACTTCGAGTAGTAAATTACATGCTTTCACAATAACATATACGTAATTAGATTTTAGGCTTTGTAGGGGCATGATAATAAATCCAAACAAATTTTGGACCTTTGGGGTACGTTCTAAAACACGGAGTAATGGGGTAAGAGTGCACCCTAGTCGTTCTAAAACACAAAGTGATGTTAGACGGGTAACATTACATTGTATTTGTGAACGATGTGGTATACACTCCGAGTGTCCTTTTCTTTCCACACTCAGTCAGTGCGGTAAATTGTACCCGTCATGCGCAGTAGCAATGTTTACTGAAATCCAAATCTTTTCAAGTGTTTGACATTTGAGTTTTATTTCTTATTAAGTTTCTGTTTAATTCATATTTTTAAATTAATTTAATATGATCTATTTCATGTTGTGCAGGCCATTTTATAATATTTTCTGCCATTGAATTGAATTTTAAACCTTCAATATTCTAAAGACAGTAAACGATAATGATTACTTCCCATGTCAAATATTTCGCCAATAAATCTAAAAATAATTGAAACATAATTTTCCACTTAATATATAAAAAATAGTGCTAATAAATGTATTTTCCAAACTCATTTTGAACTAATAGAAGGAGTACACCCTTTTCAAACTCTGCATCGTTCTAAATGAACAAGAGAAGAGAAATCACGTGATACTACATTCACTCTACCTTTACTCTACCTTTTCACTGCGTTTTAGAACGTATCCTTGGTTTAGTTGTAATATTCAGATATTTAATTTTCTTTTATTCTGAATAAAAATATTTCTAAGCTTTTTCTCTGGTAATGAGAAGACAATACACGTTGATCGACGACTATGAAAAAATTAGTAAAAAAATTCTCGTTGTGCGCCTCTGTAATAAAGAGAAGAATGGCAAAGGAGAACAAGGAGCGTTGAAGGAATTTATTTTTGATGGTTGCGTCTTGCGGATATTTTTAATTGTTCTCAGTTCTGTGTGGGTAGATTAATTTAGAGTATTTCCCCTGCCATTAGCCGAGGCTCCGTCGGTTCGCCCGAGAAATTAAAATAAATCCGCACCAACGTACCCGCCAAGCTCAAAAAACAATCACACACCCTCCAAAGAAGAAGAAGAAAGTGATGGAGAGGTACGATCTTTACAATAAAAAATTTGATGTGGTCAGCACATTACCTTCCGTCAGTTCTATGTATTTTGTACAAATTCCACAGAAAGTTTCTTGCAAAAGATTCCACATTTCCAGTATATTACCTTAAGTCAGTTCTATGTATTTTGTATTTCCATACAGAAAATTATGAGGAATCGGGTTCGATTCCGACCGACGCCAAATATTTCCAATTTTAAATGGCACAAAATTGACCCCTGTGGTGCACTCTCCACGCCAGCAATGAGTGCCCGTGGGGTGACGCCTGGTAAGCGCCCGCACGGTACAAATATTTCATCATTACCGACATCTGTGTACAAAGCAGATTGGCATACCCAGCAATGGGTAATAAGCCATGATGATATATTTATTTATTTATTTTATACAGAAAATTTCTATATTTTCAGTAAAATTATAACACAGACATACTATGTCAATTGCACTTGACACTGACATCTGTCAATCAGAATTTCCTTAATATATCTAGTAGATGTTTTTATGGTTATAACACAGCTGGCTCATAGGCGCCGACTTTTGGATTTTCGTGTGGGGGCTAAAAAGGGCAACAAAAAATTTAACAAATAAAAACTTTATTTCCTAAAATTAGAACATAAATAAAATTGCGAATTTATCGTATGACTTAAAATGTCTATTTAATTTTTTAAATAATCTTGACTTTTTTAAAATTTGCGGCGAAATTCAACATAAGACAGATAGAACAAAAATTACAGTTGTATGTACGTTGAAAATACACAGTGATCAAAATATCAAAAATGCCTGAAGTGTGCCGCTCCATACAATTTAGACATTTGCCGTTTAGATAGTATGACAGCATTACTATTTTCATGGGCGTACCTTTCGAGCAGTCATAAGAATAATCTCAAGAACCGTGTTATTTATGATCACCCGAATGAAAATATGCATCAAGAGGAAATATGTCACACTCTTCATTAAAAGCATAATGAAATAAAATTAAAGATTTTTTTGGAAGGTATCCGAAATAAATATCAAATGAATCAACGTACGACAATGATGTTAAACAAATATCATGTACCTGTCATCACATGTCATATGTGGAATATAGTTTCATGAATATGGAATATTGGAATATGATTTTGTCATTATTTTGGTACAAAAGTGATCACGTGACCTTCAACCATTTTTGATCACTCTGTATAAAATGTATTTTACAGGAGTCTACAAAATCTACCGTAATTTTCACTAATATCTGATAATTTTATTATTAATTTTAGACAATACTGTATTTTAAATCTGGCAACACTGGTGGCAGTACTATTTGTTAATCCGTACGCGTTACTTACACAGTACTTCAGTTAACACAATATGACAAGTTGAAAATTTTATAAAATAAATAATAGAATAGGTAGACATTGTTACTTTGTATAAGTAATTGATGTAATTATTCAAAATATTTCAAAATGAGTGTACTTTTTGTAGGTAGGTACTAAAAATTATTTGTGTGCGGGGGCAGAACCCCTTCAGATTTGTCCGTGTGGGGGAGGAGCCCCCTCAGAATTTTCCGTGTGAGGGCTCAAGCCCCGAAGTCCCCACGTAGTCGGCGCCTATGAGCTGGCTGCTTTATGAAATTTAATTTCTTTCTAAATTTTTAAGTATATATCCATGGAATATAAAGTATAAAATGTAATCAAATCGTACAGAGAATAAAATATTATTTAATATTTATATCGTTAAATATGGAAAAATGATACTTAAAATCTTGAAATGAGGATACTTCCGGTTGACCAATTGTAACCAAATTTTTTGACCAAAGAAAATACCTTCCTTACTTAAAGGTGACGGAAGGTAAAAATGAGATTTAACATAGTTTTTTCAAGAAAAACTGTTAAAATTTTCATATTAGGCTATTTCCGGTCGACTAAATGAAACAAAATCTAATCAGCTCTTCATATGGATGTAAAGAAGAGGAATACGTAAAAATTATAATTTTTGAAAAGGTGGTATTGGAATTATGCGATCTGAAAGAATCGTCACACACACACATACATACATCCACACATCCAAATATACATACAGACATCATCGTAAAAATATAAAAATCGTATTCTAGGGACACTAAAACCTGCTTATTCATTAAAAACTCATCATCGAATTTTTTGACCAAAGACAATACCTTCCTTACCTAAAGGTGACGGAAGGTAAAAAGGACAAAAGAGATATAACTTCGATATGTAAACTTTATGTAATTTATATTATACTCTGTTTCACCAAAACCCAAACGATAGACATAAACCTTTGAAATGCCTCTCAGTTAGGTGACAAAGAAACCAACATTTTCAGTCATCATGTATAAGATTGTGAATACGGTCATTGCTTTGTACAGAGTTGGACGGTACACCCCAATAAACTGTTTCTTTGTATTTTTATAGAATACGGGTGCAAGCAATTTACTCAAAATTTTAGTTACCATAACAAATTACCATGGCTACCATTTAAAAATACATTGGAATGATGATTTAAAAAACACTTAATTTGTTATTTCAGTCATAGCTTAATTACTCCTGATTATGAATACTAGTCATAGTTTTTAAAATTCAGTTGTATAGGTAAATACAAAATTAATAATTAAATTTATAAAAAGTCTTTTCGCTCACGCTCAGTAAAATATGATACGCAATTCATTTTTTTATCCCCTAATAAATAGAGTAAATTCACAATTAAGTAGCGCCACTTTTAATTATTTTATTTTACCATGAAAAAGTATTTTTATATAAATATTAAAAATAAACTAAATATCATATTTTTTATTTGTAGTATAATTGCCGTGGACTATAAATCCTTATTTCTTGGTAAATTTGTTAGCTTCGTTGAAAAAACTCGAATGGATTATATTTGTAGCTACAATTAGAAGATGTAATTTTCAAACGTAATAGATTTTACATTTGAAATGAAAGTAAAATTGTCACTAAAACTGTAGTAATTCCTGCGTTATAAATACTATTATTGATAAAAGAAAATTAAGAGGGAAGTCTCATATTATTTGTCGCCTCCTATGTGTAACATTTCGTAATGTAGTATGATGGGAGGTATTGTGCAAGTGCTATGATGCGTGCAAAACAGGGACGTGGGAGGGAAAGGACAATTGCCGAGCGATGACAAAAGATCACGCCAAAGGTGACTTCACTCTATGACGGACAGACCTGGACTTGTAATTGCTACATTTATTTTACTATAGAATTAAATCTTTTAATATTATAATGAATTAAAATATATATCACAATGCGGTATTCAAATATTTTTTTTCTTTTTTGAAACTTTCACATAATTGTATTATAAATCTAAAAAATTTTGTTCTTTTTTATTTATATTAAATGAAAATTTGAATATTGCCGGATGTGACGTGGGAGGAGCTGATCTGATGATTTTAAGAAATATAGTATTGGGACCCGCAGAATTCGCTGGCGGCGCTGTAAGCGCATCTGTCATGGCGGCTAATAGGACATGTCAGATTTATTAACATTTTGAATGAACGCTTTCTGACCTAAACTATTGTTAACGGATCAACTCAGCATGATTTTTAAGTTTGTTTGGTCGAATCCTTCATCAAACATCATAGTTGGGGAGCACCAATTCGTAAATTCAGGATTAAATACTACTTATGACTTATAACGTAACTTGACTTACGACAATTATATTATAATCATTATTTGTGAAATGTAAAGAACAATCATATTTATCACATTAGAGTGTTTTAATATATTTAAACATCTTTTCCATACGATCCGTCGATTACGTTTTTCTTCTTTGCCAAAAATTATGGCATATGTCTTCTATATCAGTCGTACTCGTATAACCTTTACCACGGCACTTTTTGGTGTACAATTATGTCCATTTTCTTTAATTCACTTATTTTTCATATATCTTCAAATGAAATTATAAAATCAGAGCGTGAAAACTTTTTTCCACTTAAACAAAACGATAGTTTTTGACGTTTACATATTTTACATGTCCTACTGACCGCCATTAATTTAGTTTCCTAAAATTCCGCTGATGTCGCATGCTATTCTGCGGGTCCCAATATAATAAGAAACTTGTAAACACACAAAATGTAATAAAGTTAACATGTCAAAGACAGAAAATCTGCTTCCAGTTAACACTGCCTTTATGTACAAAATTTGTTAGAAATGTCATCAGTCACTTGTACGACACAAACCACGAGATACCTTTTTAGCGCCAAAATTAATTACCAAGAATACTCATGTTATAAAAAATAAATTTAGTTTTTTTCATTATTCGTTTATTGTTTAGCGTAATCAACAATGTTATAACATTTTTTTACTTGAAATTTTACTATATTAGAATACTTCGTTAGCATGTTCGCATAAGTATTTTCAAAACGTTATAATATGATTCCAGAAGCAATAGCTATAGGATAATTCATAACGATATAGCAAATTTAACATACAATAAATAAAATTAATATGTAATCGTCGTAGGAAACTTTTTGCATCATTACATGAACTTATTTAAGTTAGTGGAAGTGTCATCCCTGTAAGGTATTAAAATGAAAAATATGGGCTTGAAAATTGTTCAAAGAAAAGGTTATTATTGGAATAAAAAAAAATCGTTTAACTTCAATGTTCACAGCAACTAACTTCACGCCACGTAAATGACACTACGTTTTAAAATTTCGTAACAGATGTCGCTAGTCGCTAGAAATTCAACAATGGCACCAATAATGCGCCAAAACTGAATTTAATTTAAATATCTATGAATCTCTCCCCCACTGGATCCGCCACTGTGTATGACATACGTGTTAAAAGTAATTATATTTTCGTCGTTTTCCAAACTTCCTTCTGACAAATTAAATGTCAATTTTAATACATATCATAAATGATAACTATTTTGTTTTATGCATTTACTAGCAATACACCGTAATATTTTATCTTGTCTTTGGTGTTCGCCCACTTTAAATCGTTTTTAAAATTACTAATGAATTTACGAGGCTTTACAACCCTCTGTTCCTTTTCTTAATATTGAAATAAATATATTATTATGGCTTATCATCCATTGTTGGGTTTGCCAATTAGCTTCTATTCGCAGATTTTGATAATAACGAAAATTGGACATACTACTACCTGTGCTAGTTAATAATTTTATTCCTATGACTACATTTCATTAGATGTTTGCCCTGGCATTTTCAAGGGCTTATTTTGTACACGCTAATGTACTTGGTAACTTTCCCTCACGATGAAGTTTGGTCTTATTGATATGTGAAATCTTATAGGAATTCTTCAGTTATAACAAACTTTGCAATATACCATTACATTTTTTTTTTTCAATAAAACTAATAGTATATTAGAACATAAGTTACAGAAGGCAGCGTATTCTAGCACGAGTTAAAAATTCGTTCACGAGCGCGCAGTGGCGAGTGGGCGAACAAACCAGTGCTTGAATTGCCTTCTGTAAAGTGTGTTGTATACTATTTTCTCTGTTGAGGCTTTCTTTTACATTATTTTTTATAAAAATATTTGACAAATTCCATTAAGAGAAATTATTGGTAGAATTATTAGGTTGGTGACAGTGATATTTAAATCGAGCTCATTTTCAATTTTTGCGTGACAATTAAGTATAGTGACTTGATATTATAACCTGTCTTGTTAAAAAAATACTTACATTATTTCTGTGATTAACATTTTAGACATAAATAGAGACAGTAATTTTTAAGTTTGACGTCGGTCAAATTTAGACTCGGTCAGGAAAAATATGTAGGTACCTATTATTAAATTTGAAACGAAGAAGTAATACGATTGTAATTTAGAATGTTATCTACTTAGTCATAATGGAAAACAATTGAACGTACAGTTATATTTTATTTAGATTCGTTTGGACATCACCACTTCATTTGCAATTTTTATTCATCCTTCGTTCTGTTAAAATCAAATCTTCGTCCTTTTCCATGTTTTCCTTCAGTCTTCCTTCCATAGGTCATTCGCATTTTACTTTATCCTTAATAGTTTTACCGCCGCATAAAAATTGCTAACTCCATAATTTCACAACTATTATGACGGCACATATGCCCCTTATACACCAATCATTCTTTCATGAATATTTTTAAGTCCATTGCCGTCTTTTGTCTAATACTTTATGCTGTCACACTTCACTAATTGTTTTGTACTCAAACCTTTGCAAAAACTGCAAAACTCTGTCAATGTAAACCAAATGTGGTGAATAATCAGAAAAATGTCATAGTAACTTGACATCAGAAAATTAAAATCGCAACATTACACCTATAGACGAATAATGGATAGTTTCTTTCCAATGTTCACTATCCTAAGCGTTCCCATATCCCATCTTATATTGTGTTGTCTTGTATCTTATTGGCTGATAATGGTCTGTCCGCTCTGATTCATGCTAGGTCGGTGACCTGGTGGAGTCCAGCTCCAGCACAAGCACCGGCAGACACTCTGGCTACATCTGCACCGAGTCGCTTCATTTGTGATCACATACCATAACGCCGCCACGCGGCTAACTAACCTGCCAAAGATTCGAGACTATCCAGTGATATACGCACCACGACGATGAAGATGAAGACATTAAAAAGAACAAGAATTACAACATGATACGTAAGAGAAGATATACTTTACTTATAGAGTAATACTATCACTCCTTTTTAAACCTATACAAAGTTTCAATTAAGACTGCGTTGGTTTAGATAGGGTTATAAAATCTGTCTGTAATAGAATAGAATTCAAACCAAAATCTCAATAGCGAAAAAGTTTACTATCTGCCGTCAGACAAATAAATTCGATAATAATAAGAAATTGATATATAAGTAATCATGTTTTTACTTCCTTGTACAAAGTAAAGGAAGTATTGTATTCGCGAAAAATTTCGGTTTCCAGATTTCAACGGAAATATCCATTTTGGCCATCCCTGAATCCATTCTGACTAATTTCGTCGTGACGTCTGTACGTACGTACGTATGTACGTACGTACGTATCTCGCATAACTCAAAAGCGGTAAGCCGTAGAAAGTTGAAATTTTGTATTTAGGACTTCTATAACATCTAGTTGTGCACCTCCCTTTTTGGTCATTACATAATTTCCAGAAAAGGTACTTTATTTGAAGCCTATAATAGATTTTAATGAAAAACTATATTAAAATATAATCCAAAACTTTTCAAATTTAGTATATAAGACTTTTATATCAATTGGAATAACATAGCAGAATTTGGTTAAAACAGGCTAACCGGAAGTGATATATTACCTGAAGTTGTTAACAGTTTTTCTTGAATAAAATGGTTTCATTTTGATTTTAGAAATAAATGCTTCAAATAAGAGTTTCAGAGAATTAAATTCTGTGTCTAGCACATGAAGTATTATTAAATTAACCCTTTGTATAAACGAGATATGTAAATTTAAAACTTATGTACTTTTTGGTTTTTGTAATGAAGCTTGCTATGGATTAGAACAAAAAATAACAAAAAAATAAAAAATAGATGTTAATGTCAAATTACGTCAAATACGTGCAATTTTATAATTGAGTCTATACTTCATCTTCATATTGGTCTTGCGTACAAGGAAGTCGTGTGGTGTCCACATCAGATTTTTTTCTTTTGTATTTGTAATTTTTAATATTCAGGTAGCGTACAATTTTACAGAAAAATTATATATGGGATAAATTAAGTTTGGTTTTATAACTTTAAAGCATCATCGCGTCATCTACTAATTTCCTAAATGAAGCAATATTTAACACAAGTAAATATTGAATTTTGACATAACTTCTCTTAAAAATTATTTACCTACTTCTGTGATATTCTAAAATCAGAAATAAATAATACAAATAAATAAATATATCATTCCAGCTTATTACCCATTTCAATTTGCTTCTATTCGCAGATTTCTGTACTGTTCAGATCGTTTACCAAGCGTCACTTCATGGGCTATAAAAGCTGCAGTGGTGAGAGTACCACAGGGAGTCATTTGTGCTGTTTGAAACCAAACTGGTCACATAACATTCACAGCCAAGTGAACTCAAAACGAACAAAACAAAAACGATATCATATTATTAAGACTGTATAACACCGTATTAGGATTATTGTAGAAAAGAAATTGGTGGCGCAGCGTCATTTATACTCGTACATAATTATTACAATAGAGTAAATGTGGAGTATAATATGAATAAGGAATAACTTCATATTTCAGGCTGTTGAGTTTTAGACGGCATTACGTTGCTTTATTTCAATTGTTTCATTGTATGAACAAACAAGAAAATACATACGTATTTATTATCTTTTTAAAAAATAAATTTATCTTCAAAAATATTGGAGAACCCTATTTTGAATCTGATGGTATGTTTTTGAACTACTAATTTATGATATGCTTTAATATTTGTATAAAAATAAAATAATCTGAATCTTGAGATAGTTATTATTTTCCAAGCATATCTATAAAACATTTTTCTCGACATTTTGAGACAAAAATGGTGTTACTAGCAATCCGAAATCTTGAGAAATTAAAATAAAAAGACAACTGTTTTTCATTCTATGACTGTTTGAAACACATAACGTATACACTATTATTCACGAAAGATGACTATTCAAGGTCATTTGTTCGATAAAGAATACACTTCACTTTATAGCAATAGCTTAGCTTAGCAACATTTTGTATTAGAAAGAGAAAGATTATTTGACCTATGTCTATTTAATTTATGTGGTGTGACAGATATACGTAAATAGTGGCATTACTTGCTAATAACATATGTCGTAGAATTACAGACACCTAATTATCTACTACACTGCCCTCTGTGCTAATATTTACCCAGTGACGTTGACGTTTAAATCAAATTATTATTCCTTGATTTATAAGTTAAGTGTATGTTTTTGTATTTTGCAAAAACATAAGTGAAGAACATAAATCTTTCAGAAAAGCATTATTTAGAAAGAAACATAAATTTCAAATGAATTACTCTTAGTTTTTCACTTAAAATGTGTTCATAAATATTTCATGTTGTACGCCTATGCATACAAAATGCAATGAATTTATCTACAAGTAATATTATATCAGACGGCTCACAAATGACCTTGAATAGTCATCTTTCGTGAATAATAGTTTATATATTAAATATTAAATCCAGGACAATTGAAATCAAACCTCTAATTATAAACTTGTGATCTAGATTGGAGCTATTTGTTTCTCGTTCTTGTATGACTGTCGCGTAATGTTTATGTGAATATATGTGTGAGTAACTCACACCTCCGTGTCGTTGGTGAGTAATGAATGAATTAGCGTTGTTTTGCAGCCGGTAATTAGCTGACACTACTAATTAATATGGAAATAAATCTAGTAACACTTATAATCTATGTTTGCACGTCACCGAGAATATTAATACATGTTATTGCGAAGCGATTACTAAATGCAGTAGTAGAATTAATAAATAAAACATATATATGGAAAGAATATTATTATAAGTAGTTGTAAATATGTAATTAAAACACACCGTATATGTCTTCCACCAGCGAAGAGATCAGGATCAGGATCAAGATGGTCATGTTTCGTAGCCTGCAAAAAAAAAATAATACAAGTACGGTATAGGAACACCTGAAAATAACGGCAAAAGTAGCAAAAACAACTAAAAAAATTATAGATTTGAAATGAATATATTTATTTTAATAAAATAGGATATTGTTTCAAATTCACTACGCATTCTTTGTAATAGTTTTTGTAAAACATTACTAGTAACTGCTTTCCAATGTTTTTCACATTTTCCCACAGTTAATTAATATTGATTGATCTGGTTTCGATGACTTGTCTCTTTATGTCATCTTGTAATCCCACAGAAGTTCGACAGGGTTTCAGCAAGGGTTTGCAAGATTTCTAGCTGTACATTCTTAAACTAACGTGCAAGCCGCGAGTTGTATTGTAGGGTCTAGAAGGCTATATGTTACATTGATCAAATATTTACAAATGTCGGCTCTCGTCTCATCGCGGCAGATCAGTAGTCAGGTCTAAATTCTAGAGTGAGCAACTCAAATTTTAGAGGAGGCATTTTTTAAAGTAAAATAACTCTGTATAGAGAATATACTTTTATTTATAATATAAATTCTTTATAAAAACACTAAACTAAAAATGTACAAAAAAATATAAATAAAATATATTGGGTATAAAAAAACATTTAAAGCCCGATTCACAAAAAACATTAAGCTACTTCTTATTTTTGGATTAGTGAAGTCTATTCTATCGCATAGTATTTAAAATTTAATCTTCATTATATTATGAAAAATCTGATGTGGTCAACACTATACCTCCCGCAAATTAGTTTTAATTAATTTTAATATATAGTTACATTTATGCTTCAAACTGTCTAAATCCATTTCCAAATAAATATTGTTCTATTTACTATTTTCTTTTTAAAACTGTACTATTATTAATTTAAAATGAATAGTTTTTTGACAGTTACATTTATTTGTCAATTACATACATTTGAGATCTGTACTCTGAACTGTGTAACCAAGGAATTGTGTTTGTTTAAAGCGTAGGATTCGGGATTTAAAGTGTAGATAATTTTATAAATTTATCCATAAAATTTGTAGAAGTATTAATGCAAATCTGTAGAAAATTTAATAATCTTTAATTTTTATAATAACATTAAAAAATCTGATGTGGCCAGCACATTACCTTCCGTCTGTTCTATGTATTTTGTATAAATTTCATACGGAAAGTTCCTTGCTAAATTAAATATTCTATTTCTTGTACATTACCTTCCGGCAGTTGCATGTATTTTATGCAAATTTCATACAGAAAATTATTATTTTGTGACATTTTCTATATACAGTGTAATGTATCTGCAGAAATAAAAGATTTATTATTATTATTATTTCTTGTACATTACCTTAAAGCAGTTGTATGTATTTTATACAAATTCCATACAGAAAGCAAAAGATCCTATATTTCCAGTAAAAATTATAAGACAAACACACTATGTCAATTTCACTTGACACTGACATCTTTCAATCAGAATTTTCTTAATATAGTAGCTGTTTCCATAGCTATGGCTACTTTATGAAATTTAATTTCTTTATAATTTTTTAACTCTATATCCATTTAATATTAAGTATAAAATGCAGTCAAATCGTATAGAGAATAAAATATTCTTTAATATTTATAATAACATTAAATGTGAAAAAATGATATTTAACATAGTTTTTTCAAGAAAAACTGTTAAAATCTTCAAATGATGGTACTTCCGGTTGACCAATTGTAACCAAAATCTAATCAGCTCTTCATATGGATGTAACGAAGAAGTACACGAAAAAATTATAATTTTTGTAACTGTAGTATTAGAGTTATCGCAGACGAAAATTTTGTTACACACACACACACACACACACACACATAAACACACACACACACACACACATACAGACATCATCGTAAAAATAGTAAATTCGTATTCTAGGGACCCTAAAACGTGCTTATTGATTAAAAACTCATCATCGAATTTTTTGACCAAAGACAATACCTTCCTTACCTAAAGGTGACGGAAGGTAAAAATAACATTTAAAGGTATTTTTCGAAGAAAAACTATTTTGAGCTCCTAGTAATGTGCCATTTCCGGTTATCAGATTTACACCAAAATCTAATAGGCTCTTTCCATTACAGAAAAAGTTCGAAATACAAGGTTTCAAAATTTTCTAAATAATAGTATTTGAGTTAGAGTGGAGGATCCATACATACATACATACACACACACACACGCACACGCACACACGCACACGCACACACACACATCATCGTGAAAATGTTAAAATTGGATTCTAGAGACCTTAAAACGTGGTTATTTACCAAAATCTCGACGCACACGCACACGCACACACGCACACGCGCACACGCACACACACACACACACATATATATACACACATCATCGTGAAAATGTTAAAATTGGATTCTAGGGACCTTAAAACGTGGTTATTTACCAAAATCTCGATATGCGATAGAAAGAATTTAGCACGATCCCTGTACCTCCCTTACCAAGGGTAGCGGGAGGTAAAAAGGTTGTTACTTGGATTAAATTAGACTATATTTTAAGAAATAAACTGTCAAAAATAGATTAAAATTTGCTGGTTTAAAAATAAAGATTAACTTAATCTTTTTTTGTGAATCGGGCTGTAAGATTTTCTCTAGAGTGGGCAACTATTTCTTCCAGAGTGGGCAAGGCCCCCTGGCTACGGGCCTGCATCGTAACGGACCGCACGTGAACCGGGCGCTTTAGTTTGCTCACCGCTGGTTTATGGTATATTATATGCATAGCACTTTTATTACAACCAGATTTAAAATAAATCAGCATAATTTTTAGCATTTTACTCAAATATTATGTATTAGGCTACAATATATGTACATCGTTAAATTTAGAAAAAATACGGAATTGAATAAATGAATAAACAAATAGGTTCCCATTTAAAATGACAAAGTTGTATCCCGTATTTTGAGAATTACTGATAGAAATTTTTTTGCTCATTGAAATTGTAAATAGAAATTGGTTGCTAATTTAATCAACCTCGTAGTTCTTATAATTCTCCAAATGGCAATAGTAGACAAAATAAAATGAACAGCCTGTATAAATATAATAAAATTGATGATAAAGGTTGAAGAAATTACTCGACACTGCAGTCACAAACACTTTTTTTATTGAATTAAAAAGACGTTTCGGTCATTCCATGATCATCTTCAGGGCTAGGCATTATAAAAAAGTTGAATTTGAATAGCCCTGAAGGTGGTCACGGTACGATCGAATCGTCGGTTTAATTCAATAAAAAGTGTTGACTGCAATTCGAGTAATTTGTTCAACTTTTATCAACTCCAAAAACAGTCGATCATCGTACCCATCAATAAAATTATTGATATTTGTATTTTGTAAGTCTCTAGTTCTACATATGTATATGTATCTACATATTTTTATGTTAATGTCCACGATGCTTAAATGGTTAAATATTATTTAAACAAAATATAAAGAAATGTTATTCAAAGATTTTCTGAATAGCTGTTCTAATTATTTATAGTATACAAATATGTCATAGGCAGATTGTAAAATCCGTCTTTTTATAAAATCTCTGGTCGTTTTCAAAATGACTAAGCCAATAAGATGAATATTTGGATACTTACGTAACGTACCTAACCTATCGCATAAAACTTTTACGCATGTAAAACTCGAGCTGAGTTTTATGTGATAGGTTGGGTTACATTAGGGTGTATTTGGTGAAATATTCAAGCTAAGTAAGTCCAAAATTCGTGATTTGCCTACACAGTTTAAAAATAAAAATTGTTTACATCATAATTTTACTTTAAAATATGAATGCGCAGCTTCCTCATATACGCTACCTAACCTTTTTTATGTATAATTGACCTCTTTTGTCAAAAACTTTACCTTTACAAGTATATTGCTGTTTCACTTCACTCATTTTCTTTTACTCAAATATTTGTAAGCAGGCAAACGTCATAATAATTTGGCAGTAAAAATTACAATCACGCATCTTTTGTTGCATGACTAGGTAGGTAACATTCTAAATCTCCCCCTGAATTGATTGTATGTAATTCAGTTCATTGTTTTATTATTCGCAGTCATTTATTAAAATTTCAAATATTGTTGAAAAAGATTTTGATCGACAAAATAGTAAAGATTTTAAAAAAATCTTATATCGGCAGAAACTCAAAGTCAAATCACAGTCTATCTTCCATCTTCATCTTCATCAGCCGTCATGTATGTAATGCTGTTAATTAATCCAATTAGCGCCATGGGTGTTAGTCACACTGTACGAGTCTGTATCCTGCACTACGCGAGAGCATCATTCCATCTTTCTCTTCCTTCCGCAGTCCTTATTTAACCCTTACTTCTCACCTGTTCCTTCCACTTATACACCTTACACCAGGATACATATGTTAGGATAATTACTAGGATAACTATTACTATTACCCAGATTAACAAGAGATAAGAGAGAACTTAGGACTATGTGAAAATGATTTCACTGTTGAAATAATATTTATTCACAATCGGTTAGTAATATGACAATTTTTGACTTTTAAAAAGTGGGACGTTAATTAATGTTAACCTCATTTTCATCAGTGATGGGTATTTACATATAAACAAAGCTTCTTTACAATGTATATGATAAAAAAAAAATGGAATAAAATTGTAAATAATACAAGTAATCAATTGAATGAAATCAATGTTTAAGGTTAATAATCAAACTCACAGTTCATCTGTTATTTTATTAAAACTGGTACTTTTATTTATATCCACGTCATTGGTAGCTTAGCTGCTAAATTTATGTAATACAAATATTTTTACCTTTTATATGTGATGAAACGAATTAATTTATAAATAATATAAATAAGTGTAGATAAATATAAAATCAAAATTTAACGTTAGAAATGAAACTGACACTTCATGTGACACATGAACAATCTCAGACCATTCCCATATTTATGTTAGGTTATTATTATTTAAATATCAATTATTATTTTTACCTCTCGCTAAGAGAGGTATTGAATTCATACTAAAAATTGCATATCCAAATTTTAGTGAATAAGCACGTTTTAAGGTCCCTAGAATCCGATTATAACATTTTTACGATGACGTGCGGGCGCGCGCGCGCGCGCGCGCGTGTGTGTGTGTGTATGTGTGTGTGTGTGTGCGTGTGTGTGTGTGTGTGTGTGTGTGTGTGTGTGTGTGTGTGTGTATATATATATATGTGTGTGTGTGTGTGTGCGTTCGTGGGTGCGTGTGTGCGTGTGTGTGTGTGTGTGTGTGGATGTTGGATCCACGATTTCTCAAATACTATAAGACTAAAGACATTTTTAACTACGGATTCCTCAATCTAACAATAATGGGAAGAGTTGATTAAGTTTTGGTAACAATTGGACAACCGGAATTAGTAGTTACAAGAAAAAAATCATCTAAATATTATTTATCGAAAATTTATGTAAATACTTATATCAAACGTTTATTTTTACCTCTCGCTAAGAGAGGTATTGAATTCATACTAAAAATTGCATATCCAAATTTTAGTGAATAAGCACGTTTTAAGGTCCCTAGAATCCGATTTGTGTGTGTGTGTGTGTGTGTGTGTGTGTGTGTGTGTGTGTGTGAGTGCGTGTGTGTGTATATATATATATATATGTATGCGTGTGTGTGTGTGTGTGTGTGTGTGTGTGTGTGTGTGTGTGTGTGTGCGCGTTCGTGGGTGCGTGTGTGCGTGTGTGTGTGTGTGTGTGTGTGTGTGTGTGTGTGTGTGTGTGTGTGGATGTTGGATCCACGATTTCTCAAATACTATAAGACTAAAGACATTTTTAACTACGGATTCCTCAATCTAACAATAATGGGAAGAGTTGATTAAGTTTTGGTAACAATTGGACAACCGGAATTAGTAGTTACAAGAAAAAAATCATCTAAATATTATTTATCGAAAATTTATGTAAATACTTATATCAAACGTTAAATTCTATACAATAAATATAAATTCAGTATTATATCTTCTATAGATTTAGAGATAAAGAAATGCATATAAAATAATTTGATGTAAAAAATCTTAGATCAAACTACTTCAAGGCAAGAAATTCAAATGTTTGTAATTGACATATAAATGTCACTGTCAAAAATATTTGTATGCCACTGTCAAAAATATTTGTACATCATTATGAAGATTATGAAAATAAAAAAAAGTCAACAACGCAAAAGAATATACGTAAAAAAGAATATAAAAGGAATTTGCGAAAAAATGACGAATATAAAGAAAAAGAAAAGGAAAGTAGAAAAAGAAAATTTCAGGATATTGAATATAAAGAAAATGTATTTATTGTACATAATTTATATTAAAATATAACATAGATTTTGCAAATATATGTGGGAATTATTTTGTAGTGAGACATGAATAGGTATATGTATTTGTATTTAAAAATATTTTTTGTTTTATGCGTACAACCAGGTAAAATATCTGGCGAAAGGTTATGTGCTGGCCACATCAGATTTTTTTATTTCAGATTGTGACTAAAATAGTGTACAAACCTCGGTTAAAAGTTTCATTGTCTCGGGCTATAGCTAACCTAGGCGCTTCGCTCTCGACAATGAAATAAAATACATAAGTTTAAGAAACGATTCGTAAGGTTTTTGATTAATTATAGAAAAATGGTACAAGTGCTTTAGCAACAGCAACATCCACTGTTTAGAACAGCTATATGTATAACCGAAATTGTAGAGATTACTGACATATTATATATAAGTTAGTAGTGTCATTTACTTAGTTTTTTTGAGGGTACATAAGATGCTACTGTTATTTTATTATTATAAAAATATATGTTTCAGTAAAAGCATTAAAAATTTAAAACTAAGTTAACTGTAAGTTTATTAGCAAATGTAAAACCAAATATGTGAAAAATAAGATATTGATACAGTGTCAGTAACACTTAAAGAAAATAACGTTATTCGTATGGCTATAAATTAAAGTAATATATCCTGAATTAATAAATAAACTTACGTTACAGCGAAAGTATTGTCAACAATCAGCATCGTTTGAAAATGGAATGTCCTAACTTATTCGAAACAATATGAATTTTTGAAAATCAATACAGATTTTTTTAATGATCAACTTTATTTATTGTATACTCTATTCATACATCTCATTTATGTTGCTTTTCTATTGAAGTAATAAATGTACGATCAATTAAGATAGCGTGTACCTACTCGTATACAATGTTTGATCAAAAGTAACGTAAATATTTTAATATCGCGCGTAATTTTGAATCACCTTGGTATGGTATGACTAGCGAATGAAAGTTGGCGTTTAAATTATTTTATAGATGTGGTTTCTTTTGAAATCCTAGAGGAGAATAGAATTGTACGAAATATTCAGGTATGAAATTTTTGTATGAACCCATTTAAATACTGGACTGGATTATAACAAAATATTTTGATCTTTAAACTATTTAGTTTGGCAATTCTGTGAAATAGGATTTTTTTAATATCCTCTATCAGTAGTTCCAACTCGAGGGTTGCTTACACCTGAGACGAATGAACTAGAATTTGCGATGTTAAATTTTTTAAATACATCCCTGAATCCTGTTGCTAAGCTCATTTTAAATGCCTCCTAGTATTGAGTACAATTCTAATCTTCTGTAACGGAATACATAAGGGTCAGTTTCCTTTCAAATCAAATATAGGGAAATGTTTTCAAAAAAAACCACATCTATTAAATAATCTAAACGTCAACTTTCATTCGCTAGTCATACTATACTGCCTTAGTAAAGGTTATGTCTAGTTTCATTCATGTTTTAGACGCATAATTTATGTTTAACAGTTTGACGAAGTATTTCGAGATGCTTAGCTTTTATTTTTTATTTAAATATGTCGGAACAAAAACACTGCCTTAAATGTTGTGTTTAAAATGGTATAAAGTGCAGTGCAAATATTGAAGAACGCTTTTGACGAGGAAGCTATGTCGAAATCAAAGCTTTATGAAAGATACAAATAATTCCAAGAGGGCCCTAAAGATGTGGTAGATGACAAGAGAGCCGGGCGTCAATGTCAAATATGGCAAAAATTGAAGATATTGTTTGTGAAGATTTGCACCGCGACAACGCATCGGGTCCCGGTTTACTATTCATTCATATCTTTTGGCCAAAAACAACACCGTCGTGATACTGCAGCCATCGTATTCACCAGACACGGCAACCTCTGACTGATTCCTCCTCCCAAAGATGAAGAATTGAAAAGACAACGTTTCTCAACCCCAGGTCGATATTTGTTTTCGTTATCGAGGCATTTTTAATTCAAAATATGTACTAAAGTAGTAAAAATACGCAAAAATGAGTAAAATATATAAACTTTGCGATATTACGATGCTACGGACAAAATTGCAGAATTTTCATTATTTTTGGAAATTTGGTACAATTTGTATAAAAGAAAGTATGAATATGCAAAAAAAATTCGCTTGTTGCTATATTCAAATGTGAATTTCGACCCATTTTCGGGTCTAGTAACCCAAAAATGGGTGATTTGAGATATAACTTTGATCGTAAATATCGCGAGTACGAAACTTTTGATTCAGCACGTTAAGGAGTAGTATCTAGAAATAAAAAAATTAGATTTTGAAAAATATAAACTTATACACAAACTTTTAGGGGCAATTACTCAAAAATAGGTAGAAATATAATATTGGTGATACTACCATTTGGCAATAAAATCTTACACAAATTATTGTCCGGATGTATGAGCAACTATATTAACTGAAAGGAAATATTGAAAACATGCATTACAAAAATAAAACATTTCAGTATTTTTCATTAAAAATACAAATGTTAACATGTAAACTATATATTAATTATCATCTTATGTTTATAGTTTGTTAAATTTTAATCTAGGCAAAACTCAGTCATAATTTGGACAGCAATATTCAATTTTTCATTTGACCTTTTGTTTCGGTACGATATTCTCAATTTGAAGAATATTTTAATTTTAAGTATTGGCATTGCAACTGGCCATCTGGGGTTACGAAACCTTCAGTGTTCTATCTCTTATTATCACTCTCTATTTTTGGAAAAGGTTGAGCGGCTGTAGGAATTTGTTGACTATGTGTGGTGTATGAGTTGCGTACATGTGTTAACCTTCTACATATGGGCGTATTTTGTGCTAAAATAGGCGGAGTTTATGAAAAGCAGGCGTGGTTACGCAACGGAGGCGGAGTTTCGCAAAAATCAACGCGTTTTCTATACCGAACATACGTCGCCCACGCTATTTAACCCTTCAACGGAGAGAATAATCACTCTATAAATAGGTCAAATACAATATATAGTACGTCGATGTCCAAGGACGAGAGTTGGCGATGAAGTTAGTTTATAGTTGCGGTTTTCTTTCATAACTTTGAAGGAAATATTTATCATTGTTATGTTTTCTGCCATAAATGAATATATTTGATTGTGAGATGAAAAGATTAGAAGGGTTTTATAGATACTCATGAACTCATGCAAATATGTACTGAATTTCCAATTCCCTTATTATATTTTAGAGTTCGTACAATACTATTTCAATCAAACATTACATTGCGAGAGTCGTAATAAGCTTATTACATACTAGTAGAAGAAATTACTCACGAGTCGTCAGGCGTGTGTGTAATTCCTTAAGTAGAGTATGTAATTATTTTACAACACAACTAGAGCAATGCACTATACTTTTATCAACAATCGTGCGGGATAAAAGTGTTCTCAACTCAAAATGAATGCGGGAAACAGCCAATAATAATTAAAACACGGTTTTTGTTTTGTTGTCATTTTTATCGTGAATGTAGGTAATTGCCATTATCACTTAAAAATACCAAATAATTGATATGTCAAAAATTTTGAATATAGGGGTAATTTCGTAATATTTTTTACCTATGTGAATGATTGGAATGATTGCAGAAAAAAATATTGTTTGTAAAAACGTGATTGTGAAGCTCATCCATTCGTTTCAAAATCACAAATTTCCTGTACTTGTTACAAAAATTTTCAATGTCCATAAATTCATCGATTTTACGTACATTATGCTCAAAAATAAGAATTTTTAAGTGGCAAAATTTCTTAAATTAGTAGCATTATGTAACAGTAAACGTAAAATAGCCAGTCACTTTAATATATAAACAATATCATTTAAAACAAATGGTTTGCCACGTTTATATTGAATAAGTACCTATTTCGTAGTAAAATAATGTACCTATGCCAAAAGAAGTATATTGTCAAATTTGAAATAAACAACGCAAATATAGAAAAATTATAACAAGCTAATAAAATACCATATTATTATTAACTAATTAATTTATAAATTAATGATATACAAATATGTCATCATCATTACCGAATTCTATGTACAAAGCAGATTGGCACACCCAGCAATGGGTAAGCCGTGATGATATATTTATTTATTTAATTAATGATATAAAAAAATTCATGCCAAAAGATGATATATCACTCTTAAGTAATAAAGTAGAGTAATTATCGTAACTTTACTAACTCAAATTTACAAAAATAAATTGCAAACTATGATTTTATTAACCCGACAAACTTAAAATTTCATTTTCTGAACTGAAATATTTAAAAAAGTGACATATCTGCTTTTATCACGTAAATACAACTATATTTACTAAAAGTAACACAACGAAATGGAATAAGGATTACTGTTTTTCCACCCTTTAAAAACTAGGATTAATTATTCACAAACTCCGCTTTTGTGTACCGGCATGTATGGGTGTCTCGTTTGCGTTTGAGTTACAATTACATTTTTTATTTTTATGTCTCAAGAGGCCCTTGTAAATTCGTCACCCCCCAACTAACATTTTCAGAGCTTATAGTTACCAAATTTCAAAGTTTTAGTTTTATAATTGTTATATAAATGTTACTTAAATATATAAAGTTATTTAAAAGTTATGTAGTATTACCACTGGTTTCGAAGTTATATTAGTGGTTTTTAACGTTTCATTTAGTGATTTACTCGTAACGTTTTATAAATAGGTAATAGAAACGTTACTTTTACCGCCATTATATAACTTGAATATACCGTAGCTTTAAGTTTTATACAAAAGTTTTATAAGAGTAACCAATGTTAAAATTAAACTTCCATACTTATTATTTTTTTAATAGTTTTATATGCTTCACTTATATAAATTTAGGAACAAAATGTAAAACTTAGAGAAATATAAGTGACAGATGTTAGTCTTATAAAACTTTTATATTTGTAAATCATAAATTAGTTTCTACTTTCTCCAAAGACAATTCATGTCTATTTTTGATTCACAGTTGCTTCTTCTACTCCTGACTGGGTATTGAGTTTTCATCTTTTGATAATTTGGTGAAAACCTTGATTTATACAACGCGGTCACTGTAAATTTCCATCTGTTTTCCACAGCTATGGCAGTGGCACTATGGTTAGTAATGGATTATGTCGTCCTGATTCAATAGTTTGCACAATTTTGAAAGATATGTGTAAACTTTTAAATGCAATTTGTGACATATCAGTTGTATAATAATACAAGTGAGGGTAATATTTTTTTAGGTTAACCGGCAGGTAAAATGCGCGTCTATAGCGGTAACCTTGGAAGAAAGTTTTATAACATTACCATTGTTAGTATAACGTTACCGGAAATTTTAAAAGGGCACTATTTTAGGTCATTCTTGTCACTCTTAGTGTATAATAAAAGCAATAGTTTTATAATAAACTTAAATAGTGTTATAATGTTGTTTTACATTACTTCACCTCCTTTGAAGGTGCTTCACATTGTAACAATAAAACTTTTAGTAATATAACCGTTTTACAGCGAACTTAAAATATGTGCCGCCATATTTTTCATTAACAAATATCCGCCATCTTGAGTGTACATTAATAAAAAAGTAATTATTATTTATATTTAGGTTTGTATGCGTATTTTACGCAAATTTTATTTAAATACTTAATAAAACTTAAAAACAAAAAATATAAAATTGAAAAAATGAAAACAATATTTAATTTTTTATTGAAACTTTAAAATTAAAAAATATGAAAATAATGTATATTTTAAAGGCGCGTTAAATAATTAGAAGTTTTATGTATATCTTTCACAGTAAAATTACATTTGTTTTAAATTTACGGTAGAATTAATGCGTTTTGTAACATAATTATATATATATATATATATATATATATATATATATATATATATATATATATATATATATATATATATTCCATATGATTTAGAATTTATGAACACTTCATTTAAGTACAGAATACCATTATAAAAATTTCAAGTTTTATAAATTACAACTGATGAATACAAAATAGTAATGCACGAGAATACTACAGATATTTTGGTTCTATTTTGACCAACAATATACACGAAGGTTTTATAAGAGTGATAATTTGGTAATATACATGAGATGTAAAGGTAATAGAAACCTTAACAGTCCCATTTTATAAATCTTAAGAGTTTATAATATTACCAAAATTTTGTCTCCGAAACCATTATAAACTTCTCCATTTAAGCTCTTTAACAGTTTTATAGAATATTATATAAGGTTTACATAGATAAAAACAAATCAAGAAGTTTTATAATATTAGTAACAAGAACATATCGGGTACCGCAATAAAACAAAAAATGTTCATTGGGCTCTCCTCCGTTACTGTTTCCACCCATTCCATTCCATACTCTGTACATATTGATCACTTGGACATTTTTTACTCTTTCGCGATTAGGGCTGTGTAATTCCTGCGATAACATTGAAAGAAGAAACAACAAGAAAGCTCCGCAGCGAAGGAAGGGGTTCATAAGAAATAATGGAAAGTTGGCCGTAGGCAGTGGCGGCGAGCGCGGGGCCAGAGGAAGGGCGCAAGGCACAACTTCTTTATATCTCGGCCTGAAGAATTAAACTAATTAATCCACAGCAAAGGAGTCTGCAATCTATTTTATTTTAGCATTTTCAACGGACTCAGCTTTTTGTGGTTTACAGACGGCGAAGAAGCACAACTAAAGTGGACCAGCTTTCAGATATTTAAATGGCGGTTTTAACTATTTAATACTATTATTTATACAAGTACTTCAACCACTACAAAATATAAGTTCTAGTCTTTACAATATACTTAGTATTATATTAAAAGGTAACTAGGGTTATAACATGAGAGAAGAAATAATAAACAAAAAATAGGACCCAGTTAAAAAGAAAAAAATTAGCCAAAGCAAGAGCTGACATGATGATGATAAATAGTGCGACTGCGACTAGCAATGGAAAAAGCAATTGCTAAATTTTTTTTATAATCATCTCTTATTTCAATGTACTTTGCCTGACGATGCTTATATTTTTGGACACCCTCCTTAGAGATTTTTGTCCAGGTTCTCAAAATATGCGTTTACAGACGCAATCATTTCATTACTTGACGCGAAACCCCTTCCAGACATTTTTTTTTAGTCTAGAGAACATATTATACTCGATAGCTTGGAAGGTGCTAAGTCCGGAGAATAAAAGGAATATCAAAGTATTTCATACCTTATTTCCTCCAATTTTTGCCAAACAACATCACGGGAATGATAGGGAGCATTGTTGTGATGATACAGAATTTTTTTTGACAAAGCGTGGCCTTTTCTCAACTTTTTTAACTAACCAGTTCAGAAGCTCAGCATAATATTATGATGTTACAGCTTTCAGTATTGTCTTTTTAAAGATAATCAATAAACAACACTCCTCTATAATCGTAAAAAACAGATGCCATGGTCTTATCGGTTGATGCAACCACTTTTGCTTTTCTCGAAGGCGAAAACTATGATAATGATGAGTCATTTACACTGTAAAGTTTTGGTGTAGAAACAAGAAAGATGAATCTGCTGCCGAATCTTCCTTTGAGTTGATTTAGGGTTGAGTAGGTCGAAAGATAGTAAGAAAACGGTAGGAATAATTCTAACACGTTTAAACCTTGAGGGTTGATTTGAGCAATAGCCAGTGTACGTGGACTTTTTTTGAATACAAACTTTATTACATACATTAAATAAAAGAAAAATATAATAACGGCATATTACCTATTGCTGCATGTGCCAAATTTCTTTGTTCACAGACATCGTATAGGATAATGTCATATTCGTACCGTGTGAGCGTTTACCAGGCATCATCTCAAAGATGAAACATATATTATGTAACTTACAATATAGCTCATTTTAATATTTATATATTTTTGTTTATAAGAGATTAAATTTAGCAATTGTTATTCCTCTTTTGATCCAGTGGCAACAGTTGCATATGAAGTGGTAGCCTCACTCAATTATTCGTGTCGAACTACAAATATACTACAGTAGTAATAGTAAGTAGTGTATAATATTAAGACAGTCACTACTCTGGTTTCTTCACCAAATGAATCTGCAAATCTACTACTTGTTTGGAAGTTTGTATACTGTTTGATTCGTAGTAGCAGAATTAATTACTGGTACAAACTAATAACTAAGGCCGCGACGAAACGCTTCTACCTTGACCCGTTACTCCAAACTGTAGTACAGTACACTGTAGTATCATTTCAATCTTGACATCTTGACAGCTGTCATTATATTTATTTACACTTTCCACAAATTTTTAAGTTTTTAAAGGACTAGAAACTATGTATTGTACTTACAACGTTTAAAACTTGAAATTTTACACAAAAAAATTGTAAATGCAATGCACAAATATAACAAACATAAAACATCTTTTTAAAAAGATATAACCAACACCAATTAAACAACTATACAGAGCGACGGAATCGAACGGAACGTCGAAGTAAGAATACCGAGAAATGCTGTGGATAAACCATAAATAATCTCCTCACTAGTTCATCTTCAAATAAAAATTCACAATATTTTTCATCCCATCCTCGTATGTATGAGAGCTCATTGAAACAGTAATACAAGTGCATATTTTTTTAGAAAAATTATGAAAGTGTAAGAAACAATATCTTAATCTAAGGTGTACCTATTATTATTTAGAGAAGAAAAAAAAGGTACAAATGACTCCCCATTTTCACATTCACGATTTTGTCACACAAACCACTTTTCCTCTGAGCCCCCTTTACACGAATTGGAAATCTGCTCAGTGGAACAAATAAAACCTTATTAAAATTCCCTCCTACATATCTTTCGTTTCTTGGGGAATTATATCTGAGTACGTCCCTGTCGTTCACGTTGCAACTTGGGAATAATTTGTTGGTGGTATCTGCTTCCATCGCTGCCTTGATAAAACTCACGCAGAATACGATAGATTCCAGGGGTGGTGGGGGCGAATATCAACCCTTCTCGAACGCAAGAAATCCACGTTTTAATTCTGATTTCCGCTGGGGCCCGGAAGAATTAAGAGGAGAGATTTTGCAAATTTATAATACATTAGTTGCATTAGAATATCAACATCCGAGAGCTTGGTTTTGTACTGAGAAGAGAAGAGAGAAAAGTTATTTCAAGATGATTTTTTTTGTAGAAATGTAAGATTAATATTGGTGTTCCACAACTACAATATATTACAGAAAGAAATGTACTATTTGTAATATTTGTTTTTCAAATAAATATATCATCGCTTCTGGTAGGTATTCATATTTTAAAACATAATGCACAAGTCATATTACAAGTAAAATACGAAACAGTTATTCAAAATCACAATGGCTGGTAGCACGAGCGTGGTTCTAACACCGGTGTTAACTAAAACCATGCATACAACTTGGCACATACTTCAGGGTTATTAACATAATCAGTGTTGCCAATATACTGAGTAAGCTGAAAATGTACTGACAGCCACATTCAATAAATATGACGACATTATTTAATACTGTTTAATATAATTTTTGTCTTGTCTTCTTTTTAGCATAAACAATTTAAAATAATGAAGCAAAATTTATTGAATATGGCTGTCAATACATTTTCGAGTTAATCAGTAGATTGGCAACACTGATTTTGAGGCACGGTTTTAGTTAACACCGGTCACCGGTGTTAGAACCGCGCCAATGGAATTATTGAAAATTGGACTCATGCTTAATATTTTTTTGAGCTTTATTTAATAAGTTCAAGTAATTTTTTTCACAATAATACACTTCACCATTCTTCCCATTTTCTTAAAAGCTTCCAACCAATCTTCTTTTGGTATGCTTTCAAAATAACCGGTAATTGTAGAATCAATTTCTTATTTCTTCTTCTAGCCAAAATTTGCAGATTGCTAAATCAAGTCAGTATAGCGGGTGTTTTATTGATTATTTTGTTCACAAAAAGGATATGCTCTCTGGTTAATTTCATATTTTCACTCACAACGATACTTTAAAAATTGTTCTATGTATCCTATCGCACCTTAATTTCAAATGACAAATAATTAACTGATAGTGTAAATTTTGTTATCCACGGTCTATACCTGGATAATTATTTTAGCGCGGTTCTCGTACTCGTACTTACCTTGACAAATAGATTGAAGTATTAATTTCTAAATTACTAGTATAACTATGGCGATAGATGGATTGGAAGAAGAGGACCAACTACTTGGCCACCCCGTGCACCTGATTTTAATAGTTGCGATTATTATTTATGGGGTTACATGAAATCTATGCTGTATAAAACTCTCCTAAACATAAAAGACTTACACAATCGCGTCAGAGAAGTCGCTGATCGGAATAGAAATAACCCAGATGAGAGCCTGGGTTAGTGGGTCTTTAATTAAACGTGTAGAAGCTTGCATACGGGAAAACGGGGGCCATTTCCAACATTTTATTTAATTTTTGACAATTTTGCCTTTTGTAATTAAATAAAAAAGTTGTATTATTTTAAATTTGTCACAGTCTAGTGTTAAAATGAGAGTGCACATATGTTATTTTGAATTTAAACTGACATTTTATTGTTGCTAAGTAACGTAGTTTAAATTTGTTAGTAGGAATGGTAGGAGAGACGTGGCAAGAAACGGACATTTTTCTTTTGAAGAGTCTAGTAAATAAATGAGGAAATAATTTGGACAGTTACGAACAGAATTGAAAACTTCAATTATATCACTATTGAAATAAAAAATGATTATAAATCTTTTTTTATTCTTAGTTGTAGATACGTATATATAAGTTCGTAAATTTCTTTTCTTAAAGATGATTCAAGGAAATTAACACTAGGTAATTCAGTAGGAAATCAACAGTTTTTTATTTATTTTTTCTTAAAGTTAATTAATTTGAAAATGAACACTTACTTACTTGGAGATAATGCAATCCTTTTTATAATCTTTTTTGTGTCCCTTTCATAGATATCACACACAAATAAAAAACATCACCTCTAAAGCTACAATTTTATCTAAAACGTACTGTCCTTTCGTTCTCCTGTAATTGAGTATACGACTAATTATATACAATGACAAACAGTCAATAAACCATTTCCAACATTTCACAAAACGCTTGGAAATAATTACAAAATTTTTACTTTGGAGCACGAATAAAATCACGAGCACGATGTCACCGACTTTGAAATGACAGGAGCTTGAAGTTAGGCGCGAATGGGTGTGCATTGGTGTTGCCACACACACAAAAATACTTTTGCTTCGGGGATTTTTGTAATTGGCCCCTTTCATGCCATCCCTCCTGTATAAAACATTTATTTTTTATAGGATACTGTTAACCGGAGAGAAAAATGGCTCAGGACTTTCTATCTGCATTTTTCATTATGAAGTTGTCCTTCATTATTGGCCAAAGCATTCCCTTACACCCTGGGTAAAACCGGTGCAACTGAGCATAAATCATTTTGAAATTTGATTTGTAACAGTTTGTGGTGTTAATGGGATGTTATACCCTAGTCAAAATTTTAGATACGAAACTGAAAATATGCATAAATTACTCAGGTATTAGTGAAAAAGATTGTTAAAATATTAATTAGTTCGCAAACTACAAGCGATTGAAAGTTTGCGTGACGTTTCATATCCTAAGCAATTTGATTGGTTGCCTGAATATAAAAACGAGACGCGCGCTTTGCGTTTAGATCAATCAGAGAGCTTGAACCGTAAGCCCTATCTTACTCCTAAGTCTATTCTTATCTGAAATACAGTATAGATTCAAAGTACGCATGCGTACAATAAGTTAGACAGTGTTACCAACGCTTAACAATTTGACTTGAAAAATATAAAAGTGTAATTCATGGTTATATTTATATATTTTTGTTTGTCAACCTATTATTTACGGAAGCACAGAATACGTACAAGAAAATATACGGACTGATACTACACCTCTATATATGGGGTCTCGTGGTCGCGTGCCTGAATCTGGGGAACCGGGTTCGATCCCGACCGACGCCAAATATTTCGAATTTTAAATGGCACAAAATTGACCCCTGTGGTGCACTCTCCACGCCAGCAATGAGTGCCCGTGAGGTGACGCCTGGTAAACGCCCGCACGGTACAAATATGTCATCATCATTACCGAAATCTGCGTACAAAGCAGATTGGCACACCCAGCAATGGGTAATATATGCCATGATGATATATATATATATATATAAAAATCGAACGAAATATGAGACAATAGTGTAATGTAATTTAAGCGTAAGAAAACATAAATCGAATTTTTAGGTTTTAGGTTGTCAGTAGGTTATCCTATACTGTCACACAATGGTCGTATGAGTTCAGTTTAGTTCTCAAATTCTTTAAATACATGCCATTTTCACAACGTGGAGTACAAATAATAATTTTCTTTTAATTTGAAAATTTATCTCATTAAATGCATAAAATTCAGGTTCATGTTTATTATGAAAAATAATAATTGTGTAAAATCCCTACCTTATCTGATTGCTGTTGTAGTCTTGTTTACTTGAAGATTTCTCAATTTTAATGTCCAGTTCACCAAAAAACACTGTAAGAAGAAAATGAAAATATATAAAATAATAAAATATTACATTTTAGTTTTGCTCAAATGTTTATGAACGGTTATTTTCTATACGTCTCCGAAGCTATTTGTTTAAACATAACAAAATACTCTAAGGGGCAGGTAAATATACTAATATATTCTATAATGTTTTACCCTATAGTTTTGTTATAATTTTGATAAATATCCAGAATTACGCACATATTAATTAAAATTTATTTAAATTTATATCTAATATAGAGCTAGTTTTCAAATTTTAATATTAATGATTTAATAAAATTAGTTTATTTTGAAGTACATATATATATATATATATATATATATATATATATATATATATATATATATATATATATATATATATATATATATATTAATAAAAGATATTTGTAAATAATTGGTCTTGTTGTCTACATGTTCTAGTAAATTCAAAGTTTTATGCTTATTATCCGTGCATATATCCAATTATTGGCCACAAAATTTATTTTGAACATGTTTATACATTTCTATAAATCTTGAAATAGATCAGTTCAGTCTATATGATATATGACGTCATAGAATATTACAAAATACGTACATAAGGATAAGAAAGGGCCCGTTCAACTTTCTTTGAATTTTTTATATGTTACGAATAATTTACTATTTTGTTTTCTTGAAATTATGCTTACTAACGCCTAAAATAATTATTAAAGCTTTGACGCGAAAGTTGTGACGTTAACGTTACTCCGTTATAAATAGAGAGAGTTAGTGTTCTATCCAATAAATCATCTCTGCAACTTCACTTCTGCTTTTTATTGGTTGTGTTTAGTGCTTCATTTGTTCCCACATTGTGTATCTCTCATGTAAAATATTGTAACGTTTTTATTTATTTGGGTGAAGTGTAAATATTAGACAATTATTATTAATTAAAATTAAGTGTTTATTAAACTATAATGAAAGTTACTATTACTAATATTAAACAATTATTAAAAAATAATTAAGACTAAAACTATAATTAACTAGATAACACTAACACTATTTATTTATTTAATTAATTAACACTACTATTTATTTCCACGATATTAATAATTATTTATTACACTACGCGTTCCAATCTTAGACTGCCGGTCTGTTGCAGACTCTTGTAGACTCTTTACGCGACATTTATTTCACTATATTCATATCACTATACACTTATATCACGATCAACTGTCCACAGCGTCTGTATACTCAACTGACTCAACAGCGTCCGTATATTCAACTGCTCGGACAGAAGTCACACCTTCCACCTCAGTGTCTGTCTATTTATGTAACTAACTTTCTCCTTCCACAGCCTCAGTATCAACAACTATCCGTATGCTATAATTCTTCAACACCAATGTCGAGTATCCACTCCAACTCGGTGTTACTGTCCTCGTATACCTAGCTTCCCAATACTCTTCAACACTACCGAGTATTCTCTTTCACAGCTATCCCGGTATACCAGTAACTTTCCGAGTATCTACTCGACACCAACTGCATCCGCTCACTACGATACAGCTGTGCTTCTCACTAACACTACATGTGAATGTCTCTATGACTCTGCATGTAACTAACTAACTAACTAACTAACTATGTAACTAACTGACTATGTAATTAACTGACTATGTAACTAACTTAGTTGACTATGTGAGTCAACCGCCGACTCAACTGAATTAACTAACTCCCGAACATAGCTGCGTTCCTTTTATACAGCTGCCATTACCTTCCAGAAAAGCTCTAGAATGTTCGAACGCATAATAACAATGAACACAAAAAGTTCAGGCGACCGGAAGTAATTAAACATGTCGCGACTCGTCTGTTTACGTCGCTCGGCTGCTAGCGCGATTACGTCACCGCTATAAATAGACACTCGCTTACAGCGGCGGCGACGGCGGACGTTCTACGTTACAATATGTTTTACTTCTATTCAGCAACTTACCTGTTTTCTTATCTTGATTCTTTTCGTTCTATTTCTATTCTATTTAGTGATTCTTCCAATCTTTCCTTCTGTAGCAGCCTTCCTGGATTTGTTAACATATTTGGCAGGTTTGATGCTGTCTCGTTCAAATGTTCAGTGGCGCGCGGCTTCGTTTTCAAGTATATTTCTTCTTCATTCAATTATTTCTTCTTTACGTTATTAGTTTTGTTTTACTGTCGCGCTGTCTGTTTCTGGTGGCCAAATTTCAGTTCCGTTTCGGGGACTCTAGTTCTTCACGTGGCGCGTGGTGCACGTTTTTTTTTTTTTGGACCTTGTATTTTTGTACATGGCCATTGTTCGACATAGATTTTAGTGTAGTTTTTTCTTGTCATGTGTAAATCTCCGAGGGAGGATTCGGCCACTCTACCATCACATCGTCGCTCTTGGGACATCTGCCAGCTTGAGTTCCATTCGTCGACGTTGTCTTACTACATAGCCCTTTTCCGCTCTGCACTCGCCACATGAGCTAAGTACCCTTTTGCTTATCTTCGTTCTTTCCTATTTGTCGATTTATTTGTTGTGCGGAAGAACTAGAGCCCAGTAGTACTTTTATTGTAGCCTAAGAGGACTGTCGTTATAGGGTCCTCACTGTAAAGTTTATTTTGGTGTTTCACTTGTAGAAGTTTGAGTGTTAATGGTGAGTTATGAAATTGACGTCACACAACACACATTCTCCCCTCCAGTACTACATATATTTAGAAGAAGACGGCAAGCTCGAAGAAAGAGACAGTTTTGTATTACCATGGTCTCTCTTCTCTTCTCTACGTATTGTCCAAATCCGATTTGATATTTGCTGTTTTATTTTACGGTGGTGTTTGGGATATGTATGAGTAAGCAGTTTTGTTATAATAATGAGTTGTTAGCTGATGATAAATTCTAAAAAAATAATAATAACGAAACACAAAATTATCCGACCCATTTAAATATTGTTTTAGATTCTATGTAAGAGGTCAAGGTAGTGCTTTGCTGTCTTTTTCTTCGAGCTTGTCGTCTTTGTCTAAAAGGTTACTTCAAAATTCAGTAGATGGCAACATATGTCCCCATTGACATTTTGTGTGATTTGATGTTATAAATTCATTTTTATGTACCTTCTGCATGCTTTAATCTTGAATTTATTAAATTCTGTTTCACAATCAATTCTTTTATTTCACAAACCTCAGTCGTTTATAAACAACAACGTCACTGTAGATAAGATTTATTTAGTATTTTGTTTGATACTGTCCTTTTAGTAATTTTCTGGTTAAAAATTACGTGGCGCCCTTATCCTTTTATAACCATTCTTGTGGGTTTCAGCCCTGCCCGGCTCCACTGTTTAAAAGCTAGCGATCTCCGAACAGAACATCCATTTGGACTATTCGTGATTCACTAAACCTTTTATGGAAAAGTTACGTCAAAAAACCTATCACAACATAATCGCGACGCTGATCTATAACTATCTCTTTCCCTCCTAGTTCCTAGTCTATCTGTCTTCTTTCACAATCCTACCATGATGACGTTGTATATACATATCTCTTTTCCAAAACATAAAATGTTAATAACAATATTCTAACAAACCAATGAAAATTTAATAGAAATATGTTTTCGCCAATGCCATTAAAAAATTAGGTACTCTCTATTCACGGTCGTGACAACATCCAAGTTTCATACGCTAATGATTCACTAATAATTACAAATATCATTGTTGAAGATGACTTATACCCATTTGGACTGTTATACCATTCAAATCGAACAAAGCGTTCTGTTATTAGAAGCAAGAATAAATTTGTAACAATATACTGGCTACGGTACACTTTCGGATATATGTAAGTTTAGTTAAATCGTCTTATGTCAGGCCCAAGAATTTGTGTTTAAACAATGTTTACGTATTTTAGAGACACCTATTTGTGAGACGAACAAATGATAGTCAAATCGTCGCGTTCAAGATTAACGGTGCGACTCTGTAATTCGTACGATAGTTATCGAAACTGATATCACTATAGAAACGTATCTTTTATAAGATACATACATACATAAAATCACGCATTTCGCACTTAATGGGTTAGCACAAACCCGAAACAATAATAATAACATCATCCACAAAAATAATCACTCTCTCTTTCAACAACATTCTTACTAACCTGACATCATACAACCAATATTCCTCACTCTTAACATTTTAAAGTGACCGACTTTGGTAGCGAAATACCGCAATCGGACCACAATACAAAACAGTCATCTTTCGCCACACATTCCTGTCTAAGCACACTTCTTTCGCCTCGGCCACATTCATAATCGCATTCATACACGCTCTTCTTCTCTTCCCACTCGGAAACTTTCTCTCTTTTAGAATCTTATCAATCACATTCATCCACTTACACACTGGACGGCCACGTAATCGAACACCCTCAATTTCACCAAGATATACGTTTTACAAGCTGTTCACTCTTCATTCTCTCCACATGACCAAACCATCTCAACTGGCTCATTCGTACTTTCTTAACAACATTCTTCATACACCAAATTATTCCTTACGCGATCCCGTCTTACATATCCACATACACCACGTAAATACCTCATTTCCACGGCAGTCACTCTCTTTTTATGCTTTCCCGTCCATGCCCAACATTCGCTTCCATACATCAAAGCAGGCACTATAGTACTCCATTATAGACACTTAAACGAGCTTCTTTAGATATGTTTACGTTTCGAGCAAACATACCCAGAGCACCCATTACTTTACACCCCGCACTCACTGTCCTTTCAATTTCTCTATCAATTCGACCATCCTTTGACATAATGCTACCCAAATATACAAACTCATTCACTTGCTCCAGTTTGACTCCATGCACCAACACATTACACACAGTCACCAATTTACTCCTTTAAAATGCTAACACCTTGGATTTATCAACATTCAACTCCAAATTCTTACTTCTTACTGAGTTGCTCTTCAGTTTCACTTAAAACAACTACATCATCCACATACGCTAACGCAGGCACAATGCTTTCACCAATTTGTACACCATCCATTTCACTCAATGCTCTCCACAACAACACATCCATATACAAGTTAAACAACCACGAAGACATACCACAGCCCTGTTTTACACCAATATTTAAACGAAACCAATCACTCAACCTACCATATATTCTTACAGCAGCCTTACTACCCTCATACAATGCTCGAATCGCTGATGATTGGCATGTTTACGTCATCATTGTTAAATAAAATAATTTTCTATCTAACCATGATTATTTCGGTTGCAATAACTATCGCAAGAGTTACAGGATCCCATGCACCCATTGATAATGTTACGACTACATTAGCTAGTCCCAATTTTAAACCATTTGTGTAGATTTTACAATTTGTTGAAAATGTAAACCGGACATTATTATGAGTTTGGGCTCGTATATATTTTGTATCAATTTTATTTAATATATATCAGCTTTGTTATAATTAATTGAGTCCATAGAAAATTAAATATATCTAATAGTTGTACCTACTATATTATGTCTATCTTCCTGTGTGGATGACGGAATGTAATATCATCGGAATGCATTTTTCCTGAGTTGTGGGCGTAGTGTTGGGGTATCATGTAAGGTACAATTAGAGTCCTGTAGTAAGTGTGGAGGTGCGGATAATCAGCAAAGTGCCGCCATGCCCTAGGCTACTCAACTCGTGCTCTACCATGCACCGTGCAAACGTGAGCATCTGCCAAGGAAACTCAACTGAAAAATATCAGGAAAAAATCGAGAGAATAGAAAAACTGGTATGGAGTATGGAAAACAGGGAGTAGTTTTACAAGAAAGTGAGAGATTCTCAGGTAAAACATAAATCATTTACACCTACATCACTGTCCAACAATATGCATATACTTACATGCTGATTTGTAAAAATAGTCAAATTGTTTTTCTTATATAAATTTTAGTGACAGTTACAAAACAATAAAACTAAACATTTTGTTAGTTTTGTCCATGAGTGTCTGGTCGCGAATCTAGTGACCCGGTGGTGCATTTTCCTCTCCAGCAATGAGTGCCCATGAAATGGATAATATGCCGTGATGATATATTTATTTATTTACTTATTTATGATTACATTTGCTTCCTTTAAAATTTCAAATAATAACTTTAGATTTCATGTTTATAGTCAGTATTAATAGTTTTTTCTCAGATCGTTACATGTCCCATTATTAATGGCCGGAGGCATCTATATTTAATTGAGAATTAAAGAAAAATTAAAATCAACATTTTTATACGTATAAAATATATTCTATGAGTGTTGAATTTGCTTTTAATTTTATTTAATTCCCAATGAAAATGTAAGCGTTATTGATGATAAGTTGGATTTATTACAATGTTCATTGTTTAATTGAAAACTATTTACACAAGTAATAATTATATAATTATTGAAAGTAGTGAGTCTGATTTAAAATTACATAAGTAAGAAAATTGGCAAAAAGACAAGAATTTGCTCACACTATTCGTATAAATATTTAATGTTCTAAGTTCTAACGGTAGAACAATGTAGATTGCGATAAATAGGAAGAAAATTTGTATAAGGTATCAGATCAGAACAATTATTAGGTCTTGTATATTAGACCCTAAAAGGGATCAAGTCGAATTTTAACCGAGCCGTCCCTAAAGCAATTCCAAATAAATAAATAAATTTTAAAAAATTGAACTGGCAATGATTCAGCAATATTGATATTTGACCGTGCCTAAATGCATTTGATTTTTCTCATATATAATATCATAAGTGGCACATTTTTACCGGAAAATTTTTCAGATTGTTACGAGAGCCGATTGCCTAACAATTTGATTGACAACTCGTGATTTTTTTGTCAATGTCACGAGATAAATTGGCAACAGGCTCGAGTAAAGCAATCGGAAAATATTTCCAGGATAAAATTTAACCACGAATGGTATTCGGATGACTATTTCCAAAATAAAAACCAGGTAATTACTTATATAATTTTTTTTCTTGACAAAAATCTTGTAATTTTTATTGTGTTTAGAGGTATTATGTTTCAGTTTGCTTTTTTCAACGTTTTAAATAGATTCCTGTCCGAATCGACTCGTTTTTAACAAAAACTGATAACACTGAAATAATACAGACTTTGACAGGTATGTAAATAATATATTTCTAAAACGTCAAAAAAATTCTGCTTATCAAAACTCACTTACTTGTAAAAATACATCTTATTGGCTTAAAGGGTGCGAAAATATTTTTGTGACAGTGTTTTGTCGAAGTGAAACTTGGTAACTAGGTAGAATCCTGAACTTGGATTGCTTTATATATTTATGAGTGAAATAGTCATTTAAATAACATTGGGTTTTTATAACTTTATTTTTCTCCGAGGTAAAAAAGGCCGGTTTCATAATAAATATAAAGTTACTTTAATTTTAAAGTTTGATCTAAAAGTGAAAAAAGCGTTTCATAATTCGACTTTAAGTTAAAGTTGTTAGTTTAAAGTCCTTTAAAATAAAGTCATGAGAGAGTTCCTTTACGAGCTTAAAGTGGATATTTAACTTATCAGTTTTGATTACACATTTTTGATAAAAATGTTTTCTTAAAATTTTTCATCAATAAGTCTCGTCGATGTTAATATTAAACAAAGAAAGGATTTTATTAGCCACGAATTAATAATTGAAATATGTGGAACGGAAAATTATTTTATGACAGATTTAGGTTAAGGAAAATACAATTTTATTTGTATTGGATCAGATAGAAGAATTAATAAAACAAATACATAAATATTGAGGTATTTATTAACTTTTTTAGAAGTGATTTCACATCACATTATGTATTAATAATTCCAGTACTAAATCCAATATCTTTTATTATTGGTGGGCCACCATTTGACACTGCTCTGTTTTTCCAGTTATTGAAAGTTATAAGTTATTGAAATTTCTATTTAGCCATGACAGCCTGTTCAATTTTTCCAAGTTGAATCCTACAATATTTTGCGCAAATAAATGTTAAAATATTAAGTAACCTAACCTATAAAACTGCTTACCTATTCTTTTCATTGAATATTGTAGTTTACCTTTTCTTACATTTCAACACATGTTTGTGTTTATATATATATATATATATATATATATATATATATATATATATATATATATATATATATATATATATATATATATATATATATATATTAAATCTAGGTGTATTATTCAACAAGTGTAAAATTTCCGCCTCTATTTCTTCTATAAATATTATTCTGACAAGTCAGTCTTACTAAACAGTTTGTTCTAAAATCAATTCTAAAACTTTAGAACTACTTTACTTAAAATAAAGGAAAAATTTTATCATAAAACGTATATATTTGAAAGTGTATATAAAGTCACTTTAAAATAAAGTTTAACTTTATCTAAAGTTTAACTTTATCTAAATTTTACTTTAACGAATTATTATGAAATCGGCCGTAAGCGGTTTAAGAAACCTATACACAATGGCAGAAGATAATTTAGAATGGCTCGACAATATGTGGACAAAATTTTAAGGCCCAATCATTATTATTATTAAGATAATTGCAGATGGTTAACATATCGCACAAACGCCCAAAAAGCTATACTTCATTCAAATTTTGTGCACATAGTCTCGGGTCATTCTAGTACGTATTCCAAAATTTAGTAAATTTTTTGAACCTTTTATTAGCTCGGAGAAAAATGAAGTTCCAAAATTTAACAAAACCCAATGTTATTTAAACGGGGAAAATCAAGTATGCATATGGGCAAGGTATATTCATATTAAGCGGAATCATTGCCAACACAATTTTATTTATTTATTTGGAACTACTTTAGGGGGCGGCTCGGTTAAAATTCAACTTGATCCCTTTTAAGGTCCATCCTGTTGTACACTTCTATTTTTTTGCGTATTAGCCACGACCATATAGTATTGGCCATGGATAAATCTAAAAAAGACTCTAACATAACCTACCCGGCCATTTTGAGAAGTGGCTTACATCGGGTTTTACACTGCGTGTGCACATTTTTTTCCTTCAACAATTTCCCCCGTATATGTATATCTAATATATTATTTTTCTGATGCAGGTGTAACGGTATAATAAATAATGTAATTGAAAATGAGAATCACTGTAGGAAAATTAAATACCTATGTATGTAGTTACTTTATCTGCAAATGATTTAGTAGTTGTTACTTATTGAATCACTGTTAGTTTACTTAGGTAGGGGTATGATTTTTTTTCTTGTATATGTTGCAAGGTGTGATGATGTATTTATTTGTAAACTTAATTATTTTATTATCTAAGTGTAGAGAGTCGTAGCGAAACTTGAAAAGTGTGAAAAGTTTTTTATACTTTTTATGTAATTGTAAAGTAAATAGTAGAAACAATGATAGTTGTACATATTCCCATGGTAAAAATAAATATAAAAACGCGCGAATGCTTGAATGAATAAGGTGCCAGGTAGCGGTTTACACAACTTTCCAATGTTATCTTCCTGGTTGGGGGCTCTTCACTTATATCACACAGAAATATGCGAGCTATGTCCTTCCTACTAACAGTACGAGTATACAAGGTGTTCATCGAAACCCGAACATTCAAATTTAACATGAGAAATACGTTTCTACTAGTAAAGTTGCAAGGAATAGTATAGTTTGTGTCAAGATAAATGCACATTGACTTCGACTTCTTAAGCTCGGTTAACTCATCACTCCAGGGGCGGATTACCAAATTTACAGTACAAACCGGGAAAAAAACAGTTAAAATCTTTTAATGTATTTTGACTATATAAATTTCGCTAAACGTTGTATCACATTACTCTTGTTTCATTTGTAAACAACTGAAGTAAAATGTGGCAATTTTATTATTAATTTTAATATCTGATTTGTGGTTACTGTTTTAAATTTGGTAATTTGGAAAAATTGTGGATACCTCTCCGTGTGCTTACCCTTGCAAATCTTTTAAGCAAATACATGCTGTGATGGGCGTAAAAGTCAATGTGCATTTATCTTGACACAAACTATAAACCAGTCGGATACCAGATATCAGATATTCGTAGTATTATTTTGGCCGGATAGTTGGTTATTCGCCGGCCGGATATTTTAGGAAGAATACTGCGAATGTACTTGCACTTACTAAATTTAGTATTTCGTTGGTGATTGTTTACATTTTACATTATAATTCTGCGATGGAGCGTTTGCTTAGTACTTTTCTTGTAAAAGTAACAAATTCTTATGTTATTGTTGAATCATAAAATTCATTAATTATATACAGTGGCGGACTTAGCACCCCTTAAAGACCGCCCCCCCTAAATATTTTCAATACCATTATAGTGAGCATTCTACGCTTACGTTATTACTATACGCACTCTAGGTTATTAATAAAAAATAATAATAATTTGAAAACAGGGTTTATTACTAAAAAATACAACAAATACATATTTGAATTCCAACCTAGTCTAGAAAATCTACCTCTCAAGAATTTTATTTTGAAGGCTATATACATATGGTTGCAAAACCATGAAAAATATCAAATTCACAATAATTAGAACGAAAAGCAAAATTTATAATGATTATAGCATTTTTTTGAAAAAAAAAATGGGTTAAATTCATATAAATTTAATGTACTTAACATTAAAATGTTTTTGAAAATTTGCAAGCGAAAATGTCACATTTTTCACGAATACAGCCTAAAAAACTAATAATTATTTTATCGCGAAATGCATGCATAGTGTTGCCACAAGACGAGACGAGACAAGACTTGAGGTCGGTCTTGTCTTGGTCTTGACTTAGTCTCGACTACATTGGTCTTGTCTTGGTCTTGTCGAGACGAGACTTGAAGTCAGTCTCGTCTTGTCTCGAGTCTCGACAAGACTCTCGACTTTGCGTATATTAACAAATGGTTTATTATAATTGTATACAATAGTGCATGAATATCTAAGAAAAACCGTTCAATCGCGATTAAAAAATTCCAAAAAATGTTTGAGATATTAATTTTTAAAGTATTCTATGACTGTCGTCGATAGTCGATCACTTAAAAATTAATATGAAAATGGAACATGTATACCGAGTGTTTGTTTTCTTAATTTATTCTTACATAGAATATAATTTTATTTCAATTAGGTACATAACTAGATACCGAATTATAATTAACAGCTATGTGTTTTTTTCAATAGCACTAGGTAAACAGTAAAATCTAGCGATTATTAAATATAGAACAACAATGCAGTTGATATTACATTATTTGGAAATACATTATTCATTATTTTCATGTTATTTTATGCGTGTTTCGATGTGAAGTTATAATATTACCACATGAAAATTAATAAAATTATGTTACGAATTGTAATAAAATAAAGTGAGGAATATTCATTCATATACTTAGATCTGAGAGATTCAAAATGTAAAGATTAGAGAAGAAAGTTTAAGTAGGCATAAATGAAATTCTTGGAAATATCCATTGCTTTGTCCTCCATCCCTTCCGCTTTAGTTTTATGGACACTATGGTCTTACCCATCAGAACAGTCAACTCAAGGTTAAACTTTTAAATAAAGCATTGGTGAAAATTGAAAATATAAAACGAAACGTATGCGCAATTGGCTGTATTATGGGTTACATTTTTAAGAATCCTTGCGTTTTGTATAATAAAATAATAAATATTTTCAATTTCAAATGAATTATTTAGGTGAAATAAGGAGCACATCTGTTGAAAATATATATGTTTTTTAAAAAAAAACTGGTTTCACTAAGGGCTTAAGGTCGTAAAATCTTTGTCGACCTTTTCCATTATCACATAATTCTAAGAATTTCAACAGTTTTTTTTTTTGAAAATATATGAAAAATACTTTATATTTAAAGTGAACATTACATGTTTCAATACAGCAGCACTATGTCGCAAATACAGTAGGAACAGTAATAAGTTATATAAAAAAAATACAATAAAATAATTACAAAAATTACAAGAAAATAAAATATTGTAATTGAGTTTCTTTTTTCTTTCAAATATGATATTTTTCATTGTAGGTAGGTATAACTTTTGTGCTGTTTGGAAATTGAAAATAATTTTAGTCAACTTGAAAATTCAATTTTGTTAGTACATTTCATAGGATATAAATAAAATTACAAATTTTTAAATATTCGGTTAGTTTTTATCCTACGTATACATTGAAATATAACGTTTTATTGGTTTTTGAATTTATCTATTATATTAATATCTTTGCAGTAATCAGTAAATATGCGAGTATTATGCCTATTTTGTAATGTTTACAATTTTTGGAAATTTAAGTTAAGCTTCCAGCCTAATTTGCGAATTTCTATTAGTGTTTGAATTTTTATATATACGTTTCAAAAACAAAAGATTAAAAATTAATATGTTTATTATTTTATGAATTTTCAAACAGCTTTAATAGCATTGCTCTTAGTTTTTGAAGCACTTTTATAAAATATTTTGAAAAAATAACGACGAACTGAAGTCGAGAGTCTTGTCGAGACTTCAAGACTTTCTCGACAAGACTCGATATTGGTCTCGTCTCGTCTTGACTTTTTAGTCGAGACCAAAATGATGGTCTTGTCTCGACAAGACCAAGACGAGACGAGACAAGACCAAGACTGGTCTTGGTCTTGCGGCAACACTATGCATGCAACTACCTGAACAGAGATAACATATGTTATTTACATTACATCATATACCCGAATTTCGTCAAATTGAGTTCTGTGCGTTAGGTTACCGTTAGACTAAAGTATTTTATTAAAATTTACAAGCGAAGAAGTTATAATTTTTACAAAATACCATTTAGAATAGACTCCGAAAGTGATGACGTCAAAATCGAGCTTAACTTTATTTTGAAAGAGTTGTGAACGAACCGTACTCGCGCCAAATTTAAAGTCAGTATATTCCATCTATATCTCGTAAGTAGAGAGTAAACTTTCATATGATTTGAAATATGACCCCTAGGCCGCCACAAAACATATGGCACAGATGGCGTTATTCATTTGTCAATTTAATTTAGAGAATACTATTAAATTATGAATTATTTTTATTAGGAGAATGATAATAATAATAATAATAATAATAATAATAATAATAATAATAATAATAATAATAATAATAATAATAATAATAAAATTAAATAGAACGCTTCCTGCGCCTGTGCGGAAATCCGTTACTGATTATATATTATGTTATAACAAGAATGCCGGATTTGGCACCATTACTTTCTATGTGGTTGGTATCTCTGAAAACTTGACATTTGTGATCTATCAATGTTTCGATTAGAAAAATGGAACGTTTCGCGAAAGAACAACGCGTTATTAAACGCATATTGAAAAATGAGACTGGAACCTTTGTAACCACAAATGGTGCTCGTTACAGCAACATGATTACAGGGTTCTTCTGGTATCAACAGGTTGGTATAGGCCTCAGTGACATGTGGTCCCAGCAGGACGCCGCGGCCTGTCATAGTGCACGAGAAACACTTAATTTCTGGTATCCATATATATATATATATATATATATATATATATATATATATATATATATATATATATATATATATATATATATACAGGGTGTCCCATAACTTCAGGTACATATTAGAAGGGCATATAGTTCTTAATGTCCTGATTACGGAACAAAAAGAATTTTTTCAAATTCAAAAATTAGTTTTTGAGGTTTTTGAAGGAAACAGTTTTGGGACACTGGTTGAATAGGTTGTGTGATTTTTTCATTACATACACATCTCCCAAACTTAATTGGTGTGACAAAGCTTTACGTAATTGCATAAATTAATTTCATTGTTAAATTATTTTATGTAATAGTTATAACTAATTTCACTATTCCAAATATTTTAGTATCCAGGAGTACAAAAAATGTTCTTCTTAAGTGAACTACCCTTAATTATAGGAATTTTGAAAAAATTCTTTTTGTTCCGTAATCAGGACATTAAGAACTATATGCCCTTCCAATATGTACCTGAAGTTATGGGACACCCTGTATATATATATTTGAGACAAATAAATACTTCAAATAAATTTATACATTGCTTCAATTGTAGATATATTTGGATCTATTCAAGCTTAGGATTTATTTGTAACAAATAAATTTACAGTTCACGTAATTATATTTTTTTCTCAGTGTACAATGGAACTATTATAATATTTATTTGTGACAAATAAATCTAGATTCATACAATAAAAACTATTTTTAATTGTAACAAATACAAAGTTTACACAAATATATTATAAAATTAATTGAAAACAACTACATAAGAAAGAAATTAATATATCAGAAAATTATAAATTTATTTATTAAAAATGTCATTTTAAAATACTAAAATAAATATATTAGTTTATTTGAGATTGGGTCTATTCAAGCTTAGGATTTATTTGTAGCTAATAAATTTATAGTTCACGTAATTATATCTTTTTCCCAGTATAATATATATATATATATATATATATATATATATATATATATATATATATATATATATATATATATATATATAGGCTGTCTCACAACTCGCGCCCCAGAGCGAATGAGGAAACACGAGACTGCAGCCGATGTGTAATTTCGAAGAAAAAAAATCTAGCTTAAAAGATATTGGAGAAAAGACGTCTTAAAATTGACCAGTCAGAGACCTACATCTTTAACGTGTGTTTGCCGTAATTTTACGTTACTATGGTTTTATACAAATCAAATCTTCTTTAAAATGTGTGGGCGACTGTAATTTTCGAAAAATGTCAGTGTCAAATTAAATTTGACAAGGTGAATAAAAAAGGTAAATTCTTACCATATATTCAGCCGCTGATTACTTAGAAATAATTATAATTTTCGGAGAATGTGGACGTAACGCCAGAGAGGCAACACCAGTTTATTCGGAACGTTTTCCGGATATAAATCTTGTGGATCATAAAGTGATATTGAGAGCCATCGCAAGGACGCATAAGACCGGTCAAGTTATGCCAGATCAAATGACAATAATATTTTCGTTTAACACATTTTACACAGCTGCTACAACACGTTGCACTGTACAATATAAATGATGATCTCGGATGACACCTTCGCTAACCTAAATTTGTTGACAGTGAAAAGTCAACTCTAAAGTGTCAAAATTACAGTATGTCAAACAAATTTTGTAACTCACTAGTAGTATTTTTAAAACCTAGCAACCAGTTTTATTTTGTAATAATATCATCACACCTCAAGATACCCTTCCGGGATTGGTGGATTAAAAAGTCTTGTAACTCCGTTATACAAGCAGCCGCAAACTATTTTCTTCTATTTGTTGGCAACCTATTGTCGTCGGCAAGTGTCAGTTTCGTCTGGAGCGCGAGTTGTGAGACACCCTGTATACAGGGTGCATGTTAATACTAAGTTGTAACACTCGAAAACGGCAGCTAGAACTCATTGAAACAAACAACTTTTCTTAGTTCAATTTTTTGATTTGGAGCCCCAGATTATAGTTATTGGCGTTCTTTTGTTTTTCGAAAAAAACGTCATTACTCCCTTATTTTAAGGAATATTTAAAAAGTACAAAAACTTTCTGCATTTGCTTTCGGTTCTCTAAAACATTTGTATTTACAATTATTTTCTATTTTATCAAAAAACAAGATATTTTGAAAAGCACTCGATCGATTTTTGAAAATAAAACATTTATAAAATCCTTAAACTAACTACTATAACATGTCTAAAACATTTTTATCGATCTGTTCAAAAAAAGGTTTTTTTACAAGATAAATTTTAACAAACTGCAACAATCATTTAAAACAAAGTAGGCTGGTGGCCCATTTAAAATGAACAATATACCTCAAGTTCAAATCTAATAGTAATGAAATAAATTTAGTACAATTAAAATAATAAAAGACATAATTGATCTCAATATATATTTATTTGAGACAAATAAATGCTTCATTTGCAGATATAATTGGATCTGTTAAAGCTTAGGATTTATTTCTAACAAATAAATTTACTGTTCAGTACTTATATCTTTTCCTCGGTGTACTCGTATGAATGCTATTCTTTTCTATAATCAATCGGAACATGTGTATACTTTAGTATTTATTAAAAATCATATCAATGAAACAAAAACAGATTCCGACTGCATTATGAGTTCTGAAAGATTTTTTAATAATTTAAAAACAGATTTGTTTTATTTCAAAACTAAATCTTACTCAGACACCTTTACGATAAATGAATTCATTCAAGATAAGATCATTGCTATATATACAAATAATTTACGAAATTTTATTTTGTTTTTAAAATTACTTCCTCGTAGGTATAAATTTTTATTCATCTGGTGTTCACCTGGTTTCAGTGATATCCGACCAGGTAATAATAAATTAGCTGAGTAAGCTGAGTAGTTCGCTATTCATTTAAATCTCATAAAAATCTGATGTGGCCAACACATGACCTCCCGCCAATTCCATGTTTGAAATAGCAATGAGCTTTAAGTAATGCATTACTTCCGGTTGATCGTTTGTAAACAAAATCAAATTTGTTCCAATAAATATAAAAGTCTGTAATACCAAATTTTGGATTGTATTTTATTATGTCTTTCCTCGTCAATCTGTTAAGAGCTCCAAATTAAGTATACCACTTCCCGTTTATCATATAGATATAGTCAAAATCTAATGTTGTTTCAAATTACACACGAGTTTTAAATACCAAATTTGAGAAGTTTTGATTCATTTTTTAATATTTTTTTTCAAGAAAATCTTTTTATAGCTTTCTGTAAAGTATGGTACTTTCGGTTTATCAATTTTAGAAAACATCTAGTATGTCGTTCTCATTAATATAAAGGCTTAAATACCAAAGTTGAAAAGTTTTGGATTATATCAATTTATTTTTCACGAAAATCTGTTCAGAGCTTTAAATAAAGTATCACTTCCTGTTTATCAACTTTAGCCAAAATCTAATATATTGCTTCCCTTTATATAAAAGTCTTTAGTACTTAATATGACAAGTTTTGGAAAACGTGTTCAGAGCTACAAATAAAGTATCACTTTTGGTTTATTAATTTTAGCCAAAAACTAATATGTTGTTCCCCTTGATATAAAAGTCTTAAATACTAAAATTGAAATGTTTTGGATTATATTTTAATATAGTTTTTCATTAAAAGCTGTTATGGGCTTCAAGTAAAGAGTCACTTCCGGTTATCCAATTTTACCTAAAATCTAATCAACTCTTTATATGAATGCAGAAGGTTTAAATACGGAAAAGAAAAATATTTAGAAGTTTGTTATATGAGTTATCGTGGAGGAAAAAAATCGTCACACACACACACACGCACACACACACACACACGCACACGCACACACACACGCACGCACGCATACTCATATATATATATATATATATATATATATATATATCATTGTAAAAATAAAAATAGCAAAAACGTGTTATGGGGACTCTAATTAGTGCATATTCACTGAAAACTCACCATCGAATTTTTGGACCGATAACATTACCTCCCTTACCTGTGGTATGACGGGAGGTAAAAAAAAAATGTTATACTTAAAAGTTTAGCTTAAAATGGTGTCGCGTGGCTGAGTTGTATGTGAGTAGCTGTGGTTCTGACAGATGACAGGCCGTGTTCGAAGCCTGATCGGCAGTTTACTTGAAAATTATTTTAAACTTACGAATCGGACAAAAGTGATACTCCCTCCACAACAGCTTTAAGAACATCATTGACAATATCTCATGTCAAATTGACATTTAATTAAATACATTTAAATTTACAAACGTTTCTTTTTTCATAGCCTACTCCGAGTTAGGATTTTTTTTGAACACACTGTATAATGGTAAATTTCTAATATGCCTGTATATTCTGCCCTATTAATTTTAGAACTAACGTATTCAGAATTAAAAACTGTATTTAACAACTCCAAAATTATTGTTTACATGCGTTTCGTTTGCGAAAGAGAGGCAAAATAAAGGTAATATTTTTTTAAAACTATTTATAGAGTATCAATGTATCATGAGCAATAGCACAAAATGTTAAACAGTGGTATGCTTCAGTTTGGCAGATGACATCTGTTACAAAGTTGTAATAACTACTGAATTCATTTATTAATATATCAGTAGGTAATCATGGATACATTTACTATCGCAGAAAAAACTCAATGGCATTCATCTCAATTCTGTAAGGAAGTTGTAATTCTTAGCAATGTTGCTAAAAATTGAAACCAATAGAAACAAATTAAAGCCTATCATTTTCATGTTTTATTCAGTGTTCCCAATTATTATTGGTTATTTGCTGTAGCAATGTTACTAAGAGTCAGATTCTTTGTTACAAAATTGGGGTGTATATTAACAACTAAAAATCAATTAATAAACTATTATCTGTCAAAATCAAACAATACGACGATTTGAGTTGTATGTTTTTTCGTGCATGGTACACCGTAAAAAGGTTAAAGACGGATATTTTATTTTACGTTTATCTAATGACAAGAACCTAATTAAATCAAAATTTAGGCTCATTTGATGAAGCTTTTAATTTTGAACAATTTTTGTATTTACACAATAGTTCTAAAGTTGATAGGACAAAATTTACAGCCATATGAAAATATTACTAATGTATTTCCTATGGTCTATAAAAAAGTAGTCACCCGCTATATGAAATATGCAGTTTGGCACACCCATCAATGGGTAATAACAAGTCATACGATTGCTTGGATAAGGACTTATTACCACATTAGTTGTGAAAAGAAAAAATGCGTTATGTAATGAACGAATACATTTTTATTTACAAAAATTATGAACAAAAAAGTCATAATTTATTTTAATTTTAAACAATTTTTATTTATTATTATCTTAGAAATGTGTGATTACAAACGACTCCGTCTACGACCTTATCGTGTACAATTCTTATTGACACTCGAAGAAACATAATAGTAGAATTTAGAATATTTATATAAAAAGAATCTTATCATTAATCATTATGGAACACGCCGTTTATTAAACTCGGATTCGCCACGTATGATACTCTTTGACAATCGATATAATATTTAAAAAATCACCTGCTCTGAAAGTTAGTCTACTATATCTTCAATCACACTATAGCAGGTTTTGAACCATCTCATACACTAGTGTCCACTTCTTTGTATTCATTAAAAAAGTGATATATTTAACCACATTTTATTTATATCACAGGAAAAGAACAAATTCTTAGACAGTTCAGAGTAAAAAGTCCTGTCTTGTATGAATCATACAATGTTGTAAAAAAAATTAAAATATTCTGTAAGAAAAACGATTTAACGCATATTTCATCAGATGTAAAGTAAATAAAGAAGTAGAAAACATGCATGAAATTGGTTCAAAAGAAGAGTTTATCAATGAAACACGAAGGCGACAACCAACGACATCGAGAAAAACACATTGACTTTTTATTCTACGGAGAAAAAACTAAACTCAAATAATGACTTCACTCATTCCTAGAGGTCGTTAACTTCGAATCATTCCTCCTTGGAATTTGAAGAAATCGAAGAGTTTATTTGATGCATAGGCAAAAACTGATTAAGATAAATAAATACTCATTCTAAAACATATATATTCAGACTAACCAAAAAAGAAAAACTATTGCTATTTTTAGAGCACTAATTAAAACTTTATTTTAAACGTGTATAGGTGTCTGATAGTTTAGAAATTTTCAAAAAATACTTTTTTGTTTGTCTTTATTTCTGTGAAAATAATACTAATTCAAAATTGTAGTGGAAAAGGTAGAACCTTTTCAATAGTGTTTCTTGTATGCACTCTCCTCTCCATACCAACAATAGCTAAATTTTAAAATAGCTGATTTTAGTGTCAGCTGTTTCACTTCTACGTAAGCTTTTGATATCCAAAAAGTAGGTATGCTTTATTCGAAATGGGAAGCTATACACCCAAAATATTTATTTTAAATCTGTTTTTGGCGGACAATATTTTACAAAGATAAAATACACAAAAAAACAACTATTATGATCCAAATTTTGCTGGCGTGAGTTTTGTGCGTTAGGTTAGGTTATGTTCAGTATGTGTTATACATTGCTAAGGTAATGTCAGTTCGGCACATTTTCTAGACTTTGCCCGTAATATATACAAAACTGTGGTGACAAATTTGAACATCTGCTGTAAAACCGCTCATTGTGATCTTTTAAGATAAAAAAGTTCTCTCTCATCATGTAGGATCACACTTGAATAATTGAGAATATAAAATCACGTATACTATAGAAAACAAAATTTGCGCATCATTTCTATCTGTCATTTGAAATTAATTAATTAAGTTGCGCATATTAAGTTAGATACAACTTAATTTCTTAAAGTTTCATTGTGCATGAGTGAAAGTTTGGTATTAACCAGAGAGCATTTTCGAATAGTGATTTATAGTTTGAAATTTTTTAAATCAGTCAGAAAATAATTTAACAGTTTTGAGTATCCCAATAATTACTTTTTCTGTTGTCTGTTTATTAATAGGTTATATATTTTTTTTTTTCAATTAAGTAAGATATGGTCAACGGAAAAATATTGTACCTAACAGAAAGCGTGAGTTAATTGGCGATTAATGATCTCAACAATTAACGCGTAGGCGTAGCGAAAGCGTAAAATGTCTCAATCATGAATCGCCGTCAGTAACACACCTGATGGTTGAATAACTATTACAGCTTTAGCAGTTTTTAAGTGGTCAGAAATAAATTTGACAGTTTTTCCAGTTTTTAAGATTCTTATGGCCGGTTGTACCAACGTAACTTAAATATTAAACTTGGCTTAAATTGAATCGAAATGAAATTACAAATGAATTGTAATATATTGCTGCGAAAATTTCGATTTGCACTTTTTTGTTTAAACCTGGGTTAAAATTAGTTGGAACCAGTGGCGGCTCGTAGCAATTTATAGTGGTGGGGCTAGAGCAATAAAAAAATACTGATTAAAAATATTATACGTACCTTTAATAAAATTTACTTACTGAGTCAAGTTATACACATAAATATATTTGCATGTAAAAAGACATCGTAAATTGATAATTATTCATTGCTATTTTAATTCTATTCTTCTTTCTTTTGTTTTACAATTTTATTTATCGGCCTAAATTTTAATTTAAAGGTTTTCCTGCAAGTCCAGTTGTGAAAATTTTATATTTTGCAAATATTTGTATCATAGTTCATTGTTACGATGATTAATATTAAATGCTAGTATGTATTAAATAAAAAGAAAAAACGCACAAAAATTATCTGCGATAACAACGATAACGTTAATATTATATTTTCTTTATTAAAAACGAAACTCGGGCTGGAATTATAGCAGCCCCAACTGCACGAGAATCACGCATAACTCCACTACTACTTTTCCCCCACCAGGTAGCTGTCTCTGTGTGAATTGTGCTGCTCTGTCGACTGCATTGAATCCAGCCCGGACGAGGACGTTTGGTATACTAGCCCACACAGCAAACCGACTATTGAACACAATTATTGCTTAAAAATGAATTACTATTGAGCAGTATTTTATTGAAAAACTAGAAAATAGTTGTTTTTAAATAGCAAAATAAGAGCGTTAATAAAACTGAAATTTTCATTTTATATTGGTTGGAACTACTTTAAACATATTTAAATTAAAATTCAAAACAATATGAACAGTGTGTCTTAGCCTCAATAATTCTAGCGAACAACTTACTACGTTATTATTCATTTAACGCCTTCTTTTGACATACAGAATTACCCATTAACTATAAAAACGGAACAACGGAAGTCCGTAAGCACCCTATATGTGAAATATATAGGTTAAATAGGGATTATATAATAAATTATGTAATATTACATAACTGTACCATATTTTGTAACCTCCCAAAAAGTATTTTAAATCTCCCTCACTTTAAATTAATTAAAACATCAAAACAAAATAGTATTCGCCCGTAGCCTGCCATATATTCACTAAATATTATTCCAAGCAATACAGAATACCATAAATTAATTAAAAATCCATCGTATTGTACCGTACCACCCACCTAGCTCGCTTTACTACATCACTGACGCGCGAAACTCATCCTTATACTCCTGTACATTCTACTCATATTCCCTGCAAAGTCTGCGAGGCGAAATCATAATACTAATTAGTTGCCGTTAATGGTAGAGAAATTGATAGTATTTATTGAGAGCAGCTCTCGTAAATTATTCTCAATTAGTGTATTAAGATGTAGGAAAAATATGACGCTATGTATTTAGGAATTTGATATGAGAAACTTAGTTTGTTAGACGCGAAATGTGGGAGGCAGAGTTGAAAAAAAAACCGTTTTTCTTTACGTACACATTGTTTTTAACAAGGAAATTTGTATGTAATACATATTATGTTAAATAACGTTTAGTGAGTAGAATGATGTACAAATTGTTACTTACGACATGAAATTAAAGTGCACAATAACCTGTAAAATAAAACAATAATACCTACGTATAAAACTAAAACTGAAATATTTATGGAAAATTAACTTGTTAAATATGTAATAAAATATAATAATTATGAGTGTTTAAGGATATAAATAAACCGTTTTAATAATAAGTTAATATCATTAAGAGGAATGGCTACTGGGGAAAGGAGAGGGTGAAAACGGGATTTGTTTTCACCTTAAAATCTGATCTATTTATTAAAATATTTTTATAATTCTCTCTTTATTTTATAGATGGAGATTGATTCTATGACATTTCAGTATTGAAATTTTAAATATTTGCCATATTTTATATTAATAGCGTTCAGAATTTTGCTAACTTTGTAATACATTTAAGAATGTTTTACTTAAAATATAAAAATTTTAACACTGAAATGACATACAATCAATCTTCCTCTATAAAATAAAAAAAGAATTATATAAAAATATTTTTATAAATAGATCCGATTTTAAGGTGAAAAGAAAACACATTGTCGACGTAAAAATAGGGTCAAGCAGTGGCGCCTCTAATGTTAAATATTCGAATTTCATTTAAGCTCCGCCCCCAATTCAGGGTTGTATTCGATACAATAATCTGTATAATTATGTTCAGTATCAGCAATAATAACAAATGTGAAATACATTTGTGTCTAGGTATTGTATTCGTAGTTTTTAATTACCAAATTAAGTTCAGTTTATTTACACATAATGTTGTAACGTTTATCAAATTAGCAGTGAAGTGTATGAGGAATAATAAAAGCATAAATACAGTATAACTCGGATATAACGTACCCCAGATATAACGAAATCTTTGATGCAGTGGTTTCATATACTCGTAATACAAAGAGCAGACCAAATTATTCGTTGCATAAAACTTTGTTAGGAAAGAGTCCATCAAAAACTATACAAAAATTTGAACTGTACCGTCAAAATCAAAACAGTAAATGCAAAAAATCAAGAAAATTAAAATGTAGAAAACTATTTACAGAAAATAAAAAAAAGAATGATAATATCGACTTTGGAGAATCATGTCAAAAACCTGATATGGATGATGAAATGTTTAATAGAGAAAAATGAATAATTTTAACCAGTTTAAAAAAGTGAGGAGCAAAGAAAAGAATTTGCAAGAGCCACAATTTTGCAAAGCGGAAGTAGTCTTTGGTTAGAAGAGAGAAGAAAACTTTTAAGTTTCTAATTTAGGCATAACTTGCAAACGAAGAAAAACTACAAGTTGTGAAAAATTCGTAATAAGGTTATTATACGTACAGCAATAAATTATAACAGAATACATGAGTCCATTAGGACCCGCAAAGAATAGAATGCGAATCAGCAGAATTTTAGAAAACTAAATTAATGGCGGCCAGTAGGACATGTCAAATATAAAACGTCAAAGACCATCCTTTCGTTTAATAGAAAAAGAAGTTTTCACGCTCTGATTAGATAATTTCATTTGAAGATATGTGAAAAATAGGCGAATTAAAGAAAATGTACATAATTGTACACCAAAAAGTGCCCTGTTAAAAGTTATATAAGTACAACTAATATTCAAGACATATTCCAAAGAAGAAAAAGTTAATCGACGGATCGTATGGAAAAGATGTTTAAATATATCAAAAAACTCTAATGTGATAAATAAATATGATTGTTCTTTTCATTTCACAAATAATTTTGCAGGTTTGTAGTTTTAATACAATTATTGGCAGTACTGATACATAAAATTTTATTTCATTGATTTTACTAATATTTGTACCTGTAGACTGCAGTTCCAAGCTAGAATTGTCGTAAGTCGTGTCGTAACTGAATAATGTGGCATGTTCATAGATCATGAATATGCATTTTTAGGAGCAAGCTCTGATGGTTTATGGTTTGATAACCAAAAAAGCAATAGTAGAGATAAAATGTTCATATAATCCAAAAAAAATGTCAATTGATGAATTAATAGAACAAAAAAAGGTTTTTCTACAAACACTATTAAAAATTGAATTTTTAACACGGCATACTTCAATTAAAAATGCGATATTTTAATTCTAGTGTTAAAAGTAAATTACCTTGGTAATGACGAATGGAACAACCTATCGATATGTTTGACATATGTCAATTTTTTTTTACAAATACAAATTTAAATGAAATAAATGTGTTGGCAGAAAAAATAGTGTATGATATACGTGTTAAAAGTGATTTTATTTTGTTCGAAGTTTTGGATCACTCCGCTTCGCGTTGTTTTCCAAACTTCCTTCTCACAGAATAAAATGTCACTTTTAACATTTATATCATAAATAACTATTTTACGATAGACAAAAATAGCAAATTAATAATAAATAAAAACCAAAATTGGTGATACCAAACACAAGCGCAGTTAAAAATAACTAATTCAGATGTGTATATTCTCGGAATCTGGACATCAGAACGAGAACAACTGAGAACTAAATATATTAAGAGAGACGACAATTTTTGGTAAAAATTCATGGAAGGTAAAATAATAACATTTTATTATTGTGCCCGAAACTTTTTTGATATATTTTAATTTTAATAATTTTTATTTATTCCCTTTCCGATGATTTCTATTTCAGCGTTGCACTTAAACATAATGGGGTTATAACCGATTTTTTCTGATAATATATAAAAATCTAGGAATACTGGCAAAAACGCGATGTTAAAATTCGAATTAGTAAGCTAGATATGAATTTTTGAATGTCTGAAATTATTTATGACGTCATAGTCCAGAGTTGCTTTATGCTTTTCAAACAGTTAATTGTAGGGGTATTTGCATTGTCTGTATTCGGCATATTTTCATTTATTTTTATTAAATGTGTTTTCCCTTGTTAAATTAATTAGTAATGCATACAATAAATAAAATAAATATTATTTCAATCTATTTCATGAAACATTTTGACAAGTCATTACGATGACTTGTTAGTTCTTAATTTGAATTCAAACAAAAACAACGAATAATAGGTCTAGTTCACACAAATTCATCCAAAATTTTACGAAAATAACCAATTAGTAGGTACAGGGCCTCCCCAGGGATTAAGACGTCACGTTTACTATAATTAAGAATTTCTATTAACAAAGGAATATTTCATCATTTTCTTTTTACTAAAATTCTTAAATCATCGTTTGTTATCACTTTAATAATGAAATAAAATTTAGTCCGTGTGTTGTCCCCCTGTAGTCTGACGTCTCCCACTACCTGAGTAGTTCATTGCTTAGCTCCACATTTTACATCAATTAGAATGGACCCCGTTGCACCGGACACTTTCTTCTGAATTTAGATAGTGCTGTATCTATTCGTTTTAACACGTTACACACTGCGCGGCATATTTAGAGAAACGCAAAAAACATTATATTTTTGCGATATTTTTTGATGATGTATTTAAATAAAAATTTTCTATTTAAAAAAATTACTTTAAATACTTATAGTTGAAACGACAACAAAAGCAGAAAAAATAGTTATCCATTGCACAATCTACAGTGAACACTATTATTTATAAATTATCAATTACTATTAATTATTCCATAAAAAATATAAATTTTCCATTAAAAAAATTACTTTAAATACTTAGGAAAGAATATCATGACAATTGTCAGTAAAGACTTTAGTAAGGTTTTTTGAAAAATCAACTGGCACCACTTACTTAGTCTTGAAACAACAACAAAAGCAGAAAAAATAGTTATCCCTTGCACGATCTACAGTGAACACCATTATTTATACATTATTAATTACTACTAATTATTACATAAAAATAATAATTTTCTGTTTAAAAAAATACTTTAAATACGTAGAGTTGAAACGACAACAAAAGCAGAAAAAATCGTTATCCTTTGCATGATTTAAAGTGAACACGAATTACGCCCATATTCGATAAAACTAAAGACCAAGCAATATTTAACACCTAAATCAATTACTACGTTTACATGCAGTTTTGAAAATAGTTTCAGTTTTCAGTAAAAATTATGCAAAACTGTTTACATGCAGTTTTCAAAACAAGTTTAAAAATTGATTTGAAATCAGTTTCGGCGCATGCGCATTTAGCTGATGTAAGTGACAGATCCTCTTCACTCCAAATACTTCGTTTTGCTATTATTCCCATTATTTTTTATACTTCGTACCACTATTCACTAAAACTACACAACTATCAGTATATTTGAAGGTTAGTAACACAAAGCGACAGAAACGTTATGCTCTGTATGCATGCGCAGTATCGAAACTGAATTTTAAGTGTTTACATGAGTAGTTTTGAAACTAGTTTTCAAGTCCAACCCATGAATTTAGTTTTGGTTTGAAATAATTCAAAACCGTTTTGACACTGTATACATGGCGTTTTCAAAACTAAAAACGTTTTAAAAACGATTTCAAAACTGCATGTAAACTCAGTAATTATTAGGTGGTTATTTAGGTGTTATATCGTCATTTGTTATTTGCTGTACTTGTAGTACTACTAACAACACAAATACGACAGAGAGGGTTCAAACTTTTTTAAATACCTAGCTTTTTTAGTGTTCCTCTAATTTTCCCGGTACGTGGATTGGATATAAAAACCTGTTTTATACATACTTTAATAAATAACTGCAGTCTTTACTAATCAGTTGCAATTTATAGTATAATTATGTATATTGAGGCAATTATTAGTATTATTAGTTTTTTATACATACCGGATTTCCAAATGCTCAATGAAACACAAAATTTAACTAAATTCCAGCCATTCTGAAAGATTACTACAGCTTAAAGATTACGTTTGGCTAGTCTCTATGTAATAACTTGTTTGAATGACTCTGTGCTTACAGAATACAAAAATTACACGTTAACTGATTTTAAAGATAATTTTAGTAACTTTATTTTAGTAACTCTTCTTACAGAATCGGGCCGAATGTGTTACACTTGTTTCTTAACACCCTGTATTTTGAAAGTAACATATCTATTTATAGAAGACGATAATACACATACATATATTTCGTGTAGTTCGGGAGGTACTAAACTGTAGATACTTGAAAAATCTGTACCCTGTGGCATTAAAATACAAGTAAATCTTATCAAGAAACAAACATAAGTGTCCTGCAATCCATTACACCATATATTACAAATATCATTGTTTCTTTTTTCGATTAATTTTCCATGTTCCCTCACGTATTGTGTGTACGTGTATGTTACGTTCCTTCTGACCAATGACAGGGCAGTACTGTCCGCGATCTATAATCTATACGCGGTAATTTGATCTGCAATTTGTAATCGGCGAGGCAATTGGCGTAATCGAGAGGTCACATACATGAGGTCCTGACTTTAGAATGACTGATCATGAGCTGATCTCGTTCCATTATAAAAGGGCATGGCATAGACGGGGAGTGGGGTTATTTAAGGCAAGATAATAGAAGAATTTGTAAATATTCTTATAATATCGGACATTTGCTAAATAAATATATTTCATCTATAAAAACTTAAGATATTTGTGTATTCTATGTGGATGTATTATGGAAGAAAGAATTTACATTAAATTCTTTGTTAAAACGGCAATACATGTTTTTGTTTCGTATGCATTTTTTTTGTTGAATTTATGATATGATACAATGATTTATTAAAAAGGTTTAGATATTTTTTTTTACACTGATTTATACTCATCCTTTCCCGCCATAAAATGGATCTACCACTGATGACGGCTTTTGGCGAGGAAGCTATTTTGTCACCAAGGGATTATGAATATGTAATGTAGGGAGCCCGCCGTCGCCGTCGCCGCCGCTGTCTAAGCCACGGCTCCGTCATCGCAGCGATGAGCGAGTATCTATTTTAGTCTTTAAATTAGTAACTAATATTTGTTTTTAACAGTTATTTTAATATATATATATATATATATATATATATATATATATATATATATATAAACGTTACAACCAGTTCAAATGTTTTCAAGAGGATTGTGAAGGGCGTGGAAGATGACAAGAGAGCCGAGTAAGCACATCAAACACCGGTGAAAATGTGACAAAAATTGTAGATATCGTGATAACATAAGTGATAAGTAATCGCAGAATCATTTTAAGGGGAGATTGCTGAGAAAGTTGGCATATCATACGGCTCAAGCAAAACAATTGATACCAACATTTTCAGCATGAAACGAGTGGTAGTCAAATTTGTCAAATATATAGATCCGAGCAGTTAAATTACTTTTTCCCAAAAACTAATTTGTAATGACTTACTTAAAAAAAATCTGATGTGGACACCACACGACTTCCTTGTACACAAGACCAATATGAAGTATAGATCCAAGTATAAAATTGCACGTATTTGACGTAATTTGACATTAGCATCTATTTTTTATTTTTTTGTTATTTTTTGTCCTAATCCATAGCAAGCTTCATTACAAAAACCAAAAATTATATAAATTTTAAATATACATATCTCGCTTATATAAAGGGTTAATTTAATAATACTTGATGTGCTAGACGCAGAATTTAATTCTCTAATATTTTTATTTGAAGCTTTTATTTCTAAAATCAAAATGAAACCATTTTATTGAAGAAAAACTGTTAACAACTTCAGGTAATATGTCACTTCCGGTTAGCCTATCGTAACCAAAATCCACTATGTTATTCCAATTGACACAAAAGTCTTATATACCAAATTTGGAAAGTGTTAGATTATATTTTAAGATAGTTTTTCATTAAAATCTGTTATAGGCTTCAAATAAAGTACCATTTCTAGAAATTATGTAATGACCAAAAAGGGAGGTGCACAACTAGATGTTATAGCAGTCCTAAATACAAAATTTCAACTTTGTACGGCTTACCGTTTTTGAGTTATGCGAGATACATACGCACGTACGCACGTACGTACGTACGTACGTTCGTACGTACGTACAGACGTCACGACGAAATTAGTCAAAATGGATTCAGGGATGGTCAAAAGGGATATTTCCGTTGAAATCTCAAAACCGAAATTTTTCGCGATTACAATACTTCCTTTACTTCGTACAAGGAAGTAAAAAACTGATCGTACTCAAATACTTTTGATAATATGGAAAAGAATTGTAAAAGTAATTACTATTTACTAAATAGAATTTAGAAATTTTTTATTTAAAGATTTTAAATTAACTGCTTTAGTGACCTAGCAAATTCAATATAAAGTCGTGTTAAAACAGATTTAATATGCGTTAATTCAAGAAATGAGCATTGTTTAACTGTTAAATACCTATTTTTAATACATTACTTGATTCCAGGGTTGTGCCTGTAATCTATGCTATGTAAAATAGGACAATGATGTTGCTTACGTGATTAACAATTGTATATTGTCTACGCGCTTGTAGACAAGGACAAAAAATATTACTATTACTGATTAATTTACAAGATATATGAATCAGCCGTTGAAAGTATAATAGGTATACCATACGATGATTACGATGTCATTTTGTTGGAAAAGTGTAGCACGTTAGTATTTTACGTAACCAATAGATGCCACTAGTTGTTGGGTTGGGAATTACCAGTTCTATTGAGTTGCTAACTACTGGTAAAAAATTAGCATCGAATGCTAATAGTTGATATTTTTATAAAAATATGACTTGTACAAATCATAAGTACGTAAAATTCTAAAAACAAAAACACCTATTAATGAATAAAATCATACTTTTATTCAAAATATTTCATTGGTATTACATCTTTCTGTACATATTTGTAATTTAAAACAATTAGTTTATTTATCTGTGTGATTCAAATCGAGATGCACTTAATGTGACCAGACGTCCTAGTTTACGAGGACATGTGCTCTTTTACAAGGCGTTCTCGGACGTCCTCGCGGGTTTTTACAAAGTACCCTAGTTTTTAAAGAAATCGGTTAATTAAATTTTTGAATTATTTTAAAGAATTTTATCAAAAAATCTTAGATAAAATGGTTCTTCATTGAAATAAATATATTTATCCACAGCTGTCAAATAATATATCTATAATTCAACGGAATTTTATTAATGAATGACCTTTGATACTATTGCTACTTAAATAATATTGACTGTTCGATGGAATAATATTATCCAATCGTTGTCAATTTTAAATCCTACCTTGCAAAGAATACAAACAAAATTACCTTTAATAAGTAATTCATTTCTTATAAAAAGCTAAAATTACACTAGTTTTATCATTTTTCATACTTTTAATTTCTTCTTAAGCTTAAACTGTAGCTTAATACTCGGTTTTAAGATTTCTTGTTAAATGTCAAATCACTTCGTTTAATTTTGTTACAACACCAATGGTAACTAGATTTTTCTATGTAAACATTTTTTTTTTTTGCATTTGTAAGTAAAAAACTTCTAATTTTTTAATATAAATACGTCACTGATATGTTATTATTTGACAATTGTGGATAAAGTATAGTATTCTATTCGCATGTAATGGCTATTACTCATTCGAATGATTTATATCACTCGCCTTTCGGCTCGTGATGCAAACGTCATTCTCATGAGTAATAGCATACATTACATGCTCATTGAATAATATACTTTTTTTTATTGTTAACATGAATTTAATATTTCTGTCTTCAATTTACAGAATTAATGTAATATTTAGTGCCACTTTTTGAAGAATTTATTTTTTCTTCAAGCGTATTATAATATTCATATTATGCTACTGTACGCACACTATAGAAGTTGTTCATTGTCTTACTAGTACAAAAATGTTGTTATTGTTGTACTAGTAAAAAAATGTTAGTGTCTTAGTTCACCGCTGGCGGCGGCAGTTGTCACAGCAACACACATTATATTGAAAATTGTTATTTGACAGTTGTATCGTTTTTGTTTTGTAGTGTACACAGCCAGCTTTGGCTGAAATTGCAAATACTACAATTAAAAAATTCCAAAAATAATGTCAAAAAATTCTTTGTAACACTTGAAGAAAAAATAATATATGTCATTCGGAGTAGAACGCCCTTTTTGTGTTTTACCCAGCTTACCTAGCCTCGGCTAGCGCCTCGGCTGCAATAACTGGGTTCAACACAAAAAGACCGCTTTCTACTCCTAATAAAATAATTTCTGTAAATGTTCTCTATTTTTCCTCTTTTTACAAATTGTAAATGTCCTAGTTTTTTCGATATGTCCTAGGTGCGAAGAAAATAATATAGTCACCTTAGATGCACTAGTATTTGACAACATTTTTAAACAACCATTGCATTATTGTATTGTGCTTTGTATTTGTCTTCTTCGTGCATTAAGGTAAAATTTAACTTTTTAAAATTTTCGTTCGCTTTTATACCTCCTATTTTAATAACTGACTCATTGGACTGTCAGATTAAGTAACAAATAAGGTGTATTTCGCTAAATCTCTAGTGCGCATGTGCAATATACATAAAGTTTACATAGTTTACGCTTTGTCTTCATTTGATATCATTCTTTACATTGTTTACGCATTGTTTACCGATGTAAGTAATCTCTCATAATTTACGCGTAAACGAACAACCCTGTTTGATTCTTGAATTGATTTGACAGTTTACTCGACGTTCACCATAATATAAAATATAAATAAAATTTTAGCACCCGAAAATTCATAATATATTCTGTAAATCATTATTTATAAAGCACTGCCTTAAAGTTTTACGGGACTGAAAATATATTTTTAAAAAACTGTTTTCTCAGGTTAACCGCATATGACACGGATTTTTGTGTTCATCGTTGTATTTATGTTTTCCCATAACATGGGATGTTATATTTTTTCATTCTTATTTTTGCCAGGTGGTGTGTTGGTGGTAATCAATACAGAACAATCGGCATTTGATTAATGCGTGTGTATGTGCGTGGTCTGGTATTGGAGTCTGAGAGGTAATGTAATGATGGGCATTAATGTGGCGGGCCGCACTTTGTAATCTACTCCTGATTGGAGCACATGCGTGATCTAATCGCCGCGGATATCTAGATATCAATACTCAATATCGATATCAATGTATTGAACAGCACAATCCAATAAGATGCACTTAGAAAAATATGTGAAGAAGAGGAAAGCTCCTTCAGTTCGTATAAGAAACTATTTACCGCACATATAGTTCATTTCATCCGCGATATGCAAAGTTGAAGGCCAAGACATTAGGAGAGAAAAAAAGTCTCGCTCCAGAAACAAGAACAATAATTATAGCTATAAGTTCACATGGAGCCGCACGAAAGTCAATCATGTTGTGTACGTTACTCTCTGCTAACGACGATGAAAACCAGAGCACAGATCAAATTAGGTATAGGCATGGACTCCAATCTCAAACAGATTACACAACTATTGATAGGATACATAAAGAATAATTAGGAGGAAAGAAAATTTAAGTTAGAAAAGTTAATAATATAATCAAAGTTAACAACTTCATACATATTTGTATAATTATTGAAGTATTTAAATTCAAAGGAATCTATGACTCATGTTTATGTTTTAGTTATTCAACAAAAACTGTTTTGCACAAAACAATAATGAGAGCTGCAATTCCTTTTCCTATTAATATTTTCAATCCTACCCGCTAAATCGACCGTGACCGGAAATTTTATCGCCGTTAAATAAATCGCGGAAAATTTATCGCGGAAAATTGATCGCAGGTAAATTGATCGCGTGGAAAATTGATCACCAAAGTACTGATTGCGTGGTAAATTGATCGCCAGGATATGCATACAAAAAATATTATCTATAATAAATCAATAGAGTTACAAAATTACAAATAACGCACAAGTCATGTTTGGAAAATTCGGGCGGAGTTTTATGCGTTGTTAGATTATTGTCACAACTGAAGTCGGGAGTATATTGCGGTCCCTTTGTCGAGACGCGAGGCACAGCCTAAAATTAATTCTTTACAGTGGTGTAGTAGTAAATTTTGTTGTCTTTAATTTTCTTGACAATGAACTTCTGCGATATTATTTTGGCTATAAATTTTCCTCACGACCAATTTTCTGGCGATCAATTTTCCCCGCGAAAAATTTATCGGCGATCAATTTTCCTTGCAATAAATTTTTCTCGAAATCAATTTACCGGCGATGAATTTTCCTCTCGAACATTTTCTTACGATCAATTTCTAGTGAACAATTTTCCCCGCGGTCAATTTTCCTCGCGATCAATTTCCCGGCGATCAATCTTCCGGCGATCAATTATCTCCGCGATCAATTTACCAGCGATAAATTTTTTCCGGGATGAATTTTCCGGGATCAATTTACCCGCAATGAATTTTCCAGAAACCTAAACCGACTCATGTAGCTTAATATTGTATTGGCCAAATACTACGGCTTGTTATGTGAACTAGGAGCTAAATATCTAAGCATATAAATAATTTAGTAATTATACGTTGAAGCAAGAAGATAAAGCAATCGGTATCCCCCCAGATGAGAAACTACCTCAAGGTAATGACCAGAAATAGCCCATTTGAAAACTCTAAATCGCCTACGAAGTCAAGTAGGAAAATGTGGAGTATACATATACAACTGGAGGTACCAAGTAGAACTCACTTTATGTGATTGTGGTTAAGAATAAATAATGGCCCAACTGTTCATGTGCGCTAAATTAGAAGATGTATGCACGAGAGAAGATCTGCCCAAGACAATATCAGCTGCTCTAAACTGTGCTATTTTTTGGATAAATACAATTTAGCTAGCCACTTCTCTGCCAGGATTTTGCGGATTGTTTCCCACTGGCTGGTAGGAGGAATTTCCGAAGATGGTGCATCCTCGCCGTCTTAGTTAATGCTGGGCGATGCATCGGGCCTATTAAATTATATAATTACTAAATTTGACGATTTTTATATTGGTTTATTTTGTATATATTATACATACATACATTCATAAAAAGCACGCATATCCCACTTAGTGGGTTAGCATAATCCCGAAAATAATAATAAAAACTATAAGAGCTCAGGTGATTCGCTCTTCGCTCCACTCTCGTTACTGTGGCCCGAATGCGGTATTTTGCTTCCGAAAATCGGTCACTTTAATAACTAAGGAATGAGAACTGAGGAATATGATGTACAGTTAGCAAGAATGTTATTATGTAAATTATGTATTTTTTATAACTACATGTATATTATGGTTTGGATACGAGAAATAATAGTAGTTGTACTTTACCTACAAAATCCTTTCTTTACAGAAATCTATTAACCTTTGGCTTTTATTTCAACTGAATCAGTAATTTTTGACACTGGTATAATTTTGAAAATATAGGATTGGTTCATAAAACGTTTATTGTAAAAATCTTTGAATTTAAATTTAAATACAAAAAATATATCATCATATTGTTTACTGTCATTTTGTGCCTGTGCCAATCTACTTGTTTTCGTAGAATTAAAAACTGTTGTAAAGAAAGTATCACAGGGATCACTTTTGTGATATTGGAAATAATTTTCAAGTTTCACGTCGATCTCAGTTCTTTGAATCACAACTGGTCACCTAATGTTTATGGTGTATTACTAAAATATTGTATTAACACAAGCAAAATCCAAATTGCTCTAGTATGATTTAAGTATATTTCTTATTGGCTTATTGAAATTAATATGAAAATTAAATGCTATTTATTTATAAATTATGATTTCTTGTATTGTCCGACCGAAACTAGTTTTTATCACCGAAACCGAATTACGGCGTCCGTCTCAGTTTCGGCCGAAACCGAAACCGAAACTTCCTTTTATAGTAATTCCTTATTCTGGTTTTTTAAATTTGAGCCTATGTTTTTGTTAATTTTAGCAAGTTTCAAGTGCGTATGTGTTTTAAAAAGTTCAATAAACGAAGTTTTATTGCCCTTAGAAAATCAACACAAAATTATCACAAATTTTTTACTGTATGTGAGGTCAGGTGACAGGAAATAATGCAATGTAACCTAAAAATCTCATCACCAAAGAGCGCCGGGAATAGATCAATCCATAACAGTTGTCAGAAATAAATTACATACGAGTACATATTTTAGTCAATGATAATGCCAAGGAAAAAATTATGGTTTATTTTTATAAATTAATCGATATCTATCAAAAGATATATAATTAAATATTATTTTAAAAATATTCAAAAGTGAGGTTAAAATCACACCTGCTCCCTGCTTATGACGTCATGTTGGATTGCTTAATACAATAAAAACAAAGCGAGCCGCGGGGAGTGAAGGACGGACACGGTTTCCGCTATGCCGATCACCGCCGACAACTCACGAACGAAATTTCGGTTTCGGTCATAGTTTCGGCCGGTTTGCTGCCAAAACCGAAACTAAACCGAAACTCCAATTTTCCGCCGATACTGGCCGAAACCAAAACCGAAACCGAATCTTCGGTCGGTCGAAAAAAAAGGGAGCGACCAGCGCTCGAAGCGACTGTCATCGCTCGACTCTGAGGTTGTGGGTTCGATTCCCACCAGGGGCTTGGGTATTTGTGTGTGTCTTTTCATCATCTCATCTCCATCAATTCAAGGTACAAAACGTCGAAGTTATAAATATATGCGAAAATTAATTCACCCCCATTAATATCAATTGTAATAAGTTATATGTAAACTAAAATACAATAAAGAATTATTATTATCTTCGGTCGGACACTAATTTCTTGTACATTGAAATCTAAAGGACCTAAGTTTATATCACATCATTATTAAACTGTTAAAACTAGATTCTAGAGCTCTTAAATTGGAGTAGATTTATTTGAAGAAATAACTATTAAATGTTTGAAAGATTCTTTTGTCTGTATTTCTGCAGATATGCAGCCAATTATTTGTATATGAAAATTAGATATTTATGGCATGTTGTGTAGCTCCGCGGGTACCATAAAAACGTGATTTCAGAACGGGAGAAAACAATGTATATCGCGAGTATTATGCATTTTAAAATATACTCTTTCAGGATAAAATAGTGAATGTCCGCGTAAACGGTTGAAAACTTGTCATATTTTTAAGTTTTATTTAAAAAATTACTATAATTAATATGTTAAATTGAAAATATATTTGCATTTCTAGATCTATTTTTTGCGCAATTATAAGGTTACAAGTTAAAAATACTTTTCTCAAAAGTAGGCGTGTGTGACATTCGTGGTTTTTTCCAAAACTCTTCATATGCTATATAAAAGAACCTCAAACATAATTTTCAACTGCTATAAATGGGTGTAGAATGTATTTAAATATGTATGTTATTTATAGGGCAAAAGATTCTCCTTGTTAGAAATAAAATCTCCATCATCTCGTTATCTGGTACTCTCTTGAAACGGGGCAAATTCGCGTCGTGTATTACCCAACCATGGCGCATTTTCTCATGCTCTCCCCTCTCTCCTGTTCTCTCCTCTCCACTCTTCGAGCAAGATCAAATCGAACTATATTAATGAGTAATGATGCACGAACGATTCCAACATACACAATCATTAGTAACAAATAGCAATAATAATAGTTACAATGATATATGTCGGTCCGGACCCAGAGCTCTGCTCCGATCTAATCACATCGGGACCAGCCGGCCACTTAGCAACGAGGAGGAGAGAGATACAATAAAAATGACAAATTTCGTACCTATGATGGAGATGGAGAAATATCACAGAGGATACAATTAATTTCTACACGATATGAAAGATGTTTTCATTTGTGCAGGTGTTTCGAAATTGTCATACATTACCCAGATTTTGGAAATCTTTTGATGGAATATCAAACAATTTATACTATAATCGGTTTTCAAACTACTAGAAGAAGTAAATTCAAAAGGTAGATTTATAGTATTGAAAATCGGCTGTGGTCGGCACAGTATCTCATGTACTAAATTCTAGTTTCTTTAAAAATTGTCAATTATAAATATTTTATTTAAATTTGTCATTTTATCAATTTCCTTGGAGTAGCATATCTTACAAGATTTGTAATATTATATTTTATTTTTAAAGAATGTAAATGAAATAGATACAAAATTTCAGTACCCAAACGAGCTTACACGACTTAAAAAACTATTTATTATTTTACAAAATTTGGTATCTAGAAGTTTCTCTACATGGCCATTTTAACTAAAATAAAAGTAGTGTCACTTCCAATTTAATCGAAAGTAGTCCCTAACTTTCTTATTTTAAATTAAATGATATATATTTTATTTTACCATTACATTCAGCAAAAAATGACCATTTTCGGAATAATTCAACTTATTTTATATTTTATTTAAAAACAGCCACATCGTTATCACTGTAGATATATCTCGTAAATGGAGTCGAAAAATCTATAATTTCGCGAGAAAAACTGTTGCCGAGGCCGCTTGCGACCGAAGCAGGACAATCTCGAGGACGCTAAAGGATTTCGCCGACAAGGTGTACACACTATTTTTTGTGCAACTGTAAAAAAATATTTAATTATAATAGTATATTGAAAGACAAGTATTACAATGGTCCTTTTTGTAATACGGGTACAGTTTGCGTAATCGAGCCGTAGGCGAGTTATAAAAGTACGAGTATTGCAAATTGACATTGTAATACGCGTTTTTTATACTATTTTTCCTATTTCGCATTAATTTACTTCTATTCCAAAATTATCATTGAAAGAAATATTAAAATAGCAAGGTTGGCAACATTGAAAGTTTCAATAAACATTTGAAATTTATTTTAATTTGACATTTAACAGTTTGACAAAAGTTACTTACTAAAATGAAAGATATTTATTTGACACTTAGACTAAGTTACCAACTTCACAATTTAAAAAATTTCCAAAAACATTTATACAAAATTGTTCATTGTATCTCTGTTTTTGACACAAACAGTTGTACAAAATTCACTTTGTGTATGCGAAATAGGAAAATTTTATTGTATTTAAATAGTTTAATTTATTAAAATAGAAAGGCGGCTTTGATGGGATTAAATTTGATAAACAAAACAATTAGTTTTGTAAAAATCGTTGAAAAGAAGAAAAGTTATTTCTAAAATAACTATTGTACGATATTAACTGTATTTATTAAAAAAAAAAAAAAACCAAGAAACTTATTTTAGAAACGTCACTGTCATTGTCATATTATCCATCATATGAATTCACAAGTGTTAAAGTGATTTAGGTTACCGTTGCTATGGTAATGAATTGCGGCTGCGAAATGTATAGTTCGCGTCCGGTTGCATTAAAATAGTAAGGGAATCGTTTGTTTGCACTACAGTAAATTTATAATCGAAAGTTTTAAAAAAATGTAACTTCTATGTCAACAAATTTAAAGCTGAGAAAATGAAAAAAATTCAGGTTTTAAAATATTCCATTTCCTATTATTCTTCGTTAAAAAAGGAATACCTAGTTTATCTGTCATCAACTCGAAGTTTGTGTGTTAGGTTATGTAAAGGCATGTTTAGAGAAGTTAAAATGCCACTTTTTCCGTTAATTAGACGTCAAAATACGTCTACTGCCAAAGACCCCTTTTGATGTCATTAAAGCCAGAGCGCCTATTCCTATTAATGATTAGGAGTGAAAATAAAAGGAACGTAAAATTTTTTAAGGTTATTTTGGCCAAATGTCATTCACTCAATTAACCGACGCCCAAATACTAAATATTGCTGTTAAAAAGAAGTAAATTTAAATTACTCATAGAAAATTTAAGAAGAAAATATTATGAATATAACGGATTACACTGTAAGTATTGTAGGCAACAAAATAATCTTCAGGTATTTTTGGAAACATTTTTAAATATTGTACTTCATTTTACGTAAGAAAATAGTATGGCGCTTGAGAGCCGACCGTTTTTGCATGCTTTAAATAAATAATTAAATTCGTGAGCTAGAATTTTAAGACATCTAAGGCTTGTTATGATTCATAACATCCGAGGTTTGTTCAATACTTTATCGGTTTCAGAAAATAAAGCCATTATTAATAAATATTATTTTTTGGAATTATCTCATTAATGCTTTTCAGAACAATTATTTTGACATTTATTTCAATATAACAAATATTCAAATAATGTGATTTATTCCTCAGGTATATTATTTTAGAATAAAGAAAATCGTGTTAAGAACGATACACTAAAGTTATCTGTATGTATTAATGAAGAGTATTATACTCTCATTTCATTTTATTTTAATTTTGTAGACTGTTGTTGACATGTCAGTATGGCAATAATACTATATTACAGATACAGTTATTACTTAGTTACCATCCTAATTTTGTATATGCAAACAGGGGTTTAATATCCAGAAACAGGTAAAAATTATAACAAAACACGGCTAAACATCACTTACTTCCTTCTGTAGATTTTATTTGATATTTATTTCGTTTTTGTGAACTAGGTTTGCAATCTGACCATAAAGGGCAGAATCCCTAGCTAAACCAATACTAATTTCTTATGTGAAATGAAGGATAGGTTGAAAAATATTGAAATAGACAAATAGAGGTCAGATTTTTCTATTTTGGAAAGTAAGGAGTTGTATCTAATAATTTATTATATTATTTTTTGTACTACAGCTACTACAGCTTATAATGTTTTGAAATCCACTTTCACGCACTATTATACTTGTTTAAACCAAACTCATGTGTTGTTCATATAAGTTATATCTTCTTGTAGGTGATTTGTCCAGTTCAAATGTCAATCATCTCTGCAATGGCATAATTTATGTGCGACAAGCTACACCAAAAAATTCTCCATTTTATTTTTTGTTTCATGTACTGTAGTACGTACAGAATTTTATAAATTGCTACACGGAACCTCAACAATGGGTGATACAAATAAACATGGCTTGTCGGTTGGTGTGCTCTGACCTACAGGTGCGTCTACAACAGTGCCGTACGAGTAGGGAGGAATAGAGAGTCCCCTGTGGAATTTAGTGGGCACGCTAATGGAACGGGGGAGGCAAGATATAGAGAATTGTTAGGGATTGCGGGCGGAAATTCCATACGAGTTCATGTGTGGGATAAACGTATATGATCTTAAGATAGTAGGTATGAGATCTAAATACATTGGGCACGGTATATAACAGTTTATACTATTGTTTTCGAAACTATACATACTCTACCTACCGCAAAAAAATATTTGTTTTAGTATTGACTATAATTACAGGTCTAGCAATAAATAAAAACTAAAAAAAATAGATATTCGAAATGAATATGTTAATATTAACAAAATAGAACATTGTTTAAAACATTTAACCACGAAAAATTACATAGGATCAATCTTACAAGCCTCAGTTAAAATTTAAACTTCCGAATAAATAATACTTATTTTTGCACAATCGTTTTTTTAAATGTTTATCAATAGGATTTCCAAGGCAGTAGGGTTCAATTCACAACACTTACCGATAAGGAGGCGGAGGCGGATAGTAAATAAAAACAACGGTCAAAGCTTACTTTAAAAATAACAACAAATTTTTTTTGCCAACTAAACTTTCAAACAATACTGGGAAAACTTGAAGAAAACAGTCCGATGAAAACGTGTGATGCTGAAACGTCGGCTTTGTAATAAAAAAATCTGATGTGGCCAGCACATAACCTCTCGCCAGATTTTTTACCTGGTTGTACGCATAAAACGAAAAATATTTTTAAATACAAATGCATATATTCATGTCTCACTACAAAATAATTATTTTAATATAAATTATGTACAATACATACATTTTCTTTATATTCAATATCCAGTGTTTTTTATTTTTAGGTATATTCTTTTGCGTTGTTGACTTTTTATTTATTTTCATAATCTTCATAATGATGTACAAATATTTTTGACAGTGGCATACAAATATTTTTGACAGTGACATTTATGTGTGAATTACAAACATTTGAATTTCTTGCCTTGAAGTAGTTTGATCTAAGAATTTTTACATCAAATTATTTTATATGCATTTCTTTATCTCTAAATCTATAGAAGATATAATAATGAATTTATATTTATCGAATAAAGAATTTAACGTTCTTTAATATAAGTATTTACATAAATTCTCGATAAATAATATTTAGATGATTTTTTTCTTGTAACTACTACTTTCGGTTGTCCAATTGTTATCAAAACTGATTCGACTCTTTCTATTATTGTTAGATTGAGGAATCTGTAGTTAAAAATATCTTAAGTCTTGTAGTATTTGAGAGGTTAAAATGTTCAAACGTTTTCACCAGACTGTTTTTTTCCAAGTTTTCCCAGTATTACTTTGATCCCGTCGAGAAATACATATTTAATTTTCAAATCTTATTCCTTTTTGTGCGTTAATCGTGCAAAAAACATAACAACCATTGCGATCAAAAAGTACTCTTCTACCGGTATTGTATGTATTGGAGATCTTGTATTTGTCTCCATCTCCAAAATCATCCGGTGTAGCAATAACTATTATTAAGTAGGTATAAAAGGCAGTAAGCGCTTTCTTACCGGTTGAGAATGATTTTAATACAACAAAATTCCTAAAATAGCGCCATTTTCATTCCTGGCCATAGGCGCCAAAATTCCTAGTTGCCGCTCTGATTCACAGTGTGTTGTCGGAATGAACGAGATTGAATGAGATTTGGCCCGTTTTCATAAGATAGGGCGAAGCTCGGGAATTGCGAGTCCGCCAAAAGTCAACTTGTAAAAAATTGGATGTGACTTCTATTCAAAATTATCAATTCATTTATGAAGTGTGTACAAATAAAATTGCTACTGAAATCAGTTACAACTGAATAGTTCTAAAAGAAGAGTGTTAACTTATCTATATATGAATTCCACTTACGTGTATTCCAGGTTGACCCATTTTTACTAATCAAGAATTCTACAAACAATGGGGTCCTCTACCATAGTAACAAATTAGAATATGAGTTATTTATAATAACTGTAAATGATAAAGACTATCAAAGTTTACATAAAGTTATTAGTTTTTTAAATAATCGAGTTTTTAATATCGTCGCCTTCACATCTAAGTCACAAATCTACTCTACCTCAAGTTCTTACTATTTTCAAGCGTTCCGCTATCGCGTTTTTCATATCCAGAATCAACTTTCAAGTAAATGAAGATTAATTCAGAAAATAACGAAACAACGAAGGTAAACAAAATAATACGTAAGAAGGGGTTAGGACTAGAGCGACTAAATCCAAGCTTTTGTTATCTTATTTATTTGTTGGTTATATGTATAATACCCAATAATAAATTAATATTTCATAATTATTTTAGAATTTTAGCCGACAAGCATGAATTTAAAATAAACACGAACATAGAATATTAAAAGAGTACTATGGATTTCCAAATAATAAATAAGGCTTTTGAGAACTATAGATCGTTTTCATTTAGATAAAGTTTCTAAAATTATTTATTTTTGGTTGTATTTTAACAACCCGCACTATATATAAATAATACAGTTATAATTAGACCTAGAACAATATAAATTCCTGTTCTATTTTCCGTTTAAAAGTTTTGACATATCTATATCTAATATCCTATATATTGAATTTTTGTGCGTACGTCACATTCTCGTATGATTTGTACAATCTCTATCGGTGATAGTGGGCGTGATACACTTGATTCAATCAATTAATTCGATTCTTTGTGTCGGCGGCCAAGCCCTGCTGCACATACACACAGTTAATTAGCTCCAAGTGACTTGCGATCTCCTGGACTCCGAAGAATCAATTATACCCACAATACAACGCACGCATGCACACAACAAGTGTCTCTGCTCATTCTAAATAGATCAAAGACACCACAGACACAGACGCAACAACATTCAATTATTAATCTTAATTTATTATTCTATTTATAGGTACTTTTGCAATTATCAAAGATGTATTACAATCAGTTGTAAGTTATATATGGAATAATGAATTGGGAAAATCTGATACTATTCGCGTTCTTTTTATCATTCGCTTCATCTCACCTCAGCTCAAAGTGAGATGAGTTTGACATGAGCAGAGTTGAGATTTTTGTCAAGTAAAAAGACGACAACATATGCTGTAGAACTGTCTGTTAGAATATCCGAAGTACTGTCCGCTGAACTTGACGAAAATAACAAATTGTCCATATCACTCATGTCATCATTTAATAATAGCTCCAAATAATAAATTTGAAATACAACACAATATCTTTAATATTAGCGGTAATTTTCTCCAAATTACCAATAAAATAATATTGTTAAAGGAATAAACAAATAACCAATGTAATTGTATACGGAAGCCAGTGACAGCAAATCATTCATCCTCACCGTTTATCTAAGATTAAAAACTCAGCAAGCACAACCTCTTGATGTAACTAAGAATCGGGAAGAGGGGAGAAACTCTTTCCACTTCGGCCTCACTTCAGTTACGACAAAAACAACGGTCAAAATTAGTGAGGCAACTGAGGTGAGCTACGACGAACTGAGATATCATGTAAAAAGAACGCGAATACTAATCCTGACAATTCTAGTTTTAATGTGGTGCACTTTCCATAACAGCTTAACTGAAATAGCTTTTTTCTGCTCAAAATGTAAGCGTAGTGAAATATTTTAGGTCTTACGGAGTAAAATTTATGCGGCCTGAACAAACATGTGGCGAATTGTTAATTTGCATGAATTTATATTTAGATAAAATTAATACGTAATTTATATATTATCTAACTTCTTGAATGGTCCCCAAATGACTTTATTATTCATTCAACTATAGTTTTTAAGAATTGCACATTTAACCTTTCTCGAGTGTGAAGAAATTTTTTTCTCTAGAAAAAACTATTAATTTGTTTTGCTGAAAAATAATTACAGGAGACAATATTTGAACATTTCAAAACTAACATTTAAATCGCTACGGTGAGTCTTCCGATGGACTGTAGCCGATCGAGTATGGCGTACATTGTGTGCAACATAAATTCTCATAAGCTTCTATTTTATACAAGTGTATATTATTATTCAATCAATGGTATTGTGAAAATAAGTTTTGTTACTAAACCACTTTTTATGCTAATTATACTCGTATGAGATTTTTTTCTTGAAAATTTGAATTTTTTATACATTCGGTTTTCGTAAAAGACACTCAAACTAAATTTCTTAGAATAATGCTGCTATCATGCAAAGAGTATGTAGCCTTACCCAGATGGCGCTACCTTTTTGGAAATAAAATTACAGATGGCGACTGGATAATAGACAATTAGGCGAGTCATAGTGGATGTTGGTCATCTGGGCCATAGTCAAGTCTACGATGATCAAGTGGGTAACAGAAACATAAAAGGTTTACACGTTTCGGAGGCATACTATTTGCTCTGATTTTTCTAAACATATCTAATCATAACCTAATAAGACGCACAATTTTGTAATTCTACTAATCTATTATTTTAAAAATCTTCTTCCTTCACATCCACAATTTTCATTTGTATTTTATCGTACAGATCTTCGGCGTCCAACTGACCATCGCCTAGTTGACCATCGCTCAGTCGTCCTCGCAAATTTAATATGATGTTACCAACCTTCCTATCCTACATATCGTGGGTGTTTTGGCAATACTTTCTATCTGCAATGTTCAGCGAAAATAATGTAACGTTTTATTTATATGGGTAAAATGTAAAAATCAAAGAATTAATATTAATTAAAATACATGTTTATTAAAAGGATAAATAAATATTAAAAGATAATAAATATGGCAATAACTATACTTAACTTAGTAAGAATATAATTATTAATTATAATAATTATTTATATATATATATATATATATATATATATATATATATATATATATATATAAACAATTGACACGACTATTTATTTTCGCGCTATTTATGTCACTAATTATTTATATCACTATGCACTCCTTTCAACTCTCTTCAACACTACTAATTGCCTGAACTGACTCACTGACCAACTCCCGGGCATAGCTGCGCCCCTTTTATAGTTAATTCTGGAGAATTCTCGACCATTACATACGATAATAACATCGAATACAAAGACTTCAGGCGACCGGAAATAATTAAACAGATCGAGACTAATTTGTTTACTTCGCCACTTGCTCGCGACGATTAGGTCATCGACTAACTTAGACGCTCGCTCATAGACATGGATTTGTAATTTAAAAGTTTCATGTAGGAGCAATACATATCTCCTATATTTAATTTTTATCGATAATGACTTATTAGTAGAATTAGATTCTACGTGTCTTTAAATTGTAACTTAAAAGTTTCCCTTAAAATTTTATAAAATCACGAGGAGGTTTTGCCATACCACCCGAGAAATATTGTTTATGCAATGACAATACTATACAATTTATAGTTCCAAATTTGTAAAACCCAATTTTTTAGTCGGTAGTAGATAAAATTTAGTACAATACCCGTTGCGTAAGTCTGTTTGGACTCGAAAAGGATTTACATGGCGCGACATTCGCCTAAGTCTGATTAACTATCTTCTCAATCAAAAGTATTTATGTACGCAACTTGTAATGCAATTAAATATTATAGTTGGAATAGAAGACAAACATAAAAAATATATCCTTTCGGAATTTACTACAAGTTCTTGATTCCATCCAGAGATTTTTGGCAACATTAAATAAAAGTAAAATTCGTCATGTAATTCCTGTCCATGCATGTTCCAAAAAGAGTAAAGGAAACAAACAAAATATTGTTTCTAGTTTTAGGGCCATACAAAAATATTCTAAGACTACCTCATTCTGTATTTATTCTCTATCTGATATCTACCTCTTAACAACCAAACTATATCACATCGTTATCTTCTTTCCATCGTATGCAATTGCGTGTGTCTTGCTGCTTTATTTCACGTGTTGACAAAGGCAGCAAATAAAAAAACCCGGTTATCTGACAAGCTTCACGCGCAGTATAAATTAACTGTGCGCGCAGATAACTACTGGTTGGTCTATGACATCGGTTAACACTCCATTCTTTAAGTGGACATTTCACGAAAAAGAATTCAGAAACGTAAAAGGTCACCAATAGAAGAGTAGTTTGCGAAACAAAAAATACGACAAGAGTGAACTATTAGTGATAGATTTAAGTAATAAATATAAATTATAGAATATATGGCCTTGGTTAAAAATATTAAATACCCTTGGTTAATTTGATTAATACAATCACTTCAAAATATTGTAACGTTTTTATTTATTTGGGTGAAGTGTAAATATTAGACAATATTATTAATTAAAATATATGTTTAATAAATGGCAAATAAATATTTAAGACATAATAACAATGACTACTAATGTTAAACAAACATTAAATAATAATTAAGCCAAAAAAATATAATTAACTAAGCACCAACACTATTTATTTATTTAAACAATTAACACGACTATTTATTTTCGCGATATTAATGATTATTTATTTAAAACTATTTATATCACTTCACATTCAATTGTTCGACCTACCAACCTCTGCAGCGTCTATATACTCAACTGATAACAGCGTCTGTATATTCCACTGCTCGGACATAATTCACATCTTTCACCTCACTGTCTGTCTGTTTATGTAACTAACTGTCCAACTTCCACAGCCTGCGTATCATCGACCGTCCGTATGCCACAACTCTTCAATATCACTGCCACTTGCCGTATACTGCCCCGTATATCTAGCTTCCCAATACTATTCTCTTCCACAGCTATCCCAGTACAACAGTAACTTCCCGAGTATTCTACTCGACGCTACGTGCTCCACGATACTGGTGTGCTATGTAACTGTCCTTCTGATAGTCTAACAACACTCTATGTGAATGTATAACTGTCTATTTATATAACTGTCCTTCTGACAGACTAACACTCTATGTGAATGATTAACTTTGCACACACGTACGTCACTTATATAGCAGCCCCAACACCTTCTGGAACTCTCTGGCATGGTCCCGAACGACATTACAATACGCGGGTAATTATGCTTATCTCCCCGTATTTACCTAACCGCCCGCATATATACCTAGGGTCCTCCTCCTACTAGAATACTTCTATTCATAGGCGTCGGTTCGCACGCGCTGGCCGGGGGCTTTGCAGACCAAATGTTGTAGGTACTTTCGCATTACAATGTGGATAGCGAATTCTTCAAATATAATATGATCTCTTGAATCTAACTCTAAATACGTCAATTTTTAAATAATATTTTAAATGAAAGTTTATGCAATATTTTTCATAGTAATATAAAAATAATATTAATTTATTGTTATTTTCGTAAATAATTAAAGAAAAAGATTGGCGCCACAAATAGTAATGAAAAACCAACCCGCACTCCTGTGACCTGTGACATCGCACATAGTACGTCATTCATATTCATAGTCAATAGGAAAAATGTTTACGGTATTTATATAAAAAAAGTAGGCAAAACTTTGTCACATGTTAAACTGTATGTGCTCTGACGTCAAATTATGTTTCAGTCACATGACTTTTTTTAAAATTTTACTCAAATTTCAATAATTAATTGTAAAATATCTAATGGATATTTCGTGATATTTTCAAATTTGAGGCTCTTTAAAGAACAGTATCTTTTAAAATTTAGTCATTTAAAAATTCTTGTAACAGCCCTATTGGGCTTCAGGTTTATTTAATCGCCGTCACTCGCGTTATTGGATTGTACCTAACATTTTCAGATTTATCCCTTTTAAATTGAGCAATGTCACCTTCTTTGTGGAAAAAACTTAAAACTATGCCTAATTTTGAAAGTAATAACTCAGAAGAAGATTCCATCAGAACATAATCTATATGTAGTTTGTGTCAAGATAAATGCACATTGACTTCTTAAGCTCGGTTAACCCAACACTCCAGGGTATTTTCTTACCTGTGCTGCCAGGGGCGGATTACCAAATTTACAGTACAAACCGGGAAATATACAGTTAAAATCTTTTAATGTATTTTGACTATATAAATTTCGCTAAACGTTGTATCACATTATTATTGTTTCATTTGTAAACAACTGAAGTAAAATGTGGCACGCATGGAGTGATTTTCCGGACGAAGAAAATAATCTAATATTGAAGGTGAACATATTTTTAAGATTTGTATAATGTAAAAAAATATATAAATAAATTATTGAATAATAAACTGTAGTAATTTTATTATTAATTTTAATATCTGATTTGTGGTTACTGTTTTAAATTTGGTAATTTGGAAAAATTGTGGATACCTCTCTGTGTGATTTTGAGCAAATACATGCTGTGATGGGCGTAAAAGTCAATGTGCATTTATCTTGACACAAACTATAACATCGATCCCGACTAAAGTTCAGAATGTGACGAATTAAATTTTTTTCTAACTATTTACAACAAGGAATCTCTGGAAACAAAGTTTCAGGTGACAAAATTGAAACATTTTGAGTATTTTTTTTTGTATATTTATTCTGTTGGGAAATTCCTCTTATATAAAATATTTTTGGCGCATCAATTTTTTTCCTTTGTTTACCCTATTGAATTCTTTTATGGTCAAGTAAAATATTTTTCAAATATTGGTTGCATTTTTCAATTCACATTTACGTATTGTTAAAAAACTCATATGTTCCATAAAATCTAACACGCGAGTTATGCCGTTCCAACACATAGCGCGAGTGACGGCGTTTTAAATTAAGATTACTCGGTCATTAAAGCCGCAAATTTAAAAATTTTTATACTAAATAGTTCAGTATTTTATTCTATAAAACAATATGTATAAATTACCCCATAACGTTTTATAGGAAAGAACTGTTTTTCAATATTAAACGGCTATATCACGAATTCTCGTATTCACTATGTATATTGAGCTATTGTTATAAAACTATTGTACATAATATCCCAAATAAAGCGCCCTGCATGGGGATCTCGAGAAATATAAGGGAAACAAAGTTGGTTAAATTAGACATAAGTTGCCCCGTTAGACCATAATAATGTAACGTTAATGGAAAAAATGCATATTGTTTGTTGTAGAAAGAAATGTAAATTTTGTATTTTTTGTTTTGAAAATAAGAAATATATAGTACTGCAGTGTTTCTCAACCCTTTTCTCATCGCGGACCGGTAAAATTATGGAGAATTTTATGTGGACAGTTTATATTTTTCTTCCACTGAACCATTCTAGCCCTGAAGAAATCTATGACGTCGGCATGAATAAATTTTATTATTGACTGCTAGTCCGAAGCATTGTTACTTCCTGTTCCATTTCCACTAAGAATAATGTTTACTTATTCTTTAATTAAACATTTTATACTACATAAATATGTTAGTATATCTGTTTTTGAAATAGGTACACATATTATCATTGATATTATTTATATCGAAATATCAAGTAGAAAATTACAAAATGATCTTCACAAACATAATATTAATTACAAAAAGAAATAATCACAAAATTACAAGTTAGTCAAAAGAAAAATCATTTTTAATGTAATATGATTTTTTGTTAAAATTCAACAACTGATTAAATTCCAAATTAGGTTCCAAATTCGAAGAGATGAGTCCAGAGTCAGGCGGTTTCTTAATTTGTTTGTTATGATTGACATTATCGAGAAACTGTTTAAAAATTCTCTTTATTGCAAATTTCTTTATATTTCAGATTATGTATTTTATTCATCTTTAATCTAAACTATTGCAATACCCACTACATATAGTAGCTTCAGATTACTATTTAACTGTTACAGATAATTAAAGACAGTACGTCAGATATTCTTCTGCGGACCGGTGAAATATTTTCGCGGACCGGCGGTTGAGAAATGCTGTAGTACTGGATTTTGAATTGTTATTAAGGCAAATTGTTATGCTCTGTTCAATGGCGATGCTTAATGTTTTAAATCACTGTCATATTACGACTTATGATGTCAAAAGTCAAAGTTGTAATTTTCAATTTGGTGTCATAATGGAACGTCACATCATTGAAAAAAGCATTTTTTTTTTTTTTGGGAACATGGAATCTATATGTGATTTTGTTCTGCCAAAAATTCGGCTACAAGATAATAACAGAAATTTTTATTTTTCTTAACCAATTATTAATCTCGAAAAATATTTCAAATAAAAAGTTAGATATTTTTTTTTAATTCCAGTGGTGTACAATAATAATTTTTCTATCGGCAAAATTCCAGATATAAAATAAACATATTTTTTAACCATCCGTCGGCCACATTTGTTCCACCAGTTACAGTGATAATATTTTTTCGCAGTGTAAACCTGGTCTTTTGCAGTAGTTACCTATCTTTGCAGCCACACATAATAGCCATTTTGTATTTGGATATGGCTGTCCATGAAACCCATTCATTTCTGACATATACAGACTTCAAGATTCGGAGAAATATGTACTACTTAATTTTTATATACAGGGTGGTGACTTAGACGACGCAGCATAGAGGTTTCAATGGTAAAATCGTAATGTACAGTTATTTGCTCCCCTAATTATTTTAGAGCTAAATTGTATTTAGGTGTTTGCTACAGAAAAAAATATTGCATCCGAATATGCTATTTTTTATAATTTTTCAATTTCCGGAACCGTAAAAATAATCGAAAACCAATAATATTTTTACAAAAATCATTGATGCCATGGAACAAATATTTAAACAAAACTGTAAACATCTGTCGTAGATTCCTGACGTTATTTTCAAAACGAGGAAAATGAAAACACCTTTATTGTAGTTGATAACAACAATGTAATAGCGGATTATAACAACTATGAATTTGGTCCTTAATTTATTTAAATTAAAAGACAAAATGTTCAAAAAAGCCTTTATTTACCATTAAACAATACCCCAATCTGTTGTAAACTTTTTATCTGACATTTCCCAATTGTTTATGTGATATTTATTTATGCTCTGTTCCATTTAAGCCATTCCGTAGATGGCACTGGCAACAGAGCAAATCTGAAGTAGCCGAAATTACATTGGCTAAACTTGTCTATTGTCTCTAATTTCAGCCAATCAGAGAGGTCAAAACTATTCCCTATGCTCCGCAATACTGAATGGCTTAAATGGAACAAGGTATAAATTTTCATTTCATGGCACCAATGATTTTTGTAAAAATGTTATAATTGTTTAGACTATTTTTACGGTTTCGGAAATTGAAAAATTATAAACAATATCATATTCGGATGCAGTATTTTTGTCTGTAGCAAAAACCTAAATGTAATTTTGTTCTAAAATAATTAGGGGAGCAAATAACTGCACATTAAGATTTTACCATTGAAACTCCTATGCTGCGTCGTCCAAGTCATCACCCTGTATAGTTGTTTATTGTTTATTGCTTAGAACGAGTATTTTCTATATTTTAGTCATGATTTTATGTGAGTAAATATGTAATGCAGATTATATTCAAATAATGATGTTTTTGTTTTATTATGGGTTAAATGAAAAGAAGTTAATAATTGAGTACCTTATTTACATAAAAATGTTTAATTATAGTTAGAGTAGCACATACTATGAATTTATAAAAAAAAAAAAATACAATGCAGATCATCTGGGTAAGTAACTGAATAGCCGCATCTCTCGGGTGCATTGTGCCCGAATATGTAGCGGAAGGTTAAATAACCCATAGTTTTTCTCTTTCTATTAGTATCTATAAGGGTTGTTCTGTTTTAAATTTGTTATACCCTTAAAATCTTAGATTTTTCATTACCAACTGTTAACTTAAAATGAAAGTTACGACGGAAATCAATTTTTCATCATTATCTAGTAGCCTTCGAGAATTTTTGGCGAAATAAAAGCACATCTAGGATGGTTTTCCAAAGACGCTCCAGATGTCCCATCAAACCGAAGTCGTATCTCTTATAATTTCCGAGATCCTAATGGTTGCCTTTGTTATCCGGACACTTGTAAATGAGAAAAAGTGTGATTGCACATTTTTGTTTTATTATTACATTTATTTTCATCTACTCTGGCAATGTTTTTATGCATACGTTATAATACATAATATAATTAAGGAAACATCACATGTAAGTATAGAAAATTACACAAATTACAAAAATTATTCCAAAGCATAACAAATTCATAAAAGATGACTTATTTTCCTGTGTTCTTAGTTCTTATGTTATTCTTCATCCAGTTAACTAGAAGTTGGAAGTGTAATGCTGTAATATGTAACATAATATAAAGATAATATTTCTCTTCCAATATTCAACGAACAATCTACCTTTATCGAAGCAAGATAATAAGAACTACGCTTTAATGCATATTGCAAAAACATATATGGATGTAAGGATTATATTCTAAAGAACAAAAATACAAATTAATGTAAACTTTTCATGGCCATGAATGCAAGAATAATTGACCAATATTAGGCACATTCATGATGTACACATCACACATTGTATATACCTAAAGAGCGTTTTTGAGATATTTTAAATCGAAAATTGGGACAACAAACTTCAAAAGAAATATTAAGAAAGGCATAATACTGGTATATAACATCAGTAGAAGAATGGCGCAAGCTAATTACTCGTCGAACATGACAAAAGTATAGTTGCATACATCAAATATTGAACGATTGGGCTGGATAGAGACCAATAATTTATTAATAACTGTTAAACAATGATTATCGTAAAACAATTATTTTGTATTTCTCAGTATGAAAACCTTTCATATATCGTTTAGTATTAATTAATTAAAGATTTTTGTTCTACAAAGAAATGCTTAATGAGCCTGTTTCACATTTTTCAAAAAGTATTTTAAATGAAAGTTTATGCAATATTTTTCTTATTATAATTATTCTTTTTAATAATTTGTTGTTATTTTCGTAAATCATTAAATACAAACTTTGGTGCCAAAAATAGTCATGAAAAACAACTCGCCATTCCTGTGTCGTAGAAGCACATATATTACGTCATTCACAGCCAATAGAAAAACAATTTTTCCGTCACCTACGTTTATTTTTGTTATTTAGATAAATAAACGTAGGCGATAGTTTGTCACATGTTAATAACAAACTTCTAATTTGACATTTGACGCTGAAATTTTCCATTATAAATGTGTAATATAGTAATTATTGCTAATACAGACTATACTCAAGCTAAGTCGGGCAGTTTACCGAAACCGAAAGTCGATAGCTGGACGATGGCTGAATTTATATCAGAAAACGATTGTTTTACTGTTGCCAAAATACGGTGTGTTAAAGAGTTAAGGTGAAATAAAATGTAAAAACCCAATCATCAACTCTTCGACCTACTTCTTCTTTTCTTCTCATCTTTTTGCATATTTATAAATTCAATAGTAGGTTTGCTCCTAGTGCATTTTTTCAAGAAAGGACAATACGATATTGTAAATTACTCGTTTTATATTGAATTTTTTATTATCTAACACTATAACCAAACTCAAAAATTTTACACTTGTTTGACAACTTTGACAATATGGACAATATATTTATCATAACACTTGTAACAAAACACAAAGAATTGACACTATAAAAGGACCAATTGGAGCCGATGAAGATATATGTGACGTCACATTCTGTTTCAGATCACGTGGCCATTTAAAATATCCAAATTTCAAAAATTAATCGTAAAATATCTAATTCAAATTTGAATCTAATAAAATAATGATATCTTTTTAAATTTAATACTTAGAAGGCATATAAAAATTCTTGCAACCACTCGCCAGATATTTTACCTGGTTGTACGCATTAAACGAAAAATATTTTTATATACAAATACATATTCATGTCGCCCTACAAAATAATTCTCACATATATTTGCAAAATCTATGGGATAGTTTAATATAAATTATGTAGAATACATACATTTTCTTTATATTCAATATCCTGAAGTTTTCTTTTTCTACTTTCCTTTTCTTTTTCTTTATATATTCGTCATTTTTTCGTAAATTCCTTTTATATTTTTTTTCCGTATATTCCTTTGCGTATTATTTTTATTTTCATTATCTTCTTAATGATGTACAAATATTTTTGACAGCGGCATACAAATATTTTTGACAGTTACATTTATGTATCAATTACAAACATTTGAATTTCTTGCCTTGAAGTAATGTGATCTGAGAATTTTTACATCAAATTATTTATATTATGCATTTCTTTATCTCTAAATCTGTAGAAGATATAATAATGAATTTATATTTATCCAATAAAGAATTTAACGTTTTTTAATAAAAGTATTTACATAAATTTTCGATAAATAATATTTAGATGATTTTTTTCTTGTAACTACTACTTCCGGTTGTCTAATTGTTACCAAAACTTAATCAATTCTTCCCATTATTGTTAGATTGACGAACCCGTAGTTAAAAATGTCTTAAGTGTTATAGTATTTGAGAAATCGTGAATCCAACATCCACACATCCACACACACATACAGACATCATCGTAAAAATGTTATAATCGGATTGTAGGGACCTTAAAACATGCTTATTCACTAAAATCTGGATATGTGATTTTTAGCATGAATACAATAGCTCTCTTAGCGAGAGGTAAAAATAAAAATGGTTAACCACGAATACATGACCTATTATATAGATGTCAGTCCGCCCCTGTACTAAAATATATCTTTCAAAATAATGTTATCACAGTCATCACATTTAACTGTATGGTTAGAATAATGTTAATTTGTATTTCTCAAAACTTGCAAATTCTTTATGACTTCATTTTCCTATCCTCTTCTAGTGCATGTTAATATATTCCTCACACCTGGTTATCGTTGACTAATTAGTTCCCTGCTCCCTTCCGCTAATATGGTTGTCAGAGAGTCGCGACCTTTGCTAAGCATTGTTCGTCTCTTGACATACTCGTTCGAAAACTCGGCAACAAACTAAACTATCTACCTATATAACAGTAAGGAGCGTCCGCATGTGTGGGTATACAAGTATATAACATACTTAGCTTCGGGCTGTGTAGGTGTGGATGCGCAGTAATAGAATGGGGAACATAGGAATGCGAAAAGAAAGAAAATAATACGGGTGGAAACAAGAATAGAAATTCATTTTGTGTAGCGAAGCGAATAGTATAAACCAATAGAACCTCATCTATCGGAATACAGGATGTTTAATTTAAATAGACTACCATTAATATCACGAAACTTTACGAAAATCGTTAAATTGGCAAACAAACAAGATTAATATAATTTGGCTTTTCTTATTCGTTACGGGGTCGATATTCTTGATTGTCTTCTTCCACTCATTTTTCTTTTACGTGTCGTCCTCATTCCGTTCCTTATTTCTTCTATCTTCTACACTAAACTGTTCATTCTTCATCCAATAATGTTATGAACATAAAAAAAATATTTTTCGATAAATGGTTCTCAACCTAACTTTTTATTTTATATAAGAACATAGGTATATTTTTTGCTTATTCGATGGAAAATTTATTTTTCCTACAACCGTGCGTGAAAAGTACTTTTCACACACCCATTACAATGTGTAAAGTGTCACTTTTCAAGCACTAGTGCGTGAAAAGTACTTTTTACGCACTAGTGCTTGAAAGGTAAATAAGCGTTGCTAGGCAACATTAAAATTCGGTTAATTTGCCTGGCAAGTATATAATTAGGTAGTAAATAATAATGAAAGTAATAAAATATATTAAGAAATATGAATATACACTGTAAATGAAACAAATCTAATATATTTTTTAACAGATTGAGTACTAATATAATTTTTAACAACATTAACATTTTTTGACATGTATTCTAACCTAACCTAATTTTTAATATTAATATTAAATGTACAATTTGTACATTATAAAAGACTAATCATCGTCTGTCTTCGATTCTTCCAAGTGTTTAAGTTACATTTTGAACAGTGTTGTGATAAAGAGTACTAACATTATTTGAAGCTGCTGGATACTGTACACTCAGTATTATGAGAAACATCGATACCATTTCGGTTGTAGGAAAACTGTTGTATGCAACACGTGTGTAAAATAGTATTTTTTTCTCGTGCTACAATTTCCTCATGCGTAAAACATCGCACTCGACCAAAAAGTACTACTTTACACATTTGTTACATAAATAACTATTATATTCAGTGATATAATATACTCATATCCTGAGTTGTCCTTACTGATCCCTCCTAATTGATGCAATAGCCGACTTCATATCAAGTGACCCAGGACCCACTTCTACCGGTTCTTTTGATTTCTAAGAAGTAGATATGCTTCATTCATAGCGACGGATTATAGAAGTAGATTACTTTTTTGAATTCTAATCTAACGCTTAAAACTCAAGTCAGTAAAACTCAACTTGAAATTATCTAAAGGCCTAACTGATCCGATTTTAGTGTCAACTGACTCACTTTTACCTGAGCCTTTGACTTCTAGTAGGTGTACTTTATTTACAGAGGGGTTTTATAGACATAGAATATTTTGTTAACCTATTTTTAGGGGGCAAGATACATTGAACAGATAATTATGATTTTTACCATACGAAATTTGTTAAGTACAAGAGAAATGAATAGCTAGTAATTAAAATATTTTATTCTTTTCTTTCTTTACCGTGTGATAAGTATATAGTTTTCCATATTAATAATTATTTTATTCTGTATTAATAATTTTTATATGAAATATATGATGACAACTTTATTTATCTTTCCCCAAGCTTTCCGTGTTTTGAATCATCCTCAGTCCATTCCCTATTTTATTGTAATTTCTTACAAAATATCACTCTAATCTACGACGGCTCATTTTTTTCATATCACGGTACGCGACAACTGGGCGATTGTCAAATAGAGGATGGTTAATTTGATGACGGACATGTATCCGCCATAAACTTTAAAATTTGGAAACTTATCAGACATACAATTTGGCGGATTTTTTTGCAACGGGGAAATAGTTAAAAAATTAAAACATACCTTAACATAACCTAACCTAACGCCAAATTTTGTAATTCTACATATCTATTATTTATCGTTCAGTCGTCCTAGCCCAGTTGATTCTGTCCGAGCTATTCATCAACCATAGTCCTCTTTTCAGATCTTTTTGGGTATTGTATAACGCTGCTTCACTTGATTTATTTTCTTTTACTCAAACTCCTGCGGATATTTCAAAACTGTTTGAACCAAATATGTCAGTAAGCAGACAAATGAGAAATGTCCCAGTTAGGGATTTCTTAAATGTTAAGTTTGGCTTGGGCTTGAGGGAAACAAAGCTTGTCTTGGCTTGAAAACTTCAAGCTTTAAATATTTTAGGTTTGGCTTGATTTTCAAGCTTTTCCAAGCCTTTACAAGCTATTTGAAGCTTTTTCAAGCTTTCTCAAGCTTTTCAAGCTATATAAATGCTCATGTGCGAACTCATTTATGGAGGCAAATACGAATATCTATACGTAATAGTTTTTATTTCATTTCTTTTATTTTCACAGTAGATATATATGGGTCTTGAAAACCAGTAAAAGGAGGGCAGTTCGGAATCAAGATTTGAATATCAATATTCGATGTACCTTAAAATAAATATATCAATATACCGATAAATCCGATGTATCGATATACTGATAAATCCGATGTTTCGATATATTGGAACATCGATGTATCAATATATCGATATGTTATGTCGATGTTTCATTGTAGCGTAATGATGTGTAAATCACGTTTTGTTTTACTTAAATTTATTGTGATACAATTGAAATATAACTACTTATGCGTAAAGATGAACTAAAACGATAAAATAAAATTTGTGAAACTTACACCAAGCGTTTTTTCTTTGTAAATATTAAAATATAAAAATATTGAAATGTATATTTTATTCATTTATTATATTTTTGACAATAAACAATCAATATAAATTTATTATCTTTTATTAAAAATTTACCCTTCAATTTTTGTTTCTTTTATAATTTTTTTTGACTACATTCATTCTAGTAGGCATATGCATTAGTCTGACTTTATTGTATTTTAGTAACTAAAATTAATACAACTTAAGTTCAAAATGCTATTTTCACTCTAAATGACCTCCCAACAAACTGTTAAACATTGTTATACTATATAGTTCATATTCACTTGTATAAATAAAAAAAAACTCAATACGCCAAACACGCAAGGACAGTAGTATTCATATAAATATATAATTATTTTGGAATGTACAATGGGATGAAACTAACCTCTTCTTCCTTTTATACCTACATCAAATACATCTGGAAATCATAAAGCCCCACAGACGAAAATTTCTCCGAAATTTTGTTTGTTCGTGAGATAGGCATTCGCCTCTACCTATAAAATTTGTTCTGATTTTTCAGTACGGAATAATTTAAGTTAAATACATAAATATTATTACAGTAATTATGTCCAAATAACACAAAAGTAAATATCCTCAATGATACGGATATTGTCATTACTGAAATTAGTGAATAAAAACAAATTAAAAACTCCCAGGACTAGGTAATAAACCGTGATTACATATTTATTTGTTTATCTCATATTAATGGAATATATGAAAACTTGTATCAAGGTAATATTTAAGAGAATACTCTCTTTGTCGATACATTATTATTGTCTATTATACCTGTCACAGACAAGATCGGTTTATTAGTGATACATTAGGGGCTGAGCTAAAAATAGCATTGGAATCTTTGTGAATCTTCATATATAAATAATATACAAATTTACAAACAGAAATTTTCTCGTCTCTATGAGTCGGAAATATCAGAATAACAAAACATTGTAAATCCATTGCTGACAAAAAAAATAACTAAACATTTGCGGATCTTTTAACAAAATGTAACTATAAAATATACGCAATATTTATCATCATACGTAGTCTGTCACTCAATTTACCTTGCAGTGTTCAGTGTATTATTATTTCTTATCATTTTTATTCTGCAGGAAAATTATCTATTTGTAGCAATGCAGTAAATACGAGTAATAAATATTATCTGTTGAAGCTTGATGCTTGGTATTTAAAACCAAATTAGTTTAAATGTAAATTATTATTAATTAGGTTTATGTGAAAAGTAATCAGATAAACTTAAAATATTTTTTGAAAATTAAATCTATTTTCTTAAAGCTTTTTGTTTATAATTTATTCCAGTTACTTAAAAATTTAAGTATTTAATTAATTAGTCTTTGCAAAAAATACGTTTAACTTGACAATAAAAGTATTTTAAAAATTTAAATAGTTCTGTATGTAATGATTGACATTTGCAATAAATTTTGTATTATCGTTTTTCATCATACATTTTATATTAATGTGAAGATAAAACAATAAAATTATATTATCATTTATCATTATATATTTAAAAACTATCTCAATATCTATAAATTTATTTTGTACTTAATTGTGTGCGCGAATTAAAAGTGTGCTATTACAAAATAAGTGGTCTTTGCATAATAAAAATGATAAAAAGTATATGGTTTCCTACTTACAAATTTTTGAATCTAGCTAGACTGGCAGGTAATGAAGGCTAGCTTTCAAGCTTCAAGCCAAGCCCGTGAATCTCTAGTCCCAGTAGTTCGCAAGCAAAAATTGCGATTATCCATAAAAAAATAAACAAAAGCAATTGTTATGTATTATTTAACTTTATCGTCTGATGGATTAATAAAAATAAAGCTAAGCCGGCCGTCAGAAAATTCCGAATCCACAATATAATTTCCTTGTCAAAGTTCACTTACAAACATGAATAAGTTACCCAGTTTTCCATATATAAAACCTTGATTTACATTCGTTTCTTGAGAAAGGCGAACGGAGAAATTATATAATTCTCAAACATATTATTCATACATGAATTTACATACGTACATCTGATAATCGCTATGAAACATTTATGTGAGCTTGGTGCCATATATTACCTGCACGCAAAAATATCACTATGCACTGAACATAACTGCATTACTTTGCATAATACGATTTAGATATTTGTTTTATTTATAAAAGGTTACGCTCAAAAATTTGAATGAATCTGATAAACAGTCTCCGAAATTAAAATAGCATATGATGCATTTATTTTCGTATTGGAACGGAACGTCGAAATACCGAATTTACAAATCTCGGAATGTGGTGTATTTTTTGAATTTATGAAATACTAATAGAATTCGAGAAAAACAGCAATAAAAGTTTTGTGACGTCACCGTGACATCTGCTCACAGTAACACAAATAACGAGAGAGAAAAAGATAGGTAGGTATGGTCATTTCATTTGCTCTCGTTGCTTGTATTATTGCGTGCAAGTGACGTCACAAAAGTTTTAATGCTGTTTTTTTCTAATCCTATTAATATTACCATTTTTTTAGTCGGGTGTTATATTTTACGTCTATATTAATAACATACTCATATTTTCTTTAAAATTATATGAAGGTCATGTAACCCTCCTACCTGATCGATTTTGTTGAAATCGTTTAATTTCGAGTCGGGTTAGTAGTAAGTAGCTAGAATGAGTGCCTGAAAAATAGATAAAATAACGACACAAACGATAATTTCCTTACTCAAATTTCTGGAATCCTATGAACTTAAGTTATAAAAGAAACATTCGAATGGATGATTGAATAGTTTGATCTCGTTCAATCTCCATTCCTTTTTGTATAAATATGTGAAAGAACTATAACTATCTAATCATTTTTCTTATGCCAAGAATATTATTTTATATATTCAATAGTATTGTACTCGTATTAACAAAGTTTTACTGTGACTCTATTCAACAGAATTATTACCAGATTAAAATTTTTAATAATCATTCTGAAATCCTGAAAAATTCGGCCAGGACCGAAATTCTGGTTTTATGGTCGAACTGGGAGAGTTCGGTATTAAAATTGGATCTTCTTTCACTCACTAAGCTATTTATTTAGCTTTTCTCCTAATTTTTGGCTAGACCGCTAGACCATATTTGGTGAAAGGCGTGGAAACTACTAAACTATTTATAGTGAGTGAAATTTAGTGTAGTAGATACTACGAGTACACGTATCATATTTCATTTTTTAGTTTTAAAGTGCCATAAATTAATTAGTTTTAGAATAGCACGTTTCCAATACGTAATAAATCTCTCATTTCAACACGCCATACATCACGGCTGCTATAAATATGTAAATAAATACCCTTCACACATAATCATAAACAACGCGGGTTTCTATACTTACCATCACAACACGAACATTTACGATATAAAGGATTGACAAAGAAAGAACTTACAGAGACTATAATAATACAATTATATATTAATAACAGTTCTGTTCATAAAACATTTATTTATGATATGTGTTATAAATGTCATTTTATTTTCTGAGAAAAATAGTTTCGATAAGACGCGCAGGGGAGTGGCTCATTCTTTCAAACCAAATAAAATTTCTTTATTTTAACCTGTCCAATGGAAGTAAGACCTAAAGGCAGACCTAGAAGTAAATGGATCGATAATGTTCTTGAAGATCTTAAAAAAAATGGCAAAAAATTGACCCCTGTGGTGCACTCTCCACGCCAGGAATGAGTGCCCGTGAGGTGACGCCTGATAAACGCCCGCTCGGTACAAATATGTTATCATCATTACCGATATCTGCATACAAAGCAGATTGGCACACCCAGCAATGGGTAATATATGCCGTGATGATATATTTATATTTTATTTAAGATGTTAAAAAATTAAAAGTCGTAAATTGGAGAGAAAAAGCAAGAGATCGAGAAATCTGGAAGACGGTGGTAAAAGCAACAGAAGATCTCAATGGGCTGTAAGCCAAAATGATGAGTTTCAACAAAGATGTAACATTATTGTATAACTATGGTTACTAGTTACACATACTGCATCGTTCCAGGTTAAATCAAGGTTGTTCTGATATTATAAAACACTGGATAGCTGACAAACGTTTAACAAGTAAGTTAAGTGGTGGGGGTACGTCGCCATTTGCAGGAAAGGCAAAACATCAAACGTTCGTTGGTCTATTATTGCATTATATGGTAGTTTTCTTGAATAAAGTGGTGTTTGTGTTGTCTTATTAGTGAATAAATACTTTAAGTGAGATATTTTCATAATAAAATGCAATATGCCATCTTCTTGTAGTGCTTTTGGGTGCACAAGTAGACATAGCAAGGATAACCCTCGACAATTTTTCAAGTAAGTATTGTTGTTCATATATATGTATACATTTTTATTCATCCTATTGTTTTAAATATTTTACAGATTTCCTTTAAATAATAGTGGTATATTACGATTGTGGATAAATGCCATACAAAGAAAAGATTTCACACCTACAAAATTAAAATAACAACGATAATTTTTAAAATATACACAACATACAAGTTAGCAATCCAGTATTTCGTGGATAAAATGCAACGTAGCTTGTCAAAGTTGTCAATGTCAAATAAATATGTTTTAAAGATTTTTAATAAAGAAGAAAAAAATCGAATGGCTACTTGGTACAATGCTGTTTATAGTTTTGAGAAATGTTCGTGATATATTTACGAATTTATATCCTGAAGGTCCTAGACCAGATCCTTCTACAGTTTCGAGAATATTTACAAAATTTAAAAGTGATGGATGTTTAGATAAGCATCATACGACAAGGGAAAGACAAAAACTGCGCGAAATGAAGAAAATAAAAATAATTTATTACATGCAATAAAAGAAAATAATCAGCTGTCTACAAATTTTTAGTGAATTAATTAAATATTACTTATTTAATTGTTATGGAACAGTTTTTGAAAATCTGTTGTAATTTGTGATTTGAAATATATTGATTTCTTATTGATACTGCTCTTATTTCTTCCTTAAGTTAATTATAAATTAGTAAATTATGATGACAAGTTCATTTGACATTGACAATCTAAGGCGTTCTTTATTCATGTGACCGGGTTACATATGAGGCGATTTCGAGCGACATACCCGTTCACTTCAAAAGAGTCAACGAAAATAATGTCACCCTGTTTGACATAAGACCACGACTCCGACTGTTTTGACTTTTGACATTTCAAAAAAAGACATGATAAAAAGAGATAGAAATAGTGAACAGAGAGCTGACCCGACTCGCAATTCGCAAACCCGTTCAGCTGTGAGCACTGATCCAAGCATACCGGGTATGCAAGTGAACGGTTGTCGCCCGAAATCGCCTACGGTTAACCACACGTAACCGGTGTGAATAAAAAAATGCCAGGTTACTACAGACGTTTCTGTCAAATTAATTATTTGACATTTGTGGAATATCTATCTAGTTCATAGTGCGATACATTTAATTTAAAGCATATTGATCTAATACAAAATAAGTTGACAAAAAATGTCTGATTCCATTTTTACTTTTACTAAAAGTGGCCTAACTGCCAAAATGTCAGCGAAAAGGATAGAAATAGTAACCTGACATGTAACCGCCCAGCATACCGCGTTTATATGTTTGACGTAAATGCAAGTAACCGGTATGCAAAATAAAATGCGGTTTCCATGTAATCGGAGGTAAGCGTGAACAAACTAGTAAAAATTGCATCTTAGCTGAAACTCACGGTATTTCATATAAAATTTCTAATAATTTTTAAAAGAATTATACCAACTTAAGCGGTTACCCATTAAACTACTACCTATGTTTATCCTTGCTTCACTCTATAAAACGCATACAATTCTCTGTACTCACTTTGAGAAAAGCAAATTTAAAAATGTATCCGTTTATCTCTTAATCTTTATTTATTTTTTTATTGTCACATGTTCATGTCAGTTCCTTATATCTTCAGCATACCGCTGATCCTCATCCTCATTACGTTTCATTCCATTAGAGTAGAGAGAGGTGTGAGTATGAGGTTCCCCGAAGTCCGAGAGATAATTACCTCGTTCACACATCTTATTACCTCCTAGGCGGGGCAAGGGCACACCATGTACTTCGTACGTGTATGTGTATGAGGATGTGCACAACATAAATCATATATGATTGTGCGAAAACAAGAAGTTTCTGCTAACAATTACAAGAATAGTCTTTGGACAATCGAAATAATAGAATAAAGACGTTATATGTGGCATGATTAAAAATAATTAAAGATCATAATTTGTATGTTTTGATAGTGATATAGGTATATGTATTTTGCATGGGCCGTCCAACATTTTTTAAATTTTTTTATATGTTAATCAGAATTTAAACATGGAGATACCCTATTTTTTGTTTTCATGTAATTATGCTTAATAACTCCTAAAATGATTATTAAAGTTTTAGCGCGAAAGGTGTGATATCAGTGTCACTCCGCCATAAGTAGAGAGAATCGACATGTTACTATAATATGGCAATTGACAATATATGAAAGAATAAAATACAGTTCCAAACTGTTTATGCTTTAATATATATCTCTGAAAATTTCAGTCATTTTGGACGTTTAGTTATAGTTTGACAGTCATTTATGTCATTCGAATTCAGTGTTTTTATAAAAATGAAAAAAATCTAAAATAGTGCTGTGATTAAATTATTACATTTAAAAGGCAATTCGACTGCGCGAATTAAAGCCAAATTGGGCGCTGTTTCCGGGGACCCTATTATTTTCTACCATGAAAAGTTGGACAGCTGAATTCAAATGTGGTTGTAAAGCTTGGATAATGATGAGCGTTCAGGATAGCCACCACCGATAACATCGAAAAAGTTCACCAAATGATACTGGATGACCGTCGAATCAAAGTTGGAGAGATGCAGAGGCTTTGGGCTTACAATTACATGAAAAACTGAGCATGAGAAAGGTGCCTGAAAGTTGAGTGCTAACGACTCTTTATTTTGGACTAAAAAATGTAGTCGAATGAACATTTCCAAGGCCCTGTTGAAGCAATTTATGTAAAGCAAGCTGGATTTTTTCATCGATTTTTAGCTTTTGATGGTAGTTGGATCCACCACTATACTCCTGGGACAATCGAAATATTGGATTGCGAAAAGTGAACCTGTTCCAAAGAAGTTTATTTTACAGAGCAAGACACCAACTATTTTGTGGATAGGTTGAACATGTTGGAGAAACGATTAAAAATGTGTATTGACTTAAAAGGAATCTACGTTGAAAAATAAAACTAAATTTGAGCGAAAAAATATTTGCTTCTAGGTTAGGCTAAAAACATGAATACTTCGTTGTATGTATAAATACTCGTATACATATCTGCGTGATTTACTTACATGATTAGGTATATTCGTAGAAGTAATTGTCAAGTTACTCGTAATTGATGGGTGTGCCAATTTGCTTTGTACACAGATAACGGTAATGATGACATATTCGTACCGTGGAGGCGTTTACGAGACATCGCCTCACGAGCACTTATTGCTGGCGTGGAGAGTTTACCCCAGAGATCACTTTTGAGATTTGCGACCAGACACTCAGGCACGAGTCCCATCAGTGATATTCATTTTACTGCTTAATTATATTATTTTCGTATCCTGGACAACCTATGAAATCCTCTTCATTTTGAAGTGTGTTTTGTGTTGTCCACATTTTTAATGAATGTATGTTTTGCAGAATATTATTTTGGACTAATCTGTAAAGGGTTAAAGTAGGAAAAGCTTTAATTGTAACATGCGTATGGATTATAAGTGGATTAAAATTTGGAAATACGAAATTAGGGATGCAGTTTTTGCTTGTATAACCTTTTTTATAGTAAAACAATGTACCCAATTATGCTTATTTGTATTAACTTTCATTATAAATAACATTTAAATAAGTTATAAAAAGTTTTAAATATAGTTTTGTGAAGCAAGAAAGTATTATTGTAAACTATTATTAATTTAAATGGCAATGTCTTTACAATTCTACTCTAACATTTAAATATTGCAAAAGAAATATCGATTGTTTTTCTTTGCAGAAAAGTATATTTTTGCCAAAATGGTAGTTTAATAAAAATCAATATGAACGACGGCGTATCGTAACTGTCAATTAGCTCTACACATAAAGCAATAAACTTTTTTTATCGGATGTATTGGAGATCTCGTGTACGTCTCGATCTCCAAAATTATCCTTAATCGGTAGGAAGCACTTACTGCGCTTGATACTTAAATAACTAGATCTATTTCCATGAGTGAAGTAGTAGCTGCACACACTGATGGCAGTACGTCGGACTTTTCATAGCGATGTGTAAAATGTAATGGCACAGATATTTATAGATTTCTATGATTGTTTTTTTGACATTTGTCTGTGTTATTTGTTTGCTAGCGTATTTTTTTCAAATTTTGAATACTTTTGTTTAATTGATCGTAGAAAGGTACACTGTGCAAAATATGGGCGACTTTTTTTTTGTTCACTTTTGATATTGAAACTTGTTGTTTCTTACTTGGATACAAAACTTGAAACCTTTTGTATCGTTCTACTTATTCCTATGGATGGCAACGGGTGGGTGAAAGTATGAACGATTAACTTTCGTCCACCTATCATTGCCGAAAATAGGAATAAGCTAATAGAATTCATATATATATATATATATATATATATATATATATATATATATATATATATATATATATATATATATATATATATATATATATATAGGGATCGTGCTAAAAATCGCATATGGAGATTTTGGTGACTGGCCACGTTTTAAGGTCTCTAGAATCCAATTTTAACATTTTCACGATGATGTCAGTGTGTATGTGTGTATGTGTGTGTGTATGTATGTATGTATGTATGTATGTATGTATGTATGTATGTATGTATGTATGTATGTATGTATGTATGTATGTATGTATGTATGTATGTATGTATGTATGTATGTATGTATGTGTGTGTATGTGTATGTGTGTGTGTGTGTGTGTGTGTGTGTGTGTGTGTGTGTGTGTGTGTGTGTGTGTGTGTGTATGTGCGGATCCTCTACACTAACTCAAATACTATCATTCAGAAAATTTTGAAACCTTGTATTTTGAACTTTTTCTGTAATAGAAAGAGCCCATTAGATTTTGGTGAAAATCGGATAACCGGAAATGGCACTTTACTAGAAGCTCAAAATAGTTTTTCTTCGAAAAATACATTTAAATGTTATTTTTTCGAGATTAATGTTATTATAAAAATTAAAGATTATTAAATTTTCTATAGATTTGCAGTAATACTTTTTCTATATGTTTTATGGATAATTTTATAAAATTATCTATAATTTAAATCGTAGAGCCTACGCTTTAAACAAACAAAACGCATTTATTCAAATGTATGTAACTGACAGATAAATGTCACTATCAAAGAACTAATCATTTCAAAATAACATTCGTAATGTTCTAAAAAGAAAAAAGTAAATAGAACAATAGAAAAGGAATTCAATACAGTTTCGAGCATAAGTAAATAATATGTAGGTATGTATTTAGATTAATAAAAATTAACGATTCACAAAAATGTTTAAGCTAATCCTCATTTTTGGATTAGCGAATTCTATTTAATCTTCTTTTTATTATACATAGCTCCGGTGGCTCAATGGTTAGAGCTCTGGGTTCGATTCCCACTAAGGCATGGATGTGTGTGACTGTGAACTCACTTTGTAATTGGGATTTAATCCTGTTAAGGGGTTTAAAAAAAGGTAGTTACTTGGATTAGGATTAGATTAGACTATATTTTAAGAAGTAAAGTATCAAAATTAGAGTAAAATTCGCTAATCCAAAAATAAGGATTAACTTAATCTTTTTTGTGACTCGGGCTGTAAATGGCGGGAGGTATTGTGTTGGCCACACCAGATTTTTTAACTACTTTTCTTGTAATTATCTAATCTACCTTATTGGTCACCGACAATCAAAATTATATACAAGATCTACACAATATGACAGTCGAAAAACAATTTTGTGTCGTTACTGTTATTCTCGTGTGACCACTCGCCGCTTTACGCATTTGTTTAATAATATAACTACTATAAGAAAAAAAAAAAAATTGATTAGTAGCACCAGAATTACATATTCATAATATTAATAAAAACTGTCGATAATTTAAATTATTTATTTATTTTTATCATACATGTATTAACTAATAATCAAATGAAAGCGGGTAGATCAACTGATGTTGAATATCCCTGATTTTACTTGCATTTTCATGTATCAAATCGCTATTCACTATACCATAATTGCTTATGGCATATAGCCTTTACATTTTCCCATCCCCTGACAATCTGTGAGACTTTAATATCATACACACAGTATGATGTTATGCTAGTATGACTTATACACACCTATGTATAATTAATGCATCCGCCCCCGTGTTTTGATAATAACAGACGAGTGTGCTGTGCTATATGAGCTGTATCTGAGTTCCAGCGTATAATTAAGAGCGTTTAACCGGACACATGGCCAGATTGACAGGACCACAGAGAAATTGCCTCAGGCCTAAGACTTGCGACATAGGAAGAAGAAATGCTCACTGTGAAAATACAAAGCGAAAGAAAAGAGATGAACATATTAACGTTTAGCACCTTTTATTGACATAAATATTTTGATTATAACCTATGTCAAACTTGAAAATTATTTCCAATTTTAAATTTAATACAAAAGTGACGCCAATGTTGCTTTCTCCACGACAGCTCTGAGAGCCCATGAAAGAGGCTTTCCATGATGGGGCATATGGTCCTCCACCTAAGTAACAAATTAGAAAATGAGTTATTTATATTAAAACTGAATAATAAAACTGAATGATAGGGACTATCAAAATTTTAAAAAAGTTATTAATTTTTGATGCGATTAACATCTGCATCATACATTTGCTCTATTTCAAATTCTCTGTACTGTAACGTAGAGCGCCCGCCGTCGCCGCAGCGATGAGCGAGTGTCTATTTTTAGCGATGACGCAATAGCCGCGGACGGTCGTACGATGTAAACAGACCTGTCCAGACTGATTTAATTACTAGGGTGACGTGATCTATTGTATTTGACGTTTTTATCTAGAATAATGTTCTAGTAATTTCCCGTTTCATTGTTTAAATAAATAATCTTAGTGTTTAAGTGTTTTATAATATTCTAGCTGATGGCTTTTGAAAGCCGATCATTTTTACTTGCATTAAATAAAAAAATTATTCTGTGACGTAGATGTGCTCATTTTGTTCTCAAAGAGTGGAGTTCGCTGATAAATGGAGCAGCATTAATTTGGTCTCAGCACTTCTAAAAATATTTAAATCAATAATTGGAAATATGCATAAATAATTTAATAACTTAATTAATAAAAAGATATGTACCTACTTTATTATAATCCTAGTTTTGATTGCCACTAGTAACCTATATCATTCAACAAATCTTTTATTTTCATACTTAAAAGTGGATTCGTAGTTCAAAAAGGCGGTAACAGAATTCTTGAAAGTAGTGTAACGTTTTTATTTATATGGTTGAAGTGTAAAAATCAAAGAATTATTATTAATTAAAATAAAGTTTATTAAATGATAATAAAAATATTAAAAGATAATAAAAATGACCGTTACTATGGTTAAACAAATATTAATTACTAATTTAAAGATTCCCAGATAGCACAAAAATATACCATGAATATGCTATGAATATTTTCTAAGAATATTTGAATATTCCAGGAATTACCTATTTATGTTCTGGAATATATAGAGAATATTCCAGGAATATGTTGATGTCTCGAAAAAAAATATTCCCTGATGATCCGCACAATATCCTATGGAATATTTCATGTATATTCTGGGAAATAAACAAACATATTCCTCATTCCTTCATAATATATTCACTGGAATATTCTAGAATATTATATGGGAGATAACGAATAGTCTACACATTTATAGATATACATATATTCATTAAAAATAAAAATTACATTCGTGTTTCGTGCACTCATATAAAAAAGTGTATTTTTTTACTTTTCCATGGAACTCCCAGAGGTAGACATCTAAGTTCAATGTTTTTGTGGCTAATAAATATACATACATATTGAAGTAGTAGTGTCACGATCTACACACGTATATTTATATCTAAAATTAAAAAATATGTTAATACGAATTTGTATATAATTACAGAGAGTATACTTCACCTTCTTGAAAAATTAATTTCTCAAGATTATGTCGCTAATTTTGATGGGCATTAAGTTTTTGCTCTCGGGTCGCTAGTCTAAAATAAGGATATAAAAATTAGTGCATTCAATTATTGCCAAAGGCTATAAATATAGTAAAATGGTAAAATTACTTACTTCAGTTTCTCTTGTTCATTTAATCCTATGCCATCTTGCAGACATAAACAGTTTTTTTTCTATATTTGGACATGGTATAGAATACCTAATCAACAGATTATACAAACAGTTATGCAGTTTATACAGTATATATATAAACGCAATGTACTTACTTTTTTTTTATCCCAAATTATTACTGAGTAGTCAGAGTGTTAGTGTCTAAATTTGTGATTTGTGCTGAGTAATCAACAAACGCTGTGTCTCGGGCGGGCTACAGATGAGATATGAGATGCCGAAGCTACAGCCTACAAACCATGGATGTTACCATAGCAACAACGAACGATACAAACAAATCGAACCAATTCAAATATGATGAAATAAACATTAAATAAATAGTAGAATAATTATTTATAGTAGTTACACAAATATTTTTAAAATTGCCGTGATAACAAATACTAAAATTTATGTTTGGGTATTGTTTACAAAAATCTAATCAGCAAATAATATAAATGCCAAATAGTGATGCAGTTTATACAGCATAAAATATGTAAATATAATGTACTTGCTTGTTTCTTATCCCAAATTATTGAAACCCTTCTAATTTGAGCTGATTAATAAACAAAAGATACTAACGTTTAGGAGTGAGTATGCATGTATTGTTACCTTAGCAACGACGAATGATACAAATAAACCATAACGTAGAAAAAATACAAATATGAGGAAATAAGCATGAAAGAAATATAGAATAATTATTTGTTGTAGGTACACTAATATTTATGAAATTACCGTGGAAATGAAAAATAAAATTTTTATAGTTGGGTATTGTTTAAAAACGCACGCAAATTATTGTAAATCTAACAGCTTTACTTGGTTTAGCACCACTATTTCAAACCAAAACTGAGGAACAAGTCAGCATGGTGATAGATAAAACACTATTAACGTAAATAATGTGAAATGTAACACAATAATTATATATAAATATTAAGCCTATCTCGCATTAAGAACGCAAAAATAGCTCCAAAATAAATACTCCCTCCAAAATTGATTTTAATATATTATGCGGAGAATATTCTCAATGATATATACTTGAAATATTCCCATATATTCTGGAATAATATAAGAATATCCTGATCATATTAAAATAAATAATCATAGAATATTCTAGCTTGAATATTACAGTAATATACCAATATATTCGTAATATTCTTAGGACATTCCTGAGATATTTGGAATATAGAAGACATATATAGGACTTTCTCAGAATATTCTGAGAAGATTTGTGCTATCTGGGTTAAGAATATTATAAAACACTTACATGAACATTAATAATATTACTCGGTTAATTTTTTATAATAATATAATTTTAATTTATATAATGCTCAATTTCACCAACAAGGCTTAAATTTCAAGCGACCCTTAAACAAAAAATGCCAATCGAAATTCATAATATTGTCAATAATCTGTTAATATCCATACATTTAGGCGGTACTGTATAAAATATTTTGTTACTATACAAAATTTTGTACCCAAAATTACCTGATAGTGCCTTTACTGAGCTCGCAAGCTTCCAAGGCTTGCCCTGAAATATGCTTGCTTACCCAGTAAAGCATCATTTCCAGGTCTTGTTACTTAAATTACTATAACTTTGTGTGAGTACAAAAAAGTAATCTAAGGTAAAATTAATTTTTAAAAGTTACTAAAACTTGAATACATGACCATGAAATTCAGAGTATGTTCTATTTAAGCACGATATTTTGTTATAAAACAGCAAAATATCCTTGGTCATTGTACAATGTAAAGTTAAAAATTGATGTACCTAAATTTTTGATTGTGTCTTTAAGGTGACGCTTGGTAAGTGCCCTCAAGAGTACCATTACTAAAATCTACGAATAAAGTACATTATTTTTACTAATATAATTATTAATATAGTCCATCACATTATTTTGATTTCCGTTTCAAAACATCTTCTCCCCATCTCAAATTACGTACACATCCTCTGTGGTCTATTTTATACTCCAGTTACCGTTCTATTGCGGTTTGCTCTATTACTCAACAGTTGTGTATTGTTGATGCTCCCAAGTCGGTAACATCCTAGGTGCTAGGTGCGTCCACCACGCCTAGGACTAGCCTAGACAATGGTCACTAGCTGGCAACCTTTACAACTTTCCAATATCCGCAGGCTAGCATTGTAAGTATTGTGAATATTGTAAGAGTGGTATTGTTTCTATCAGCGCAGGACGAGAGATTGATTTGTAAGAATTAATTTATTAGTTCTTACATTCTCAGAATATTTCGACTAAACAACTTAATTTTATAGTGAATATAATATGCTAATAGATCAAGGGTAATCTACAAGGAATGCAAGAAGAATTCAGAATAATAAATGGTATTAAAGAAGGACATAAATCGTGGAATACTTCTGCCTTTTTACTATCATGATCATGCAATATGGAAAATTAGAATGACTTCCTCTTTATTATGTATGGAACATGCACAAGAACTTTAGAGTAAACTACGCCATGTTTATTGTTTACACGTACATAATTAAAAATTGTCTGTAAAGTGGATGACATCGAGAGATGTGATAAAATTGGAGATGATCCCTTTTCAACATTATACCGATTCAATTACAAAACGGGCCAGATTTAAAATTTGGATGAAATTTACATACTTATTTTCTCATGAAATCGCCGAAGATATTTATTATTAAAAAAAAAATATTATAAATGAAAGAAGTAAGACTATTGAGATGAGGGTTAACGTAGGACGTAGGACACACAGTTTCAACTATTGCGGGACTATCCTTCTGAAAGTAATAAAATTTTGAAATCATGTATTCCAGCTCTATTTTAATACGAGTAAATTGCATTAAATTTTTGTTGTCAATCGGATAACCAAAGTGGTATTTTCTTTGAAGTTAGTTTTCTTAAAAAATACTTATAATAGCTATTTGTTTATTAAGAGCGCAAAATGGGACATTGTCGATTGAGAGGTTGTTGGCGCCCGAAGCAGGAGTGCGGCATTCTCTCGAAATCGACAATGTCCATTTGCGCTCGTAACACACACAAGATTATTTCTACAGTCCTCCACCAAAACAAAAAAATAATAAAATGTACATTTTGTACTTACAGTACTACTCAATAGATTTGCAGTGAAGATAGGAACGTATTCAAATATGACTTCAAGATATTGTTTTGGCTTTTGTTTTTACAAAAAATTAATGCCAATTGTGTAATGAATATTATAAGTTTTCGTATAATTTATTTGTTTCACGTACATTAAACTAGTGCAGTGAAAAAGTGGATGTCCATTGGGAGCATTTACGCCAAACATTTGCAGTTGGCAGCACAACTGTTCACACAATTTATTTTATATTTAATTTTAATTTATCGTTATTTTTCATTCTTCTTGAGCTATTGCTTCAATCTAATCTAAGCACTTTATACTTTAGTTTTTGTAAATAAATGCTCTATTTTATTTTCACAGCAGTGCGGAATTTTGTTTGGTTATGTAATATACCGACAGAGCAGTTATACGTCAGATTGACTTGTGAAGGTGGCAAATGTGTAACTACAGTACCATTAATTCATGACTAAACGTTTCTATTATGAATGTAGACAAGTGACATTTCTCAACATTGTATAATTAGAAATTTGGACAGCGAGCGTTTTTTCTACTTAGTCGCGCATGAGCGGCAAAGTGACATTTTGCGTTGACAAAAGAGAGCGCAAATGGCTACTTTGTATATAGACTGTAGAAAAATATTATTTTTTTCGCGATTTGTGTTGCTTATTATAAAACTTAAAGATTATTCAAATTTGTATAGGTATACATTAATATTTTTCTACATATTTTATGGATAAATTTATAAAATAATCTAATTTAATAAATCCATGACTCCATGAGCCTACGTTTTAGAGATAAACAGAACTCCTTGGTTATACAAATAAATGAAAAAAAAAATATATAATTTCAAATTAATAATATCTAGTAGTGTTTTAAGGAGAAAGTATTAAAATATAAATTTATAAAATAGTTAATCAATAAATCAATTTTCATATGTAAGAAATTAACGTTAATATCCCAAAATAAATTTGAATTAGGTCCGTGAAAGTCTATCTCCTAATAGCTATTAATTATTTATTCCGTAAATAAATTTTATTTAATAGTTAGATTAATGTCAAGTAAACAAATTTGGGAGCTAATTAGGAGATCCAATTGAGTAAATATTATTTATTAACTAAAAATATTTATTTATGATATAAGTGTTAATAGTGACATTTTATTTTGTAAGAAAGAAGTTAGGAACACGATGCAAAGCGGAGTGGTCCAAACCTTCGAACAAAATAAAATCACTTTTAACATCATACACTATTTTTTCTACAAACACTATTTTTTATTTAAATTTGTATTTCTAATAATTTTTTGACATACTGTTATTTATTTTTATGTCTTAGGTTGAGTTAGACAATGTTTATGTTGTATTTATTTATTATTCTCACATTAAATGATATATCCCACAAAAGGCGCCTACAAGCATAAATAATTTTAGTTTTGATTTATCTAAATTGCGTAAATAAATGCTACCTTTTGTAGAGAAGATCAAAACAGTAAAATTCAAGCTTTTTCAGATAATATTTTACATTGTAAGGATGTTTACAAAAAACAAAAACATAGTAAAAATTGTGCCAACGTACAAGAATAAATAAGCGAAAAACCCTATTTGACATTTCAAAAAATAAATAAGAAAATAATTATTCTTTATACATATCTATGCCAAATATGTTGATTAATGTTTCATTAGTCATTGTTAAGGTAACTAATTCAAACAAAGAATGATCTGACACTATTTAACACTTGTGTCTTAAATGACGTTTTTAACCCTAAAACTAACATTAAAAATCCCACTTTTAATAGATTTGTAGAAAAAATGTATTATAAACTTTATTAGGAGGTGGTACTATAACGGTAAGATTCTATAAAAGAAAATATCGACAATACTATAAAAATTGAAACAATAGTTATATGCAAGGAAATTTAACAATTGACAGCATTCGAAATATGCAGATATGTACTTAAATTAATAAAGATAAATGGCGGGAGGTATTTATAAATTTTATTCAGAACAATAATTTTTAGTCCATGAATTGTTTGTAAGTACGTTTAAATAAAGAAACGGTAACTTTTTTATATATATCTCCTATTTTCTTATCTTGCTAAGTTTACTACGTAAAAAATCGTTAATTAGTATTCGTAAAAAAATAAATCTCTTGTTCATTAGTCTTGTGATAACATGGGCTTGGAAATAAAATCACATTCTGATTACCTTACATCGTATTTTATTCAAATTTTAACCTAAAAACTCACGCACACCATACATGCTCATATGCGGCGACAATCACGCGTCACGCTCGACTCACGTTTCATGTTCACGCGCACGCTATGTGCGTGATAGCGAGAGAAAAAAAATGGGAAATACGATGCGAGTACATATAAATATAAGGAATTTTCTAGATCTAGATTAATAAGTGCATTGATTTTTAATACAGGTATATTTAATATTAGCTATTTGGATAAATAAATTTAAATGTGGGATGAGATTAGCATATTTAATAAGTTTATACTTAGAATCAATCAATATGTATACGAAATAAAAAACAAACTTACATTTATAGAACTTCGGAAGTTTCAAGTGGGAACCTGGAACAAGAATTTAAATAATCATTTATATACTTCAAAAACCTATTATAAAAATATAATAAAGTTTGGCGGGGGTATTTATTAGCTCTCTATAGTTCTCCATTTTTCAAATAGCAATAAAAAATACATATATCTTTACCTTCCAATATCGTTGGCATGGAAGATATACATATGGATCGTGCCAAAAATTGTACATACAGATTTTAGTAAATAGCAGGTTTTAAAGTCCTTAGAATCGGATTTTAACATTATCATAAAACATGATCAGCCGTATTCATAGCAATAGTTATACACAGTATAACTTTAAACTTGTTTTTACCTCCCGCTCTCTTGGTAAGGAAGGTATAGGGATCGTGCTAAAAATCGCATATCGAGATTTTGGTAAATGACCACGTTTTAAGGTCCCTAGTATCCAATTTTTACATTTTCACGATGATGTCTGTGTGTATGTGTGTATGTGTGTGTGGATTTTCCACTCTAACTCAAATACAATTATTCAGAAAATTTTGAAACCTTGTATTTCGAACTTTTTCTGTAATAGAAAGAGCCCATTAGATTTTGATGAAAATCGGATAACCGGAAAGGGCACTTTACTAGAGGCTTAAAATAGTTTTTCTTCGAAAAATACCTTTAAATGTTATTTTTCCGAGATTAATGTTATTATAAAAATTAAAGATTATTAAATTTTCTATAGATTTGCATTAATAATTTTTCTATATATTTTATGGATAAATTTATAAAATTATCTATAATTTAAATCCCAGAGCCTACGCTTTAAACAAACCAAACGCAGTTATTCAAATGTATGTAACTGACAGATAAATGTCACTATCAAAGAACTAATCATTTCAAAATAATATTAGTATCGTTTTAAAGAGAACAAAAGAAAAGGAATTTAATACAGTTTCCACCATAAGTAAATAAGTAGGTATGTACATATTTAGATTAATAAAAATTAACGATTCACAAAAATATTTAAGGTAATCCTCATTTTTGGATTAGTGAATTTTATTCTATCCCGGTATTTAAAATTTAATCTTCATTTTATTATAGTTCCGGTGGCTATGGTTAGAGCAACGCCTCGTCATGAGTGCCCTCGGGGCTCTGTGTTCGAATCCCACTAAGGCATGGATGTGTGTGAATGTGAGAGATTAGACTATATTTCAAGAAACAAACTGTCAAAATTAGAGTAAAATTCGCAAATACAAAAAACTTAATCTTTTTCGTGACACGGGCTGTAAATGGCGGGAGGTATTGTGTTGGCCACACTAGATTTTTTATATAGAGTGTTTAAAACTATTTGGCGATTGACCAGAAAGGCTGGCCCTTCTCAGCGGGGAGTAAGGTTGTTTGGCGTACAGGCACGGATTATAAGAAATCTTATATTTACGAATTACTTTATCCGATTATAAAAACCCAAATTATTTACACTTTTCATACTAGTATTTTTCAACACTGGATTCAATATATATTTTTATAATTTTCAGATACTTCAGAACGAGAAAATGATGTTTATGACATGGTTGAATACGTAGACGAAGTCTTTAATATAAATAAGCGCGAAAAAATATATAAATCACAGAACATTCAAATAATAATTGTGAAGGTGTTGATTACAACAACCAACAAAAAGTATTTTAGTTTATGGTTCGAGAATATTGATTACAAGAATGAATTCAACAAAGTATATATATATATATATATATATATATATATATATATATATATATATATATATATATATATATATATACAGGGTGTTATATTTTAATGGACCCAGCAAATATCTCACTTATTTATTAGGTTGGTAATTTCTTTCATATAACATAATTTATACAGCAACATGTAAGCTACTTGATGACGGATGTACATTCCTGATACCACTTCCGGTTTATGTGTATTTAATATGTATTTTGAAATTTCAAATGGAACAAATTTGAAAAGTACATCAAATTTACTTTACAATCATGTAAAATAATCCATATGTTACATCATTAAAAAGTAAAATGGCGGGCACTTTTTTATACACCTAATTGGAAAGAGAATAGTGAGCCATGACTGTGACTTGAAAGAAAACAATTAACTAAAACAATTGTAACTATTATTATTAAACGAAATAATATTTTTTTGTCATAATAATACAGAAAATATGAATAAGGAACACAAGCCACAGTCATGGCTCACTATTCTCTTTCCAATTAGGTGTATGACTGTGACTTGAAATAAAACAATTAACTAAAACAATTGTAACTATTATTATTAAACGAAATAATATTTTTTTGTCATAATAATACAGAAAATAAGAATAAGGAACACAAGCCACAGTCATGGCTCACTATTCTCTTTCCAATTAAATGTATAAAAAAGTGCCCGCCATTTTACTTTTTAATGATGTAACATATGGATTATTTTACATGATTGTAAAGCAAATTTGATGTACTTTTCAAATTTAAAAAAAAAATATAGTATGTTCCATTTGAAATTTCAAAGAAGATATTAATTACTCATAAACCGGAAGTGGTATCAGGAATGAACATCCGTCATCAAATAGCTTACATGTTTCTGTATAAATCATGTTATATGAAAAAATTGCCAACTTAATAAATAAGCGAGATATTTGCTGGGTCCATTAAAATATAACACCTGTATATATATATATATATATATATATATATATATATATATATATATATATATATATATATATATATATATATATATACCGGGTGTCTTAGGCCGACCGACACATGGGCGATTAACATGTAAAATTAGTTAATTGTGAATAGTATCTCCCCAGTGCAAGATATTAAGATGAAATTTTGCATGCTTATCCGGGGATACTATTTCTATGGATTTCAATTCAAATCAGTCAATTTACAAGTGTAATATTAGAATAAATTAAGAAAAATTGTAGAAGTACCATGAATGTTATTCATATCTTGAAAATAATAGTATCTAAGCAACAGCTCTGATAGAGTAGGGGTAACGTGCGCGCTTCACAATTTAGAGAGTCGGGTTCGAAACCAACCGACAGCAATATTTATTTTTTAATTTTTTCTTTTCAAAATAATTTTTATTATTAGTATGTTTTTAATCTTTTATTAATATTTAATTTAATAAAGTGGATACATTTTACGTAACAAGATTTACTTATTTAAAAAATATTTTATTATTTGCTTTATTGGTTTATTATAAATTAAATTTCTTCAAATTATAGTTAGCCCTGACGAAAACAAAAAAACGAGAACATTTGATTTGAATAATCAAACGTCAAATGCGAAACGAAAGAATACGGCTGGATGTGTTTAGCTCTGAGGGTGAGTGTATGTGTAAATTATGCGTGCCTAACATTTTAGATCTTACAAGTCACATCGCCCAACCAAAATTTGTCAAGATCATATACGAGCGTTATCTTTTAGTCCAGATTTAGCTTCTACCGAGACCTGTTACTTGGTAAAACTCACAGAAAAAATTACAAGGCTTAGGGATACAATGTCTAATAAAATTAAACTGGTCTTACTAATAAAAGAGATATAACACAATATTAAATTATGGTAAAGGTGAATAACACATTCAATTTTTGTAAGTTTAAAATCAATATTTTAATCTAGTCGAAAGAAATTATAAAAAAGATTATGAGTAAGAAACTCAGGGTTGTATGTACTTAAATAAAATTATAAGGATTTTCTAATTTTAAAAATTAAAGTCAATTTACTTACCGGTTTCAGGAGATTAAGCCTTTGTTTACAGGTACAAAAGTAGGCTGGTAACTAAGTAATAACTGTATCTGTACGGTAATATTATTACAATACAGACTTGTCAACAACAGTCCACAAAATGAAAATAAAATACAACGAAAGTATAAAGCTGTCCATTAATACATACAGGTAACATTAGTGTCTTTCTTAATACGGTTTACTTTATTTTAAAATAATAAACATGACGAATAAAGCACTTCACTTGAATATTTGTCATATTGCAACGTTTTTATTTATTTGGGTGTAGTTAAATATTAGACAATTATTATTAATTAAAATAAAAGTTTATTAAAGTATAATTAATTAAATATTAAAAAGGTATTAAATAAGGTATTAATAATATTAAACAATTATTAAAAAATAATTAAAACTAAAACTATAATTAACTAGATAACACTAACACTATTTATTTATTTAACCAATTAACACTACTACTTATTTCCACGATATTACTAATTATTTATTTCACTACGTGTTCCAATTTTAGACTGCCGGTCTGTTGCAGACTCTTGTAGACTGTTTACTTGATATTTATATCACTATATTTATATCATTATATACTTATATCATGTTCAACTGCCCGCCTACCAACCTCCACAGCGTCTATATACTCAACTGACTCAACAGCGTCTGTATATTCAACTGCTCGGCCAGAAGTCACACCTTCCACTTCACTGTCTATCTATTTATGTAACTCTCTCTCTCTCTCTCTTCCACAGACTTAGTATCACCGACTGTCCGTATGCCACAATTCTTCAACACCAATGCCGAGTACCACTTCCACTTGCCGTTACTGTACCCCTATACCTAGCTTCCCAATACTCGTCAACAATACCGAGTATTCACTTCCACAGCTATCCCAATATACCTACCAGTAATTTCCAGACTCGTCGTTACTGTCCTCGTACACTATAGCTTTTCAATACTCGTCAATACTACCGAGTATACTAGTAATTTCCAGAGTACCTACTCCACTCGACACTTTACTGCATACGCTCACTACGATACTGCTGTGCTTCTCACACTCATTATGTGAATGTCTCTATATGTCTCTCCATGTAACTAACTATAACTAACTAACTCCCGAGCATAGCTGCGTCCCTTTTATACAGCTGTCATTACCTTCTAGAAAAACTCTAGAATGTTCGACCGCATAATAACAATGAACACAAAAGGTTCAGGCGACCGCAAGTAATTACACTCTATCTGTTTTAACTATAGAGTGGTGGGAAGATAGGTCCAGTTTGATCTTGTTTGATTAGATAATATCGGGATATTATCCAATCAAAATACAAGATCAAACTGTAACTATCTGCCCACCACTCTATAGTTAAAACGGATAGAGTATAAACACGTCGCGACTAGTTTATTTACGTAGCCCGGCTGCTAGCGCGATCTCGTCATCGCTATAAATAGACACTCGTTTATTGCTCCGGCGACGGCGGGCGTTCCACGTTACAATATTGACAATGTCAAAATAATTGTTCTGTTTATCATAGCATTCAGAAAGCAGCCTTAATTTAAGAATTTCAAAAAATTTTTTTAATAATAATGTCTTCATTTTCTGAAACCGACAAACTATTGAAAAACCACGGATGTTATGAATCATAACAAGCCTTAGATATTTTAAAATCCTCGCTTTACGAGCTCGGATTTCAAACCAACATCTGCGGCAGTTATGGTACTCATAACATTCCTTGGTATATTAATAGCTATTACAGAACGAATAAAATACAGTTATTATCTTACAAATACCCTTTGTTTTTGTTGTGCAATAAATAATTTAGATGTTTCTTGCAAATAGCAATATTTCGTTAATTCCTCCCTCACCACTCAGGTAACCAACTGGGAAAGCGGTACACCGCAATTAGTAAGTCAGGTCAATAACAGTACTTCTTGGCAAGAGCTATACCAATGAGTATAATAAAACTAAATTTACGTACGTGTAGATATTAATTGAAAAAGGAATGACAAACATACTAAAAACTGAAATGCATTTGGTGGCTTTTAAAATCTGAAAATCTATTCAATGAATTCAGTTATTATTCATCTGTTTATCTGAGAATGCCATATTTCCAGATTAATTTCAAAAGCCGTCAGTATTTGAATTATGTTATTAGTTACATTAGTAAATTTTAATATTATAGAGCTGCATGTTCAATACAATCGAAAAACCGGAAGTGCCACTTTATTTGAAGCTCTAAATATGTTTTTTCACGTAACTAGCTCTGTTTTATGTATTTAAATATTAGTTTTTCATAACGCAAATGTAGGTACTCGTTTTTTGAAATTATTGATTTTAATTTGCGAAGAATATATGGTATTTAATGTAATGATGGACTATTTTATATGTTAAAAACAATATACTTTAATGCAAATTGAACGCTATTACTTATTGAAACAGTAACAATGACAGTAATAGAATTATTACACAAACTCTTTTTTGTGTTTTCAATACATGTATAGAATTTCCTGATACCTACGTAAACATACTATATAACCTTTACTTATTTGCTGAGTATACGCATATTAATTTAGTCATGTAATCATGCATGATACGGTTGTATGTGTAGGTCAGGGTTTAGGGCAGGAATATGAGTATTATTGATAATAAATTATACACATCGTATAGCAAGTCTTGTGAAGCTGTGTGGTCATTAATGATGTTATAAGTCTATGTTGTGGGAATTGAAATCAATTTACGAGCTGAGATTGTATATAATATCCCTAGTTAAGTGAGTTTTAATGCTATTACAGAATTAAGAGATTCACAGAAATTTAACGTCTTTATTTGCATACACGCAAACACTCACACACTCAAGAGAAAATTGTTTAATTTCGAATACAATACAACGAAAACACGTGAAATTTTTCTTTACATTTATACGAGTAGATCTATAGGTTATAAAAATTCTACGATTGAATGTTTTATATTTCATTTATATTGAACTTGAAATGAAAAGAAAAGTCATTTATCAGACAATGAGATATATATGACTCTTCCTCTATTCCCATATTCAAATTATGTCTAGTACTTTTGACTATTACTGTATTTAATTTCACATTTGAGATTTTATTCCAAATCTGCTTGCGTCACATTTTAAATACGAACGGATACTGACACATTTATTAAATTATAAATATAATCTAATTCATGAGAAAAATTTTCATTAACAGTAAATACATTCTACATGTGAATATTACATATTTTCAATTGTCAGTTGTCACATACCTGGTGCAGCCACTCTGTGCACGTACATCAACTGCTACGGTCATTAGTACCCGGTACAGTGCTATTTTATAATATACAATATAGTTTAGAATATTACATTATGTTTTGTTTTGTGTTGTTTAAACGTGGTGAAGGATGTTGATGTCTTCGCAAAATTTGATTGTGTTTGTTAGGTGGTTGATATCGTTTCCTAGGGCTTCTGTCAGGGTTGGTCGAATGTTGTTCAGGATTCTCTCTTGTGAATATTTTGAACATTGTATTAGGATATGCTCGGCAGTAATTTGGGTATTGCAGGTATCACAGATTTCGGGTTCTGCTTTTTGCATAATATATTTGTGGGTTAGATTTGTATGCCCTATTCTTAATCTGGTGATTTTTATCTGGTCTCTTCTATTGTTCAAATTAGCCTACCTTGAAGTATCTGTTTTTATGTTCCTAAGTTTGTTCCCTAATGTGTTTGCCCATATATTTTGCCATTGTATCTTTATTTGTTGTTTGGCTACAGTAAGGAAGTCTTGGACTGGAATAGGTATATGTGTTTCATCTTCGTGAATAGCTTCTTTCGCCGCCTTATTTGCCTCTTCATTTTCCCTTATTCCTATGTGCGATGGTATCCACATTATTGATATTTTGTTTCGCTGGTTTATATGGTGTATTTGTTCTTGGATTTTTTGTATTATTTGTTGTTTGCTATATATATTTCTTGTTTCTTTTATTACCGATAGAGAATCAGTGCATATAATATATTCTATTTGATGTTGTTGTTTGTAATTAATTTCGATTAAGGCGGTAAGAATACTATATGCTTCAGCAGTAAAAATTGTTGTTTGATTTGGTAGGTGAAATTTGATCTTTTTGTTATTTATTACTACTGCTCCTCCTGTTCCTTCCGGTGTTTTTGATCCATCCGTAAATATTTTGTAAGCGTTTTTATTTTGATCGCATATTTCAATGTATATTTGTTTAATTAATTCTGTTGGAGTATCAGATTTTTTATATTTGGTTAGGTCTAGGATGTAGTATGGTAATTTTTTCTTCCATGGTGCTATATTGTCTGTGTACATTTTTTCAAGGTCAGGTAGGGGGGTTTGAAGGTTTATAAGGGTTTCTTTGATTTTTTGTTGAAGAGGTGTAATGGATAGTGATATAGTTTGATATTGGTGGCTCTTGAATATGTATTTGAAGGCAGGATTTTTTGGGTTTTTCAATAATTTTAGTGTGTAGGATATTGTGAGTTGGTTTCTATGTAGTTCTAGTGGGATAATACCAGATTCACTTAACATACTGATGGCTGGGCTAGTTCTATAGGCTCCTATAGGTAACCTGATTGAGGTGTTCTGTATTGGTTCCAAAGTTTTAAGAAGGTTTTTGCTGGCTGTTTGATAAATAATGGCACCATAGTCCATTTTTGATCGGATAAAAGACAGATATATTCTTATTAAGATATCTTTGTGTGAGCTCCATTTGTTGTGACGTAGACATTTTATAAGATTTAGTTCTCTGTAGCATTCTTATTTTAGATGTTGTAAGTGTTGTTTCCATGTGAGTCGTGGATCTAGTATCAGACCAAGAAATTTAATTGTGGTGACGTATTCTCTTATTTGATATTTAGTTTTATTTTTGGTTTTACTACAGGTCTAGTCAGTTTTGTGAAAAAAATCATTTTTGTTTTGTATTCAGATAATTGTAGGCCGGTACAGTTTGTCCATTCTTGTAGACGGTCTGTCATTAACTGAAGTTCTTTCTTTAGTGTTGCGGTATTCTTATTCTGATGGTATATTGCGGGATTGTCAGCAAATAATGATACGTTTATATAGCTGGGGATATATTCTGTTATTTGGTTCATCGCTATCAGAAATAAGGTAACACTTAGTATTTCTCCTTGCGGAGTTCAATTTTCTTGCAATTTTTCTTCTGATAAATATCCATTATATACTCGTAGTACTCTAAATTTTCGTTTGTCAAGGAAGTTCTTTACATAGTTTAAAATATTTCCATCTAAGTTGTGTTCCTTTAAGGATCTCATAATGTAGTATCTCCATACAGTATCATATGCTATTGAAATATCGAAAAATATGGCAGCTGTACATTGTTTGTTATTGAATGCTTTGTGGACTTCTGTCTGCAGGGCTACTAGTTGGTCAATGGTTGAACGCCCGTGCCTGAATTCGCTTTGTTTCTCGTTTAAGATGTTATGTGATTCTAGGTACCATAGTAATCTTTTATTTATGATTTTTTGTAAAACTTTACTCGAACAATTTGAGAGTGATACTAGGCCTGTAATTCGCGGCACTTGTTTTTTGTTTATTTGGTTTAAGTATCGGTATAGTGGTGACTGTTTTCCATTTTTGTGGGAATTTATTTTTTGTCCAAATATTATTGTATATTTTTAGCATGAAATTTATTGTTCTTTCTGGGAGGTGTTTTATTAGTTCATATGTAATGCCGTCAGGTCCAGGACTTGTGAATTATTTTAATTCTTGGATAGTACTATATAGTTCTTCTTCTGTTATTGGAAAAACGAATTTTAAATGCCCTAAATATACGAATAAACTCATGTTTTACTTTAAATTATTTATTGTTTAAATAATAAGAGAAATAATAGTGATAACATTAATAAATCTTTAGATCTGGAGCTGACAAATGAAAATAATATAACATAGAACATAATATGAAAATAATAAAGCTAAAATTAAATGACATACATATTATTATAGCTACGCATATTATATGTATATTTAAAATAACCATTACTTTGGAATAAAAGACAACTTGTTCTTTATAGTTTTTATAATTATTTGGTAAAATGTTGCTGAATATTCCTTTAAAAAATTCATAACAACTAAATTTGATATTCTGCATGATATACATTCACCATATATTAAGAAAACTTGCTTAGCTTGTAATTTCTCTGTCAGATATATATATTTAACCGTATAACCGTAATTTCTCCTGCACATTGACACACAGCATTTAAAAATCATTTTTGCAATTTCCTTCAACGAAAAACAATCAAAATTTGACGTTCCGTGTTGCGCTGTACCGTGCATCCACTCGCGCCAACTGCTTTAGCTCGATTGTTTTTAGAGGGCTAGACTAGCGCGCTGGCCTCATAGTTCGATGTGACGAGCAGGGATAAGCATTCAGGCCTTTATTCTTGTGTGGCTTCGTGCTATTCTAAGAGTGTCAGTAATAAATTCAATTAAATCTACAGTAAATTCGAATGTACTTGATTGCTTTCAATTTTTTTGGTATAAACAGTCAAGATTTAGATTTTATTTAAATCTAATTTGATTAGAAATCCGATTAAGGACTTCGATATAAACTTACTCATTATAGCTATTGAAGATTCTTAATGTTTCATCTATTTTATTTTTAGGTATTGCAAGAAACAAGAATAATTTTTGTTTTTTTATAAACGAGACATTGTGTGTTAGTAATGGCACGACTTTTTTAAGTTTGCTATACACGGACTTAATGATAAGGTCATAGCAGTACCCCAAATTTGTTTGTAATAATTGTTATTACATTTAAAGTAGTTCTCTTCCATGCAGAAACGCACTAGATCAGAAAATTCCTTCTATGGTATCTTGGTTCTTTGTGATTTGACTGATATCCAGTAATTTCTTCTTTGCAATCACCTTTCCAGTCAAGAAGTATTGCAGCCATAATATATTTATTTATGAAAATGATGCTACAAAAACTTGTACGAATGTGCTTATGTATCTGGAAGAAGCAAAACTAGTTTACCTATTTAGATATAGGAATGCGTGGCGAAGGATGATCATTGCAAGTATCCATTTAGTAGTGCATCTTAAAAGTGACATCCGTGCCTTTCAATTTTGATTCAGGAGGCTAAAATAAATTGTAAAATAATAGTGGAAAATTTTCTGATTTTCTTTCCTCAAGTTATTGATAAAGACCAAATATTACCATATTAAACTTTATTAAAAACAAATAATATTAGAAAACATATCCATATCTGTAATCACAAAATGTGCTCAAAACATTTGCACGATTTATCATGGAAGCATGGATATTTTTAACGCACGGTCGGTCGTAGTAAGTGTAACATAATCAATTAGGTGGTTATGACAATGTTAGTATTCACGCTGTTGTGGCAATAATAGACATTTGAACACATTTTGTGACAACAAATGTGGAAATTATCTTTATTTAAACAAAATTTTCTTAAATGTTAATATTTGTTTTATAACTTGTAATTCAAAAACTAGATTTATATACTCGTAGGTGTAGGTAATAACGAGGATAGAACAGAAGCAACTGGGCTGATATACGGATACCTAATAAGGATGGATCAAAACAGCTTAATAAGAAAAGTAATAGATGCTAGAATTTAGAACAAAAAAAAGAAGAAGACCGAGGAATACATGGAAAGGAACTTGGTAATAAAATAAATAAAAAAGTAATGGATGAAAAATTAATCTTAAAAAAGGAAATTCCATCTGATTACTAATATCAGGGATATGGAGAAGAAAAATAATTTTCTATGTATTTTAGTCCCCTGAATCATTTCCCAAAAGTACAGGCGTCAATTTTATGACAGCCTGTATGTATATGTAGTAACTTCTGCCAGAATGTAGACGTAGAATATGTTTTGTAACTATGTATAAAATAGTTATGTTGTTCTCTAGAAAATAAACATTTTAAACATACTAAAAAACTTATGCCAATATCTATTTAATATTTATTATAAGGGTACTGATTGGCTTCTACTAGGTATATTTCGAATGCGTTGAAGTAAAAGATATCATCCCTTTTCCTCGTTCTACAATTAACATTCCGGCGTGCAAAACCTACCCTCTACTGACTATACGAGGGAAACTTTGTTCAATTAATAGCCCCATATATACACGAATGATCGAGCAAACATTTTTTCTTCCCGTTCACGGTTGGCTTGCGTTCTCCTCGGTGGCTGCTTGGTTAATTATAAAACAAACTCGCGCCCGCTATGTGTAAAGTTTAATTCACTGACCTAATCAAAAAACCGTCCGTTTGCGTTAATGAAATCAGCCTAACCGCAGCTCAAGCTGAATCTGCTGTGAAAAACATGATGAGTTTATGGACTGAAAATCACCGCCGACGACATAGATATACAAACTGATACGGGGCCAATACGAGGGGACGGTTATCTCTCTTTATTATACTTATAGGGGAAGTGTACCAGGCTGTCTTTCTCTAAAATGACCAATGTTAGGTGCTAAATAGGGGAGGTTTTAAGGGTTGATTTAAATGGGTTCGGATTGGGCTTTTTATAAGGATTCAAACGCATATCACATGATTTTTTATCACTTTGCGCCCCTGAATATATTCATATAGCTTTGCATGTAATAGAGAGTCAAGCAAGCGCCAGAGCGGTTAAACTTGGATGGGTAATCGAATGCAAACTTTATTTTTATTTCTGAAACTGATATAAATAGAGACCCGTAAAATAGCATGCATGAATTTTAGGGATCTAAGTTAATGGCGATTAGTAGAACTTGTCAAATATGTAAACATCGCAAGTATCGTTTCGTTTAACAGAAAATATGAAAATTTACGAAAAATAAGCGAATGGGGTCGTCCACCTACAAATTAGAAAATGGTTGATTTATATTAAAACTAGGCCTTATAATGATAGATACTAAAAGTTTATTAGTCTTTAAAATATTGAAGTTTTTAATAGGCTTAACATCTACGTCACAGATTATACAAATTCACACAATTTCAAGCCTTCTGGGGCCTGTTTCATAAAAGTTTCTAATAATATTAGTTAATAATTACAATTACATACACAATATTCACTAACATATTGTTTTATTACTGTCAAGACAACAATATTATTAGTTTGCTTTTATTAGAATATTTTATTAGTCTTTTTATTTTACGAAACGAATTCCGTTTTTTACTAATAAAATTAGTTAATATTTTGTGATCCTACACTAATAAGTAATATTATAAGTTAATGATTTTATGAAACATAGCATAATAATGTTAACTAATATTATTCATTCACTAATTTTATTAGTTGAATAATTTTTATGAAACAGGCCCCTGCCCGCGAATTTTTGAAATCCGGAATCCATTTTCAAGTATTCAAATAGGTAGATGAATGCAGAAAATAACGGGACAACAGACAACGAAAGTAAACAATAATACTGACAGATGAATGACATATAATTTCAAATTGCTGTCAGTCAATAATGTGCTTTCATTTGAAAGAAATTTTTTTTAGCGGGACATCGCATTTTAAAAACTCTAATAAAATTGTGAAGTACCTCAACAGAAAAATAGTATAGAAAACATGTTTCATAAGGCCTGTTATCGCACTCGTCCTTTGTAAAACTCGCCGTAAGGCGGCTCGTTGTTCCGACATCGACTCGTGCGTTAACAGATTGTCTTATAAAATTTGTTTTTTAAATTACTATATTATATTAAATTGCTTATTATCCATGCAAATTTAAATTATTGATCATGAAAGTAATTTTAAGCATCCTTAGGTACGAGGTCTGTTAGAAAAGTATGCGACCTTTGGCCGGCGAAAAAAACTGGCATACCTGGAGCATTGGAAACCAAATCACCTTTAAAGTAGTCTCCTTGGGACTCCACACACTTCTCCCAGCACTGCCGCCATTGTTGGAAGCAATCCGAGAAAGCCTCTTTCGGCATGGAGTTTAGGTTGGCTTTCGTTGCAGTCATAATGTCCTTTCTTGTCTGAAATCGCGTTCCTTTCAATGGCCTCTTGAGTTTGTAGAACAGCCAGAAGTCGCAGGAGGCTATATCAGGAGAGTTAGGAGCCTGTTGAACCACAGGAGTCTTGTTCTTCGTCAGAAAGTCTGAATCCTGTGCTAGGAATGTGCTGGAGCATTGTTGTGATGGAGGCGTCAATTTCCTGTTGACCACAACTCCGGTCTTTTGCGCCGCGCAGAATCACGTAGGTGACGGAGGACATCCCTGTAGTACTCTTTGGTACCTGTTGATGGCCGACCGGAGCATGGCTCGCTCTCCACCGATGTGCGGCCGTATTTAAACCGGTTGTACCACTCCTTAATCTGTGTGATGCCCATAGCATCATCACCGAAAGCCGCCTGAATCTTCCGAAAGGTTTCCACCTGGCTGTCGCCCAGTTTCAGGCAAAATTTGATGCAATAGCGCTGCTTCAGTCGTTCCGTCATGTTCCTTGCAATGAAAAACCGACGAGAGTACTACACACTACCTCACTCAAATGCTGCTTGCCAGCAACAGACGCTATTTACAGGTTCAAGATTGGCTCATGCAAGCGCGCTTAATTCAAATCCATCAGGTTTTCGCAAAAAAATAAGGTCGGATACTTTTCTAACAGACCTCGTATATATTTTTAGAAATGTCGAAGTAGATAAATTTAAGTGATTCCAATTATTATTAGCGAACTTTACGGTTTGAGAAAAAAATGAGCTTAACATCTATGACTACGTTAAGAATATTATCTTCTACTTAATATCTTAATTCGAGGTTCACAAAAAAGTGCGTATCGAAATTTTGACAGTAATATTTAATAACTCATTTGACATTTCGTTTCGTTACGATATTGTTAATCTAACCAACGATTATACTCGCTGTCAAATGAGTATGAACTAGACTTTTCAACATTAGGTACCCATATGCTAAAACTATTATGATTACCCTTTAACCTTAAAATTAATTTTAACAAAAACTATATACGTATTTCGTGAACTAAGTTCTCATCATCAGTAGTACAAAAAGTGAAAGTTTAACAGAGTAGTCAAGATTACTCAACATGTCAACCATGCCAGAGGTCCTAACAAATCTTTTGTACTACTAATGATGAGACCTTAGTTCTCGAAATACGTATATAGTTTTTGTTAAAATTAATTTTAAGGTTAAGGGGTAATCATAATAGTTTTAGTTAAATTTAACCTTAGACTTCATCTATTTTTAATTATTACCCATATGAATTGGCAAACGTAAAAATTTCCAGGTCATACTTATTTGAAGGCAAGTATAACAATTTAACTATAAGCAACCGGCCATAAGCCTTTCTAGTACTAGAAATTGCTTTCAATTTATGAAGTTTCATAAAAAAAAAAAAATATTGGAGTACCCCAATGAACATAATGGACAATAAAAAGTGCTATATTAGAAGGTACTCGTATATGTGTGTAACAAAAATTCGAAAAATATCTTTCTATAATATTTGGCAAGAAAAAATATGTTTGAATAAATATTGTCTCGAAAATAAATATAAACATATCGTAAAACTAACTAAAAATTTGCTAAATAAATATGTCTGCTCTGTATTTCACAAAGAATAGTTATAATATAATTTTGTGTTATGTGTCCCTTTTAATTCCAGTACACTTTTTCTACGAATAAATTTATAAGAAAAAATCTAATGTGGCCAGCATATTATCTTCCGTCAGTTATATGAGGTATTTACGAAAATTCTACCGGTAAATTGTTACCGGTAAACAGCTTTTTATCAGGTTATAGCTACCGGAATCAATATTTTAAGAACGCAAGTAGAAAACAGGGTAGATCCATAACCTCCGAAAATATTTGAAAATTTAAAACAGGTTAGAAATTTGACGTAGTTGACAAACTGAGCAGAGTCCTACTTTGAACACATTTCCACATCTAATGCGCGTTTCGCTTTGCATCACCTTTTTTAGAGATTAGATTCTTCATGAATTCGGTAAATGGATCTGGTAGATATTGAACAATTTTCGAACACGGTAACTTTTTACCACTCGTGTTTTCGAACACAGTCGAGATGTGGTATCTACCGGTAGAATTTTCGTAAATGCGTATGTGTTTTCTATAAAATCCATACAGAAAGTTCCTTGCAAAAGATTATGAATTTCTTGTATGTTTACCTTTCGACAGTTGTATGCATTTTATACAAATTCCATACAGAAAGTTTCGAGCAAAAAGATTCTATATTTCGAGTAAAATTATACTACAAATACACTACAAATATGTCAATATGTCATTTACACTTGACACTGAAATCTTTCAATCAGAATTTTCTTAATATAGTAGCTGTTTCTAGCATAGCTGGCTAATTTATGAAATTTAATTTCTTTATAATTTTATAACTCTATATCCATTTAATATGAAGTACAAAATGCAGACAAATCGTATAGGGAATACAATGTCCTTTAATATTTATAATAACATTAAATGTGAAAAAATGATATTTAACATCGTTTTTTCAAGAAAAACTGTTAAAATCTTCAAATGAGGGTATTTCCGGTTGACCAATTATAACCAAAATCTAATCAGCTAGTCATATGGATGCAACGAAGAGGAATACGAAAGAATTATAATTTTTGGAATTGTAGTATTAGAGTTATTGTAGACGAAAATTTTGTTACACACACACACACACACACACACACACACACACACACACACACATACACACGCACACATACATCCACACACATAGAGTCATCATCGTAAAAATAGTAAAATCGTATTCTAGGGACCTTAAAACGTGCTTATTCATTAAAAACTCCACCGAATTTTTTGACCAAAGACAATACCTTTCTTACCTAAAGGTGACCGAAGGTAAAAACCTGCCGCATATACAACTATATGCAATCGATATGACGATTCATTTAGTTGTGTATCATTTTAAATTTCTTGTCGGTGTATTAGATTTATTTTGCATGGGTGAGGCTATGCGAAAAGTCCTCTAATCTAATGTTCTCGGCCGTCTGTCACGTCTGTATGTTGGTACGTGACAATCGTCATTGGTTGGCAAACAGCAGAGCTCCTTGCATATGAAGAGCAGTCTCATGTCTCATGGTTGCCGCATAAACACAGCAAAAATTCAATACTCCTGCCCCAACAACTCTAGTTTTATTTACTGCACAGTGGGGAATATTACAAGCTCGTAAACCGGCAGGAATTTTTGTCTAGGGAGTGAATAGGAAGATTTAGATTCTTTGGATTTGTAATTCAAATTAATATTGCCCTTATAGGCTTACAAGGGTACAAGATAAAATGTTTATATTATCTCATACTAAAATATAGATTAGCTTAGCATTATGTATTCGAAAGGAAATCTGCAATAAATATTTGTATCATCGAGGGATTGTTACTTCATTTTTATTGTTGGTAAAGATGATATAGGTACACAGTAATGTTAAAAATTGCTCATTGTAATTTCAATTTTTAATTGTATTATAGATTGTGACACGTCCGTAATTATTTTAGTTTTCAAAATATTTTTAACAGGAGGGGTGAACTAGATCTTTTAATTTTACAGGGCATCCTAGCGATCAACCCTAATCTTACATCGTACCTACAGATATCAGAATCGCAATATTCAGAAGCCGACAATTTTGCTATAGTTAGAAAAATTGACTCTGTTGCTTCCAGCAATAAAACTATAACTATCGTAATCAGGGCAAAGCGGCAAATCGCTCACTGCTTGCATTATAACATTGGATCCAAGGACCATTATTTGCGCTGCTCTTTTCAAATGAAGACATGCATTGAATGTTATCTTACTGTTCCTTTAACATAAATGATATTTTCCTACAACCGTGTGTGAAAAGTACTTTTCACGCACTCATTACAGTGTGTAAAGTGTCACTTTTCAAGCACTAGTGCGTTGCTAGGCAACATTAAAATTCGGTTAATTTATCAGTCAAGTATAGAATTAGGTAGTGAATAATAATCAAAGTAATAAAATTTATTAAGAAATATGAATATACACTGTAAATGAAACAAATCTAATATTTTTTTTAACAGATAGAGTACTGATCTAATTGTTAAGAACATTAACATTTTTTTGTTTTTTATTCTAACCTAACCTAATTTTTAATATTAATATTAAATATACAATTTGTACATTATAAAAGACCAATCATCGTCTGTCTGAGATTCTTCCAAGTGTTTAAGTTACATTTTGTACAGTGTTATGAGAAAGAGTACTAACAGTATTTGAAGCTGCTGGATGCCTGTACACTCAGTATTATGAGAAACATCAATACCATTTCGGTTGTAGGAAAAATGTTGTATGCAACACGTGTGTAAAATAGTATTTTTTGTCTCGTGCTACAATTTCGCACTCGACCAAAAAAGTACTACTTTACACACTTGTTACATAAATAACTATTTTGTATGCCGCTTTGTCATAATTAGGATAAAAGTTTTATTGCTGAACCCGACAAAATCAAATTTTCTGACTGTAGTATATAGTAGCTGCAGTAGGTATGTGTAGTCTGAATACCGATGCATAAAATGCAATACATTTCTTATGGAGTTTATTTTACATAATGACATAATACCTGCCAGCAATAATAAAATATAATGTGCATCAAAATAATACTTCTAAATAAATTTTTACTTTTCTTCATGTAAATAATTCTCCATTTTCAATGTTGATAACTGAAACAGAGCGTTTCTGATAGGAATAAATGTTAAAATGGGACAAATATGTACACATTTGATACCTAGTTATTTAAATGTTAAGGACAGTAAGTGCATGGGCGTAACTAGAAATTTTTTCTGGGGAGAGCCAGGCCCTTGAGTTCGAAATGTTAAGTAGATAGGAAATCTCATTTTGTCGCAAGTACGTATTAAAGAATGTGTCTTGAAAATCACTGTTTTTCATTCGAATTACAATACATAAAAGAACTAGAAAATATGTAAAAATTTATTGGATCCGAATGTTTTCATACCGTGTTCATTGCGGTGGATAATTCCGGACTATTCTATAAATTTTTCGCAATTTAAATAAAAGTAGATGTACATATAAACCTAAACGCTCTGGAACTTTATGAAAAATCTTTTGAAACTTTTATGAACATTTTAAACCATTTTGGTACATGTTATAACCTTTTCGAACTTTCCAGAATTACTGTTAATTTTTTTTCTTTAGATAGTCATTAAATACAGTGAATTTAAGAATAATGTGCTGAGTATGTAAAAGTACAAAGCGCTTATTTTACTGGTAGAGCATAATTTGTTGAATAATTATTGGCTAATACGAATTTTTCACATCGAAAAATTACTAAATTTTTTACTACTCACCTAAATTCCTGTCGGTTAATCAATTAAAACTTTAAACCGCGCAATTCACAAAATTATATCAATAATTAAAATATAAAAAATACACTAATATGTAGTTTCCCTAGGGGAAGCCATGTCCATTTTGAGGGGGGGGTCCCTTCTTGGCCCCCCTAGTTAATAAGTGCTTCCTATCGGTTGAGGATAATACATCCTATACAAAATTTAATAAGATTTGAAAATTATTTTAACATATTAAAACATTATTGTCATTTTTAAAGTAAGCTTTGTTCGTCATCATCGTTTATTTTTTATTTACTTACCGCCCAATCGGTAAGTAATCACAATCACTTACCGATCAGAAATTTGAAAAGATAACATACTGCCTTAGAAATCCTATCGATAAACACAAAAAAATAGATGGTGCAAAAAATGTTATTAAATTTATTTTTTATTTTATTTCAATTCTATGATTAACACAATAATGAACTTTTCTAAAATATTAAATTCAATTCACTCGATTATAATTATTGTATTCGATGCAGAATTTAATTCTCTACAATATTTACTTGAAACATTATTGTCTAAAATAATAGGCCACTTTCGAACATTTCCGTTTTGACAGCCATGCATTCATGTTGCTGTCATTGCCAAAAGTTGTTTATCTTTAATCACCGTTGTAATATTTTTAAAAAATTGCATCTACATTTAATTCAAAATTTATACATATATTATTTTTACCAATTAAATACTAATTGCCAAAAAAATTTATCTTCGATCATCGTTGTAATATTTATAAAAAACAAAAAAAAAACAATGGCAGCTAAGTGTAATCCAAAATTTAGATAGTATTAACATATAAATAATTTTTTGTTGCTGATGTTGGCCGCATATAAGGGCCGAAGCGTCCACATTTTATACCCATGACTATGGAACTATAATGCCCAACAAAAATATATTTCAATGTTTTCCCGTGTTAAATGCTTGTGGCCCGCTATTCGTATTACACCCGGTATATCTAAGGATTACAAGTGTTTAGTATGTATTTCAACAAAATCAATAAGAATATTTATAAAAGAAGAAGATATCGTTAATATATTTCGCGCAACACACTTTTGCTTGACTGAACGGATCACATCCCAGTCGCAGTTTATACATACGAGTATATTAATGGTAATAAAACTATTAGTAAAAGATCTGTTGATAATTTTATGAATAGTAGTAAAATAAAATATAATTATATAAGAATGTATGGAAAAGTTACTTTGTTGAAAGTATTTGAGACGGATATAAGGTGGTGTCAAATTGTTTATGAAAGGTAGGGAAAGGTCATGGAAAGAACAAGAAATTAATATTTATAAGCATACACTCTGATCTCAAATATTACTGCAACATATAAACAATCCCTTTAGCCATAAATAATATCCATCTCTTCGCACAATTAAGCAATAATACAATTCGAATTCTTAAGAATCTCCATGAAACTTTTCCCATCAATCAAGTTTCGATACAAACCCTTCGAATTTAAGTTTGCATTGTCACGGAGAAAATTTTACCACAAATTGTAGGCTGTAGTAAGACGCATTAGAGTATGATTATACACATTAGTATTAATATCTTAATATCCTATAAATGAAAAGCGGAGAAGGTCAAACGAAATGGAATCAAACATGAAATGATAATCGAATATCTACTGCCATTAGACACGAGGTCACATATCTGGCAAAATGAAATGGGATACGAGAAATAATGGATCGAAATAAATCGAAATTAATGCAAAATGAAATAGAATATAAATATAATAAAATAATATGTTTAATATGGGAGAGTAGAGTTTAAGGACATAAAAATATTTAAGCTACCCTCATAATTAATAGACTGGGGGATAGAGCTACGTGAAAAATCTATCATGGTGTTTCAAATGCTGGTGCTCACTTTAAATACCTTGAAGAACGATCTACTGTCTTCCTCGGAAAAAAAGACGGTCTACCCAGCTATGGGTCATAACCTAAATTTAATTTTTAAAAATCTGATGTGGACACCACACGACTTCCTTGTACGCAAGACTAATATGAATTATAGACTCAATTATAACATTGCACGTATTTGCCGTAATTTGACATTAACATCTATTTTTTTTTTGTTATTTTTTGTCCTAATCCATACGAAGCTTCATTACAAAAACCGAAAAGTATATAAGTTTTAAATTTACATATCTCGCTTATACAAAGGGTTAATTTAATAATACTCATGTGCTAGACGCAGAATTTAATTCTCTAAAACTCTTATTTGAAGCATTTATTTCTAAAATTAAAATGAAACCATTTTATTCAAGAAAAACTGTTAACAACTTCTGGTAATATATCACTTCCGGTTAGCCTGTTTAAACTAAATCTACTATGTTATTCCAATTGATATATAAGTCTTATATACCAAATTTGTAAAGTTTTGGATTATATTTTAATATAGTTTTTTTTTATTAAAATCTATTATAGGCTTCAAATAAAGTACCATTTCTGGAAATTATGTAATGACCAAAAACGGAGGTGCACAACTAGATGTTATAGCAGTCTTAAATACAAAATTTCAACTTTCTACGGCTTACCGTTTTTGAGTTATGCGAGATACGTACGTACAGACGTCACGACGAAATTAGTCAGAATGGATTCAGGGATGGTCAAAATGGATATTTCCTTTGAAATCTGAAAACCGAAATTTTTCGCGATTACAATACTTCCTTTACTTTGTACAAGGAAGTAAAAATGATATTTTAGAATCTAGGTATTCTATATTGGACCTGCATTTTTTGTGTCTTTGAGGGTAAAAATTGTCAGTTGACTAAAGCCCAGATGCAATGGCATAGACTATTTTTGATAGGTAAAATTCATAGTAATAAAGGGCTTTCGAACCCTCTGCAACGATTGATAATGACTGGCATTTATTATCGGGTACCATTTACATATACATAATGTCATTTTATGCAGGTCCCATACAGAGAATACCTAGATTCTAAAATATTTTTTAAAACACTTTTGGATCATGACCCAATACTGAGTACATCGTCTTTTTATCCGGGAAGACAGACAATCGTTCGCCAGGGTATTTAAAGTGAGTACCAAGGGTCAGTATTTGGAATATCACGACACATTTTTCATTTAGCACTAGCCCCCGGTCTATACAGAGAAGTAGTATCTATTGAAAAGAAAGGTTTCATAATATGTTAATATATAAATGTACAAATGTTTAAGTCGAAAATACTTTATACAGTTTTGTTTGAAGCTCAATATTAGATGAGTTATGTACGACAGGGGCGTCACTAGGAATTTTTAACAGAGAAAACGAAGTAATTTTTGGCAAAGTAATTCTGCATTTAAATTTTTGTCATGTTTAAAACATAAAAATACTTTCTGTTTAACCAATTTTTACCTCCCCTCATACCGTAGGTAAGGGAGGTAATGTAATCGTGCCGTGTGTTTGTGTGGGTGTGGGGGTGTGTGTGTGTGTGTGTGTGTGTGTGTGTGCGTGCGTGCGTGCGTGCGTGCGTGCGTGCGTGCGTGCGTGCGTGCGTGCGTGTGCGTGTGTGTGTGTGTGTGCGTGTGCGTGTGCGTGTGCGTGTGCGTGTGCGTGTGCGTGTGCGTGTGCGTGTGCGTGTGCGTGTGTGTGCGTGTGCGTGTGCGTGTGTGTGTGTGCGCGTGTGTGTGTGTGCGTGTGCGTGTGCGTGAGCGTGTACATGAGCGTGTGCGTGCGTGCGTGTGTGTGTGCATGCGTGCGTGTGTGTGACGATTTTTTTGTCCACGATAACTCTTATAACAAACTTACAAATATATCTATTTTCCGTATTTAAGTTACCTGCATTCATTAACAAGTTGATTAGATTTTGGGTAAAATTGGATAAATGGAAGTGATACTTTACTTAAAGCCTATAACAGTTTTTAACGAAAAACTATATTAAAATATAATCCAAAACTTTTCAATTTTGGTATTTAAGACTTTTATATCATGGGAAACAACATATTAGATTTTGGCTAAAATTAATCTACCAGAAGTGATACTTTACTTGAAGCTCTGAACAGATTCTCGTAAAAAACATATTATGATATACTCCAAAACTTGTCAAATTTGGTATTTACGACTTTTATATGAAGGGGAACAACATATTAGATTTTGGATATAATTGCTAAACCGGAAGTAATACTTTATTTGAAGCTCTGAACAGATTTTCGTGAAAAATAAATTGATACAATCCAAAACTTTTCAATTTTGGTATTTAAGACTTTTATATTAATGAGAACAACATATTAGATGTTTTCTAAAATTGATAAACCGGAAGTACTACTTTACAGGAAGCTATAAACGGATTTTCTTGAAAAAATATATTTAAACATGATCAAAAACTTCTCAAATTTGGTATTTAAAACACGTGTATAATTTGAAACATTAGATTTTGACTATACCTATATACCGGAAGGGGTACTTAATTTGGAGCTCTTAACAGATTTTCGAGGAAAAACATAATAAAATATAATCCAAAATTTGGTATTACAGACTTTTCTCTTTATTGGAACAACAAAGTAGATTTTGTTTACGAACGATCAACCGGAAGTGATACTTTACTTAAAGTTCATTGCTATTTCAAACATAGAATTGACGGGAGGTCATGTGTTGGCCACATCAGATTTTTTTAATAATAAATTATTTCTTTTGGAAGATTTGCAGCTGTAATGTAGCGAACACAAATACTCATCTGTTCTTTTGTAGTGATGTCCCGAGTATCATCACCATTATCGCAAAAGAACCGCATTCATTAATGTCGAAGTTATTTTGCGTATTATACATTTAGCACTACTCCCTATAATATCATTCTGTGAAGTAGGTGAACAATAATGTGCATTTTGAGGTACATTGTAATTCTGGAGAAAATGATCAATTTTTTTAGTAACTAGAATTTTATAAAATTGCCTTTATTTGTTGAATTTTTGTTTCATTATGTCCCCGCAATGGGATAATTTGTTAAAAGTAATATAACATTTACTAATCGCATTAAATAATTTCGTTTGTCTTTTATAGACTGAATGGTGGCAATATCAATTTGGTTTATTATTGTACCTTTCTTAAGCGTTTCTTAAATAAATATTTTTTGAAAGATTTAGTAGGCCAATTAGACCTTTCATGTTCTCAAAATTTTTGTAGCGTATTTAATGTTGGGCTAAATTCGTACATAATCGTTTCGCTGTTTGTTGCAGATAAATAGTGCATAAAAATTTCAGATTGATTTTTATTATTTTATTTAAATAACAAAAAACAGGATGGGTAGGGGGGGTATTAAACAGAAGCCTCTCACAAATGATTTAACAGCGCCCCTGATGTGCGATATTATTTTAACAGAGCAAGTCATGATTACCTACACTATTTTGTTGAATGATTGTAGCAATTATTGTTTCCTCTTTGATGTTCCATTATTTAAGATTTTTGACTATTATCATTGGGGACACATGAATAGGTTAGTTTATGAAGAAAAATCCCAAACCGGGGATGAATTATGATGATGTTAAATATATTTTTTTAATAAAACTGCGTCATATTATCCACTTGTTCTACTTGCTCTGATAAATTTAATATCGCACATAACTCCTCCAGTATTGAGTTTCGGACTTAAGGATAGTATAAGGTATTTTCGAATTAAAATTACCTAAGGAATACACCTTTAAGCTATGGCAATCGAGTCGCAGGACATTCTGTATACAAATCTACTAAGCTTTATACATTTATTTCAGAAAAAGATCAAACTTCCAAGTAGTGAAGAGATAAATAATGAAGAATAGATTAAAAGGTTTATGTAAGCTGAAAGACTCATACCGGGGCTCCTAGACGTTTGTACCGTAGATAGAGATGGGTCAATTACCGAAATTTAAAGATACGGGAAAATTCCAAGAAATTTTCCCGGAATTTTTTTTGATAAATTTCCCGAAGAATTTCCAGAAAAATATCCTTCGGAAAATTTCCTAAGGAATTGCAAATATGAATAAAAATTGTAATTGTATGTTTATTTAATTTTATTTTTCAGTGAAATTGTGGGAAAAAATCATAATTATACACGTATCAATAGATTTATGCACTATCGGTCATACATACGAATGAGCGACTCTGTTACTAATAAAAAATACTCCCTCGTATTTCAAATATTCAATGTATTTTCATACTTCTTACATAAAGTAAAGGTGCAATATTCATAAAACCTTAAATGAGTAATTCAAAAGCATCGTACTAAATTTCAAAAGTACTTATATTTACTTTTAAAAAAATTAACCAGAATAACAATTTATTTTAACGGAAACTTAAATTACTCAAAAAAAATTAACAATGTTACATATTTAGTAATTATTTATAACTTTCACCAAACATCAAGGCCAAAATCATTTAAAATTTACGGGAAATTTGCAAAAATTATATTCACGGGATAAAAAAAATTCCGGGAAAAATAGTAACTAAATATCTTCCCGAAATTCGCGGTTGAAGGAATATCCGGAAATTTTCCCGGGGAAAAAACAAATTCTCGGAGGGAATTTTTTGGCGGCACATCACTAACCGCAAAGCAGCAATGAGGAATCATCAGAATTTTGTAGTCGAAGTCTTCAACATATTTTTAAAAGATGTTAAACAATTTGAAGATGCCTATGTTGTACATTATGTATTAATAATTATTATGCGCATTATCTACATGATTCCCTTACATAACATTTAAAATATATTGTACATTAGTTATCATAAAGGGTTGTGACAGAAGTAAAGAGACAAATTTGATTTTACGTGAAATTTTTTGCGTCATTTGGAGTAAATTCCAGTTGCTTTGCTATATTGACAATCTACAGTGTTCGTATTTGTCACTCAAAACTATTTTTACTAGTATTTTTTTAATGTTTTAAATAAAGAAACGGGAAAATGAATGATAAAAAGGAATGAATGACAAGGAAAACCATATACCGAATAATAAAAAATTATAAAGATACTGAAATCTGGAATAACCATTTTTTTATAAAACGTTGGAATCGAATTATCAAAAAAGTAAGTGACAACTCTGGGAAAGCTAATGCGAACAGCAGCAATAATCTTACCTACGGAAAATAGCCTATCTAGAAGTTCCTAGTCAATTCAGTAAAATTTACATATAGTATTGTTAGATCATTACTTACCAATATATTAATTGTACAAGTATCTAAAAAGAACCAATGAATCATACCCAAAAAATTATATAAGATGTCATATTTATATATTAATTTATTTAAATCCGCATCTTCTTGTCTTTGTTTAATGCGGGGGTGTATGTATCTGTTGTGTAACGCGAGTGTGAATTTCTATTCGCGAACCGAGCCCATTAACAGAGCAATTCATCAGAGCACAGCACACTGCAGTGTGAGAATGTTGTGATATACGTAAAAGGATTGTAAGCCACAGCTGACTGGTGTGGCCGAAAGGTCGTCAGATTTGATTTCATTCGCAGAAGGTTCAGTTGGAAAGGAAAAGACGCACGGAACATCAAACAATGTTAAATAGGCAGTGGTCATTGCTGTGCTGTATTCCAAAATGATATAATCATTATTTTCAATTATAAATTGTAGCATTTAAATTAAGAATGGCTATACTTCTCGAAAAATATTGTATAAATTTCTTATTAAGCTCAATGTTTTTGTCTGTCTATACAGGTGGCTCACAACTCGCGCCCCAGACGAAACTGACACTTGCCGACGACAATAAGTTGCCAACATATAGAAGAAAATAATTTGTGGCTGCTTGCATAATGGAGTTACAAGACTTTTTAATCCACCAACCCCGGAAGGATATCTTGAGGTGTGATGATATTATACAAAATAAAACTGGTTGCTAGGTTTTAAAAATACTACTATATTCTATCCGTTTTAACTATAGAGCGTTGGGTGAGATAAGGCCTATGATTCTAGCTCTCTGATTGGTTCAAACATGAACCGAGTTTACACAGCAAAATAATTGACGCAAAATTTAAATTTACTTGACAACTATATCAATTATTTTGATTTATGTTATGCCGTCTGACATCAAATAAATAAAAGTCAACAAAGTCAATAGTGCACGATTTGTTACATTAATTTCTGTTTAGTTCTGTTTGTTAATTATATTATTGTTCTTTTCGTTTACATAATTTTCATAGTGTTTTGGCGTTATATTTGATATTACATAGTTTTCGTTATGCGTGTTTTCGTAGTTTTTCGTTAGTTTTGTTATTGTTCTCTTCGTTAATATTACGGATAAAAATCCTGAACCTGTACAACATCTAGTGGGCGTATAATTTATACCGCACATATCGTTCCACGAATCCAAATTCCAAATCAGATTGTGTCCAAATAGTGGCATCGGAACTGGGCATAGGACAATGTAGTATTTGGAAAGCTATAAAAGAACATGAGGAAAAAGAGTCATTCGGATCACCCCAGGAACAAAGAAATTTGTTTAGAATATACATATAATGTATATATTTCAGAGAGTAAATATTTATATTTCAAAGTGAATTATATTTTTATTTTACGTTGTTTCGCCGACATGTAAAGAAAGATACGGAGATTATAAGTGAGTGTATGCATAAAAACAATGTCAATGTCAATTAGAAAGATTTTTTTAAATCCAGGAATGGCGCGAAAATTTGAATTCTTTATTTAATACATGTAAAAACGGCCGCGCTCGAAACGCCATCTAGTCTAAACGGATAGAGTATAGTGAGTTACAAAATTTGTTTGACTTACTGTAATTTTGACACTTTAGAGTTGACTTTTCACTGTCAACAAATTTAGGTTAGCGAAGGTGTCATCCGACATCATCATTTATATCATACAGTGCAACGTGTTGTAGCAGCTGTGTAAAATGTGTTAAACGAAAATATTATTGTCATTTGAATTCTTTGAATTTGCCTTTTTTTATTCACCTTGTCAAATTTAAATTGACACTGACATTTTTCGAAAACTACAGTCGCCCACACATTTTAAAGAGGATTTGATTTGTATAAAACCCTAGTAACGTAAAATTACGGTAAACACACGTTAAAGGTGTAGGTCTCTGATTGGTCAATTTTAAGACGTCTTTTCTCGAATATCTTTCAAGCTAGATTTTTTTTCTTCGAAATTACACATCCGAGTGGAGTCTCGTGTTTCCTCATTCGCTCTGGGGCGCGAGTTGTGAGACACCCTGTATAGACCAACTCATTTTAAAAGTACTAAATGTTATTTTAGTCGCGAAATAAATAAATACACTTATTGGCGTACTTATTACAGAATGGCTGCTATAGCAGCTACCTTCAGCCCGTGTTTAATGTATCAGAATTAGTGGTTGCTAGCTTCACACTGTGTCCGATAAAAACTTGACAAGTTATGATAAGATGTAGTTTAGCGCCAGTCATAACGCGAGTAGAAATAGTATATTAAAGAACGAATGTCAAAATAATCAACAATTATGAAATGAGTTCTTTATACAATTTATTCTATTTTGCGCCTTTTATGCTCTTTATGGGGCCTCGTGGCCGCGTGCCTGAGTGTCTGGTCGCGAATCTGGGGAACCGGGTTCGATCCCGACCGACGCCAAATATTTCGAATTGTAAATGGCACAAAATTGACCCCTGTGGTGCACTTTCCACGCCAGCAATGAGTGCCCGTGAGGTAACGCCTGGTAAACGCCCGTACGGTACAAATATATCATTACCGAAATCTGTGTACAAAACAGATTGGCACACCCAGCAATGGGTAATAAGCCGTGATGATATATTTATTTATATTTATTTTATGCTCTTTTTAAATAAAAATCTAGTATACAATTATTTACGAAAAATGACTATTCAAGGTCATTTGTTCGAAGAAAGAATACACATCACTTTATAGTAGTAGCTTAGCAACATTTTGTATTAGAAAGAGAAAGATTATTTGACCTGTGTCTATTTAATTTATGTGGTGTGACAGGTATACGTAAATAGTGGCATTACTTTCTAATAAATTATAAATAATAATGACATATGTCGTAGAATTACAAATACCTAATTATCTACTACACTGCCCTCTGTGCTAATATTTACCCAGTGGCGTTGACGTTAAAATTAAATAATTATTCGTTGGTTTATAAGTTAAGTCTATGTTTTTGTATTTTGCAAAAACATAAGTGAAGAACATAAATTTTTCAGAAAGGTGTTATTTAGAAAGAAACATAATTTTCAAATGAATTACTCTTAATTTTTTAGTTAAAATGTGCCCATAAATATTTCGTGTTTCACGCCTATGCATACGAAATGTAATGAAGTTATCTGCAAGTAATATTATATCAGACGGCTCACAAATGACCTTGAATAGTCATCTTTGGTGAATAATAGTTTAATTTAAAAATTTACGGAATTTTGTGTTAGCTGGTCATACTGTGACGTTTGAAAATACATTTGACATTCAACAACATAACTAACAATACCTAAGCATATTTTTGTTACTCAAACTATCTACGATATTTTCTATTTCTTTCTGATTTTACTATACTTGCCGTCAAATAAGTGTAAACTGGAAATTTCTACAGTGTTGCCAATTCATATGGGCAATGTTGAATATGCTACGTTATGAAGAAGCGGCAACACCGCAAGGCAAGGGACAGAGTGTTTTTTTATTACTACTTTCAAATTCAAAATTATGTAAAAATTATATTCCGTAAAACGGGGTTATTTTTGTTCATCCTAGTTCCATATTTAGCCCTATTGCGGTCACTTCGATTGTACGCAAAAGCAGACCTTGAAAAATATGGCGTTTTGAAGGTATGTAAAGTTATCCTGCCATGAAACCCCCAGCTAACCAATACTAGTGAGTACATGTTTAAAGGTACATACCATTACTGCTTTATGCTTATACAGGTTTAAATAAAGCTTTTAATAAAATAATTTTGTAAAAATTAATTATTTGTTCATAAGTGCACTTTATCTCCAAAAATGGGGATACTTTGCACCGGCATTGTGAGAGCAACCATTTCTGATGAACTTCAAAAATCAACATTGAAAGAAGATAAAAGGCGAATATGTTTTATTTTTATATGAAGAAAACATACTTCGGTGTAATAACATCTTTAAAAATGGGTCTTTGATTAACTTTATGGTGAAATCCTTAATATTTTGGAAATAGTCCGAAAAACGCGACGAAATATGATATAAATGGGTCAAAATATTTGGTGTAATACAACACGCAGCGTGGTTTGTATGCTATCCCCGAATGTGACAAGTTATGGTGGGAATGACATTTATACCTTTTTCTTTAAGATATCATGTTACATAAAAGCGTAATTTCTAACAAATAATGTTTCCTATTTATTTGTAAAATAGAATGCTTTATATTTTATAAAAATGATAAGAATTTATTGTTATTTCATGAGTAATATGTAAACATTATAAAGCAATAAACAACAATAATTTAAAAACATGTATTACTATTCTAAAAACTTAGCATAAATTTTGAAAAAAATACCAAAATACTCGTAAAGGTGCAAATTTTATATTTGTGTAGTTTTTCCTTGCACCAGCAACAGTTAACTAGTTAAAAATAAACAGAAAATGGCTTAACATATTGGCTTCAAAGTATTATCACAACAATTTCATATACCTTTTTAATAGCTACAAGCAATAAAAATATACTATAGTGTTACTTGTAAGACATTTTGTAGTAATATTAAAAAAATTCAGTTCAAAATACGGTTCTTAATAATCGTTTGTGTTCGTTTATTTAGTGAGATCTGACATTTGAAATTTTTCGATACTAAGCCACCAACCTTAAAAATAAATTATACTAGTCTATTACAGTACTCGAATGAGCTATTAACGAACTCTTTTGGGTGCTGTAATAGCTTTGTTATAGACGCATAATAGAAAAACATATTTTAACTCATCACCTGGACTTCAAGGTCGGTAAGTGTTATGCATATATTGAAACAAAATTTATAATAATATTAATAAAAGAATAACTATCGCCATTATTCCATGCAAAAAACTTTTTGTTAAATTATTTTAAAACGGTATTTAGAACTGTTTAAACCGAATTGCTTCAATTATTAAGAATCAAAATGTCAAAGGTATACACATATGAAAATGAATAATGCTCAAATAAATTATAAAGGCGTAGTGATATATTTCTTATTGTCTATAGTGTCTTTCCGATTTTTTAAAAGTAATTTATTTTGGAACAATGTCTCTCTCATCCTTTCACTGTGGAGTCCACGCCCCCTTCTTTCCGCTAAGTGCAAAGGTCAAGCGTCTAATATGTTCGCATTAGGAATGACCAATATCTATATCAATTTAGCCGGATAAATTACTAGTTGCAGAGGCCGGTAAATTGCAGTTTTGAGAGATCGAGATCTGAGATTACCGTGGGCTTTGGAAGAGAATCTCAAGCACAGACTCTCAAAACAGGCAATAAGATGAGACTCGAAATTTATAGAAGTTGTTATTATTTTTGTAAACATAACATTTAAATAAATAGGAATACGATATGTATTATCTTTTTTTTAAATCTATTAAAAAGTTTTATTTACCAATACCAATGTTTTAGATATGGTATAAGTATCAATGTCAAAAATGTAAAACATGATTGAAATATGAAGCCGGAAATGGGACTTATTTGTATGAGGAAGGAGTTGTATCATATATTTAAGAGTAAATACTAAAATACTTTGACTTACAATATAGGACATAAATAGAGCGACTCCGCAGGAACTAATAACAAATACTTCCCCATATTTTAAATATTCAATATATTTTTTTATAAAACTTTATGGATGTTAGAAATGTAATTCAAAAGTATCAAAATAAATTTCACAGGAACTTACGTATTTGAATAGAGATGTAAAGTGCGACAAAAATAGAGCGACTTTCATATATTTACTTTTAAAAAATTAACCAGATTAAAAATTTATGAAAGAAACTTAAAATTGTGAAATTAGACAAAAAGTTAACAATATTACCTATTACTTTATTTAATAAATATTTATAATAGGTTGCGTTATTATAATATTAACAATAAGTTAACGGTTTGTAAATATGAAACAAATTGTGAAAAATTGTCAGCCATCGGGATTCGAACCCGAGACACCTATATTTCCGGGATAGTACTCTAACCAATTAAGCTATCAGCAGTTATACAACTTTAAAAGTGAAAGATTCTTCAGCCATCGAGAGGAGAGCAGCCAATAGCTTAGTTGGTTATAGCACTATCCCGGCAAGATAGGTGTCTCGGGTTCGAATCCCGATGGCTGACAATTTTTCACAATTTATTGCATTATTATAGATGATTTCGTGGTTTATTGATTTCCATCCATCCGTCATAATTTTAAATAATTACTTGTAATTATTAATATCTTGTGTAGTAGTGATCCTGCGACACATCCTCACCACTGTAATTATTAATATTATATCTGGCATCATGGCAATATTTTTGTCCAACTGATTTTTAATTGTATTAAAGATCAGGATACTATTAGTGAGTTATAAACACATATCAAATCGGCTCATTATTCTTTTGTCATTCACCACTCTCACACGATTAAAAATCTGAAGTGGCCAGCACATAACCTCTCGCCAGATATTTTACTTGGTTGTACGCATAAAACGAAAAATATTTTTAAATACAAATACATATATTCATGGCTCACTACACATATATTTGCAAAATCTATGGGATATCTTAATATAAATTATGTACAATACATACATTTTCTTTATATTCAATATCCTGAAATTTTCTTTTTCTACTTTCCTTTTCTTTTTCTTTCGCAAATTCCTTTTATATTATTTTTTACGTATATTCTTTTGCGTTGTTGATTTTTTTTTATTTTCATAATCTTAATAATAATGTACAAATATTTTTGACAGTGGCATACAAATATTTTTGACAGTGACATTTATGTGTCAATTACAAAAATTTGAATTTCTTGCCTTGTAGTAGTTTGATTTGAGATTTTTTACATCATATTATTTTATATGCATTTTTTTATCTCTAAATCTATAAAGATATAATAATAAATTTATATTTATCGAATAAAGAATTTAACGTTCTTTAATATAAGTATTTACATAAATTTTCGATAAATAATATTTAGATGATTTTTTTCTTGTAACTACTACTTCCGGTTGTCCAATTGGTACCAAAACTTAATCAACTCTTCCCATTATTGTTAGATTGAGGAATCCGAAGTTAAAAATGTCTTAAGTCTTATAGTATTTGAGAAATCGTGAATCCAACACACACACACACACACACACACACACACACACACACACACGCACGCACGCACGTACGCACGCACACACACACACACACACACCCAAATATTAATATTAATTTCCTATAGTAATATGGGGTCTCGTGGCCGCGTGCCTGACTATCAGGTAGCGAATCTGGGGAACCGGGTTCGATCCCGACTGACGCCAAATAATTCCAATTTCAAATGGCATAAAATTAGCCCCTGTGGTGCACTCTCTACAAAATCCCTTATTTCTCATTTGAATGCGTTGGAAATGTCACTATAAGCGAAGATCTTCTGACATTTGGTTCTTAAAGATGCAAGAAGTCAACGTTATGTAGCTAAGAAATACATGGTATCACGAAATACTGCGAATTAATCTTTTGTTGACCCTAATTAAATATAATTCATAATTATACATAAAGGGAGAGATAACAACAATATCCTAAAAAAAATAATCTATTTTCCGTGCCGATCTGTGTAGTTAATAGGTTACCTTACACTTGATTGAAAGTTTAACATATTAGAGATTATAGATATTTATATAAAAATGACTCCTCATAAGTTCTCTTCACGACACGTTTTGAAACTCCAAGAAGTAACGCCTGGTGCTTGGTAAATGCCACCAGAATGTGCGAATAAAAAAGTAGATTAGAGCACCCAGCAATAGGCAATAAACAGTTATGATATATTAAAGATTTATTTCTATAGCCGCCTCGGTGTTCGAGCGTTATTTGAGGTAGTGCCAGGGAGCTCTGAAAGCAACCTTCACCGCTCGGATGCTGGGGTCGTGGGTTCGAACCTTACCAGGCACTTACATGTTTGTAAGAGCCTTCAAATACATTTTAATATAATGTGTAAGAAAATTGTAAAAATGTAATAAAATAAAATGTATTTCTTACTAGTTCAAAAGCCGAGAAAATATTATTATTATTAGGTATATTTATTTTTATTGGAATAATCATTTGTTGTCAATTGTAAATTTCTGTTATATATTTTTCGTTACTGTTTGAGAATCCCTTCTCGGATCTTCCTCTGTACAGTCATTAATACAGGACGATTGCAGAGACATTTATTCCTGCGAGGGTGTAAGTCTACAGGTCAGGCAGTAGGGGTTGAACTCACCCCCAACTCCTGCCCTGTTCGTGCTCACTCGCACAACTTTTAATGTGCGTACTGATACAGCAACTCTTACCGTTGGTTGCTATCTGCTCAATACTAATGTATTTACCTACGTGACGGATATTTTAATTGAAATTTTCTGATTTTCAACTCAGCACGTACACGGGGTTAGAATTTTTAGAGAAAACGGAAAAGAAAAGAAAGAAATGTGCGTTTTGTATGATGTGTATATATATAAAAAATTATACGAGAGCTGTTCTCTTAATTTAGAGACTAATGTAGTAAAGCACGGTATATTCTGAAAATTGTATTATTTAAATTTTTTCAAAATATTCTCCATTACAGTCAACAAATTTTTATATTCGAAGTTTCGGAGGAACCAATTTTTAAAACCATTTTTCTATATTTCTAGAATCAAAATACTAATTAAAAACTACGAAACACTTACCTACCTGCAGTTTTATAAAGGACAGAATAAATTACTACCATAGTAAATTTATTTAAATAAAGAAATTAGAACCAATTTTATTCATTTTATTGCATGTATAACATTACTGTTAAAAGTTCGACTGTCATTTGAAGGATCAAATTTTATTTAGTTTGGAAGTAAGTTTATTTATCGTTAATAAAACTGGCCATTTATTTACTTAAACAATTAAAACAACGCACTATTTATTTACACGATATTTATTTCACCATGCGTAGACTGGATTGCCCTCCTGCAGAGCTACTTCGCCTTTATATATATATATATATATATATATATATATATATATATATATATATATATATATATATATATATATATATATATATATATATATATATATATAGGATGTCCGTCTATAAATAAACCGGCAAATATCTCGCTTATTATTACCTTTAGCGATTTCAACTATATAAAATGGCGAATGATTATATATATATATATATATATATATATATATATATATATATATATCTATATAGCTCTACATTTATCTAGATAACTTTGGGAAGGTTTCGATTGAGTTAATCCTCTCAAGGTCACATGGCGTATGTATTTATTTACTCAGCTGGCGTGGTGACTGTTAAGGAGGTTCGAGCGACACTAATAAGTCAAAATAACATTTATGTTTTTTTTCTTTTAAATAAAATAAATATATCATCACGGCATATTACCCATTCCTAGGTCTGCCAATCTGCGTTGTACACAAAATTCGGTAATGATGATTATATATTTGTACCGTGCGCGTGTTTACCAGGCGGCACCTCACGGGCACTCATTGCTGGCGTGAAGAGTACACAACGGGAGTAAATTTTTGTGCTATTTAAAATTTGAAATATTTGGCGTCGGTCAGGATCGAACCCGGTTCCCCAGATTCGCGACCAGACACTCAGGCACGCAGCCACGAGACCCCATTGTTCTTTTAATATCTAAAGTAATTGCTTAAATATATAATTTTAATTAATAAAAGTATATTGAGCTTATAAATACATAATTAATTTGTATTTGTAAAATGAAAAAAAGAATTTTAAAATAACAAAAATAATTAGTGCAAATTAGCCAATTTCTTCATCTGTTCCGCTACTATCGAACGAAAATGAACAAAAACTGTATAACATTCATTTTCAAGTTAATTTGAACGGTAAGAAGGCATTATAAACCTTTTATAATACAAGTCTTCAGTTTTATTATACTAGGTTTTTGTTCATCAAAGTTGAAATATCAATGTAAAACAAACAAAAAAGTATCTACGGAAATGTTTCTAGCATAAGAGTTTATATATTAGAACCAGAGGGTTGCGACTGTAATCTATGCTACGTAAAATAAGACTTTGTCTACACGTAGACAATGATGTTGTTTACGTGATAAAAATTTGTACATTATCTACGCGCATGTAGACTATAATTATTTTATTTTATTTACTTAAAAAAGAACAAAAATATATTACTATTGCTGAGTAATTTACAAGATACCTACCTATATATGAATGAGCCGTTCAAAGTAGTATACGATGTCAATTTATTGAAATAGTGAAGCAAGTTAGTATTTTACGTTGTACCCAATAGATGACACTAGTTGTTTGGCTGGGAACAGGGATGGCAAAATAAATGTATAAAAGTTTTTATAGATTCCATGTATAAAAGTCCTGTATAAAACGTATACAAAGAATAATACGTTCTTATAAAATGTAATGTAACGTGGAACGCCCGCCGTCGCCGCCGCTGTCGCAGCATCAATGAGCGAGTGTCTATTTATAGCGATAACGCAATCGCGCTAGCAGCCGAGCTACGTAGACAAACAGGTCGCGACGTGTTTAATTACTTCCGGTCGCCTGAAGCTTTTGTGTTCATTGTTATTATGCGGTCGAACATTCTAGAGCTTTTCTAGAAGGTAATGGCAGCTGTATAAAAGAGACGCAGCTGTGCTCGGAAGTTAGTTATATGGAGTGTTAGAGAGTAAAGTGTTAGTGAAAAGCACAGCAGTATAGTAGTGAGCGTATGCAGTTGGTGTCGAGTAGGTACTCGGGAAGTTACTGGTAAATTGGGATAGCTGTGGATGTAAATTCTAACGGCGGGTCGGGAAGTTACTGGTATACCGGGATAGCTGTTAAAGAGAATACTCGGTAGTGTTGAAGAGTATTGGACAGCGGGGATAGTAACGGCAAGTGGAAGTGGATACTCGGCAGTGGTGTTGAAGAATTTTGGCATATGGACAGTCGGTGATACTGAGGCTGTGGAAGTTAGACAGAGAGTTACATAAATAGACAAATAGTGTTGTGAAAGAAGTGACTTCTGTCCGAGCAGTTGAATATACAGACGCTGTTGAGTCAGTTGAGTATATAGACGCTGTGGAGGTCGGTAGGAGGACAGTTGGTGATATAAGTATATAGTGATATAAATATCGCGTAAACAGTCTACAAGAGTGGCACGCGTAGTAAAATTAATAATTAGTAATATCGTGGAAATAAATAGTAGTGTTAATTGGGTAAATAAATAAATAGTGTTAGTGTTATATAGTTAATTATAGTTTTAGTCTTAATTAGTTTTTAACAATTGTTTAATATTAGTAATAGTAACTTTCATTAAAGTTTAATAAGCACTTAATTTTAATTAATAATAATTGTCTAATATTTACACACACCCAAACAAATAAAAACGTTACAGTATGTTATTGTACATGTATAACACATTTGTATTATGTATTTCATACTGTATAAAACGTATTATACCTTTTGAACAGTATAAAAATATTTGGTATTGATTATTATTTTATTTTTATACTGTATTATACGTATGAATATTACGTTAACTATATAAAATGTGTATCACATATGTACACTACGTATATTGTATAAAATGTGTCACAGTAATTATTTTGCGTAAGATTATTTTTATTAAATTTATTATGTTTTGTCTCTAATTAGCTATTTAGGTACGTAACCGATGCTGTTGGATAAGAGCTACATTTAATGATACTGGTATTCACGTATTTTATTTCAGTTTATGTCTAGATTTCAGTGTGAGAACATCGATATCGTAGTGATTGGTTTGTGTAGTGATTCAGGTGAGAGAGTTAATCTAGCATGTGTATGATTGTGAGTTTAGTCTTACACACACTTTTAGTTTACGATGGCAAGAGTAATGGAGATACGGATTTGTATGATTATTCTCTTATTTTACGGTGTTGTCCTTTATCCTAATCCTTGTTGAACGGTCGCGCCCGGTAGAGCCTCCAGGTGTGGTGAGAGAGCTGATAAGGGTAACCAGGAATGCGATCTATGTGTCCACGATTGCTAGCCTCGTGGGTTTCGCTGATTGACCGCGTGGGAACGGCAGGGATAGTTTTATCCTGGTTTTGTAACTATGCCCCTAAGGCCGAAGTAAGTCCACTAGGGTCATCAGCACCTGAGCGGAATTCGGGTTAGGGTAGCTCCCTATTCCCATGGGTGGTAATGGCAAGGTTGGTTGTGTAACCATGTGTTGAGTGCCGGGATAAACCACACCGCTCAGGCTGGCAATGGCAGGTACAGTTAAGTATACGTACGCGTAAGACCGGTGCCAGGGTGGCAATGGCAGGTACAGTTGAGTATACGTACGCGTAAGACCGGGGCCAGGCTGGCAATGGCAGGTACAGTTGAGTATGTACGCGTAAGTCCGGGGCCACACTGCTATGGAGTAGCAGGTATGCGTTTCGCATAAGGTGACATTCCCTTTTCCCTGTTCTATTGGACTTTGTTGCATACGTGTGTTATTTGTGGTGTGATTTTGCAATACATTACCTTGTGGTGGATGCTCGTGTATTTTGTGAATGATTTACTCCTCACTGAGTATTTCTCATGTGTTAATTCTTTTACAGAAATAATCACGGCGTGGAGGAGGATTCCGCGTGACCGGGTTCGGCCAGGCGACGGCCATCTAGATTTGCTATTTTTTGTATTAATTCTGAATATACTGGTTTGGGTGATAAATGTGTTTTAATATTCTTATTTTCAGGGCTAACATTTAATCGTCATTTTTCATTTCGTTTTATATTTCAGAAGTGGGATCAGAACATTTTAACTTTCAGCTTTTGGGATCACATCAGCACAACTTTTGGAACAGTGCAGATATTGGTTATGTTCATGTTTAGCTGGATTACGAAACTGGAACAACATTACAACATGGCGTTACCTAACAACAGTCCTCAATTTCAGTATATTGATCGAGATGGAGTTCGACCTGGAAAGGAGAAAATAAAAGCCGTCACAGGATTTCAGGCACCGAGGAATGTGCACCAAGTAAGACAGTTTGTAGGACTTAAAGTTATTTTCGACACTTCATTAAAGATTACGCTAAGATTGTGCGACCGATTACTAATCTAACGAGAAAGGATACACTGTGGAGTTAGGAGGCGAAAGAACAGAAAGCATTTGAAGACCTAAAGGAAAAGCTTACGGAACGACCACTTTTGCAACTCTACAATTCGAATGCCGAAACAGAGGTGCACATGAACTCCAGCAAGTTTGGATTAGGAGGAATTCGCTGCAGAAATTGGACACAGGTAAATTCCACCCAGTTACTTATTTCAGTCGCCAAACTTCACCAACGGAAACGAAGTATCATTCGTATGAGCTGGAGACTTTAGCAGCAGTCGAAACGTTAAAGAAATTTAGAGTATATCTGCTGGACTTACATTTTAAATTAGTAACAGACTGCAATGCACTACGAACTGCTAGCACTAAACAGGATTTGGTACCTAGGATTGGAAGATGGTGGCTGGAACTGCAGGAATATTCATTCGATATAGAATATCGCCCAGGATTACGAATGGGTCACGTCGATGCGCCAAGTCGAAACCCCGTGTCAGGAGAAGGACTTTCTGCAGAATTTGAAATTTTTCATATAACAAGCTGACTGGATACTCGCCGGACAAATGACAAATTGAAAATTATCAAGAACATTTTAAGTAAACCACTGGAAACTAACTATGATAGGAATATTTATAAAAATTACTGTTTACGAGACGAACGGGTTTACCGAATTACCGCGTCTGGAATCTAGTGGGTTGTACCTAGAGGACAACGGCTGCAGATAGTACGTTCCTGTTTTGATGAGTTTGGACATTTTGGAAGTTACTGGTTTCCTGGAATGAGAAAATTCGCGAAGTACACTGACTCGTGTATCAGTTGTTTTACCATAAACAACAGAGAGGAAGCAGCCAGAATTATTGAATCCAATTGAGAAACTACCGATTCCATTTAACACCATCCACATGAAGGACCATTCCAAATAAAGAAAGTTCTACCGAACGATAGATTTTCAATAGAAGATTTGCCTGGTACAAATCGAAGTAGAAGAGGAGAATATAGTAACGTAGTAGCGATTGACAAGATGAAACCATATTTAAGTACACGTGAACTGTCGGAAGACAACAGCGCTTCGGATGTTGATGCTGATGCTCCAGGAATTTGGGATTGATTCCTCGAGGACGAGGAACTTGTCAGGATGGACGAACTGTCACAGTAATTATTTTGCG
>OY720451.1:47393115-47448115 GCA_963082715.1 Harpalus rubripes | reverse complement strand
AAGCGTTTATGAATGGTATAAACATTTTTAATACGGTTGATGACAAGAAAGCCAGGAGTCCTAGCCCATCAAAACCACTGATGAAAATGTGGAAAAAAAGGGAGGTTGCTGAAGATGTTTATTTCACACGTCAGGTAGTACAAAGAAAACGAAATGCATGAATGAATTTGGGTAAATAATTCTTACATATTGCTTTACGATTACGCACCAGTTCACGGTTCTACTCTTTCTTGATTTTTGGCCAAAAACAATACCGCCGTGATGCCGCAGAGATGACACCCTGTGACTTTATCTTCTTCGCGATGATGAAGAGGACATTTATGTATTCGTATTTATACTACATTAAGTAGGTACAATGAATTGAACAGGTGCTGCGGGTTTGATAAAATGTTAATGTCAAACATGGTCCTGACAAAAGTTTATTCTTCATCCCTGAGATATGTAGCGCTATTGAAGAAAGACTGCCACTTAGGTACCGTTGCCCATAGGGTACGCCCAAACGTATTCACACTCACCGAGAGTTTCTTTCCGTGTTCTATTAATTTGACATTTAAGGATGTAAAATTTTGGAATTTTGAAGCATTTCGAATTTTCATTCTAGATTTCAAACATCATTTTCCACGTAATCTTCAAGCTTATAGCAATATGTATAATATACTTATATAGGTACGTAATATAAAAAATGCAACAAAAATATATAAGAAAAGGTAAAAAGCAAATTGAAAGAATCATAGAGGAGGTAAAGACAAAATCGCTGCAGAAGCAGAAGGCTATACCATAAAGTGTTTTATGGATTGGAAATAACATTAAATTATAACAGTTTAAAATAAATGAAAATTCTTATTATATTTTTACCAAACTTCGTATAGAGTATAATTGATTTTGGTTGCATTATAGGAAAAAATATTCATTAATCTGATTAAAAATGTTACTTTAGCAAATTTTTCGGATGTTTGCAAACTTCTAAAAATGTATATTATTAAAAAATCTTTCGGAACTCATAACATAGCAAAAAATCTGATGTGGCCAACACATGACCTCCCGTCAATTCCATGTTCGAAATAACAATGAATTTTAAGTAAAGTAAAGTATCACTTTCGGTTGACAGTTCGTAAACAAAATCTAATTTGTTGTTGCAATAAATAGAAAAGTCTGTAATACCAATTGTGGATTATATTTTATTATGTTTTTCCTCGAAAATCAGTCAAGAGCTCCAAATTAAGTACCACTTCGGGTTTATCATATGTATAGTGAAAATCTAATGTTGTCTCAAATTATACGCGTGTTTTAAATACCAAATTTAAGAAGTTTTTGACCATGTTTTAATATATTTTTTCAAGAAAATCTGTTTATAGCTTCCTATAAAGTAGTACTTCCGGTTTATCAAATTTGAAAAACATCTAATATGTCGTTCTCATTAATATAAAAGTCTTAAATACCAAATTTAAAAAGTTTTGGATTGTATCAATTTATTTTTCACGAAAATCTATTCAGAGCTTCAAATAAAGTATTACTTCCGGTTTATCAATTTTAGCCAAAATCTAATATATTGCTCCTCGTAATATAAAAGTATTAAAAACTAAATTTGACAAGTTTTGGAATATATCATAATATATTTTTCACAAAAATTTGTTCAGAGCTTCAAGTAAAGTATCATTTCCGATTTATCAATTTAGAAAAAATCTAACATGTCATTCTTATTAATATAAATGTCTTAAATACCAATTCTTCGATTGTATCAATATATTTTTCACGAAAATCTGTTCAGAGTTTCAAATAAAGTATCACTACCGGTTTATCAACTGTATCCAAAATCAAATATGTTCTTTCCCTTCATATAAAATTCATAAATACTAAATTTGACAAGTTTTGGGGTATATCATAATATATTTTTCACGAGAATCTGTTCAGAGCTTCAAGTATCACTTCTGGTTGATTAATTTTAGCCAAAATCTGAATGTTGTTTCCCATGATATAATAGTCTTAAATACTAAAACTGAATAGTTTTGGATTATATTTTAATATAGTTTTTCATTAAAAACTGTTATGGACTAAAGTTAAATTTATCCAATTTCACCCAAAATCTAATTAACTCGTTATATGAATACAGGAAGCTTAAATACTGAAATAGATATATTTGGAAGTTTATTATAAGAGTTATCGTGGACGGAAAAATCGTCACACACACACACTCGCACGCACACACACACACACACACACACGCATGCACGCACGCACGCACGCACGCACGCACGCACGCACGCACGCACACACACACACACACACACACACACACACACCCACACAAATAGTAAAAACGTGTTGTGGGGTTCCTAATTCGTGCTTATTTATTGAAAACTCATTATCGAATTTTTGGCACGATTGCATTACCTCCCTTACCTACGGTATGAAGGAAGGTAAAAATAATAAGGTTGTTATACTAAAAATGTACTTAGATTCTAAAATATACACTACCACTACAGGATAACCAAATTGCCGATAAGTACCTTTAATTTGAAAAGAACATACATAAAATGTTATTAATAAAAGAAAATTAAAAATGAACAATAATTTTATAAAGCTTTAAAAACTTATTTATCTTCATAAGCAATATGTTTTACTTTTATCCAAAATCAAGTTTCGCTTTTATCGTATAAATATGAGTTTAAATAAATGAAAAACTACTACAGAAATACATTATTATTTATTGAATAATTTATGTGTATAATAAGAATAAATTTTAGTAATTTTTCACAATTGTTTGAAATAACAGCCAAATTTATCAGAGCTCATTTTATCATTCCAGACACACTACATAATTTTAATTGACTATACATAACATTTATATTACCCTCTTCGTTTACAAGGCTTCGTTCACACCCGTCAGTAAAGATTTCTTTAATTATTATAATGAATTGTATTATTAAAGTGACGATAATTGTATTTTTTACAAATGGGCCAAATGATGTGGGACAAGGCACAAGGCTCGTTTAATAAATACAAATCTCTGTAAATGTGTTGGGAGGAACTATAAACCGTAACTCTTTACAGAATTTTGTAGGAAATTCAGGTAATATAATCAGTGAAACAAGTTACTCCTGCTCCTTTACATAGGAGAAAAGGGAATTCTATATACTGACAATTTCCATTCCCACCATTTCTGCGTTCGTTTTCCTGCAGGGTGTAAAAATGACATCTGCATTCGATTTGTGAACGAGGATATGGAAAAGTAATTGATTTTGCAGGAATTGTTAATTTTCAGCATAGATTAGTTTCCTGCGAAGTACATATCTTCTTCCATTTCCTTGATGTAACATTGAAATTTTTATTCGCAATAAAAGAAACTGGAAAGTTCATCTTAGCTATTGCCGTAATGAAGAGAGAAACGTGATGCATTATTAAGAACAAAGATGCTATCGTGGTTATGGCTATAGTTCTAAAGAGTGCTCCCATTACATCTAGAAAAATATATATGATGTTTGCCCTTTAATATCTTAACGATATACTAGTATATTAAATGTTGGCTAAATGCTTCTGTTGGGCAATAAGTATTGAAGTTAAAGGCATTTTTTTTAAAAAAAGTCTAAGTTATATACTGGTATTTACGAGCCCAACTTCTATACACGTAGGTACAGGCTGTTGACCGCGACACCGGAACATAGGACTTTAACATGTAAAATCATATTTTCTGCTTCCCTAATTAGTTTAAGTAAGAATGCTTCAAATAAAAGTTGTACAGGTGTCTCATTTTCGATGTTTTTTTAAGGTATCTCGGGTAATATTAATGATAGAGCGAAACCGTTTGCACATTGCAGGGTCAACTTTTCCAGAAAAGTTTAATAGTCATCACAGGAATTTTCGATCTTCTTTTGTTTCTGAGCTACAGGCAAAAACTCGTTTTTCGCTCATTTTGAAAAAATCTCATATCTTATTTATTATGAAAGTTAGAGAAAAATTTTTTTGCAAAAAAGGGGAAGAAATTGAAAAAAATAACGGTTATAGATTAACCGAAATGGAGAACGTAATTTTTATTGTATATTTAACCGATTATTTTAACTAAGCTCGTTAAAAATGCTTTTTTCCATTGATTTTAGTGTAAAAAGTAAATACTTTTATAACAATCAAAAAGGTTAGAAAGAGATAAATTACAATGTACTTTTACCTCTTTTGTGAGAATTTAAAAAATTGATTTAATTTATTTTGATTAATAGTTATCGGTTTTTTATTCAATAAAATTATCAGTTTCGGTTAATAATCACTTTTTTGGGGTTAAAATATCAGTTACCCGGTTTTACAAATTGGTTTAATAATCAGTTCTTGCCTTAGTTAAAAGAAAAGTGTAAAGTTATGGTTAACTGTTAGATAAATTAAGTGACTGTTTATCAATAGTGTATGTAGCAGTTGATAAACTTATATTTGACTGTATATTGGGAAAACAGACACATAAAAAATAAAGATCTTGTTGCGGTTGTTGCATAAGCTCAGAATGGATTTATTGTTAACTATTTGATGAGAAACTTTGGATATTAAGATTGTATAAATTTTATATCAAACTTCAGCAATGTTAAATTTTCTAATAGATAAATATATTAAAAATATAAATTTTAAAAGAGAAAATAATAAAAATTCTAGGCACACAGTATCCATTTAATATCTGTTCCAGTGAACAATAGGATTTTCCAAGACAATGGCTTTTGAAGAAATAAGTATTGTATATAAATTTTAGTATAAATTATATTAATATAAAATAAAAATAATGGTTAAACTTACGCGTTTAATTAAAAATACATACAAATAAAAAGCACACACGTGCTGCATCAGTAACCACCCAGTTGACGTGAATGCAAGTCAATGCAGGTTATGTGTGGGTTATGTTTAATTTTCCCGCGCTACAATTTTGTAGCTAAATTTACTTGACACAACTGTTTCTATCTCTTAGTTCATGAAGCTCTCTCTCTTGCTGGGGCTGGCCAAGGTCTTGTTGGGGTTGTGACGTGTCACGGGATGACGTCATGGCAAATTGCAATATTCTTTTTCATTTTTCTTCCGTACTATAAATTTTTATACAAAATAAAAAAATATGGGTTTCATATTTTTATCTCTAAATTAACGTATAAAAAAATCAAAAAATCGTGGAAAACCCTATTATCTGTGAATTTAAACAAATAATTTTTCACTTTAATAGAAATTACAAATAATAACATTTGTTAATTTTTAGATACAATTCCATGGTTATCGCTATTTTTAGAGTGATTTTCGACATTTTTATACCTAATTTCTTCCGTTATAGATAAATAAATAAATAAATATATCATTCCGGCTCATTACCCATTGTTGGGTGTGCCAATCTGTTTTGTACACAGATATCGGTAATGATGAAATATTTGCATCGTGCGGGCGCTTACCATGTGACATTTCACAAGCACTCATTTCTGGCGTGGAGAGTGCACCACAGGGATTAATTTTGTGCCATATAAAATTCGAAATATTTGGCTTCGGTCGGTATAGAACCCGATTCCCCAGATTCGCGACCTGACACTCAGGCACGCGGCCACGAGACCCCATATTTTTCCGTTATAGAGAATGCAAAATTAATTTTTGCTGTTACGCAGAATGTAAAATTAATTTTGCTTATTGATACTGACGTAGAATTTTATGCTGTACAACATTTATTTGAAGCTTTTTTACCTAAAGTAATTAGGGAAGCAGTAAATAACGAAAGTATAATTTTACATGTGAAAGTCCTATATGTTCTGGCGTCGCCGTGTCGCGATCAACACTCTGTATTTGAAAACTATAATAATTTACGACCTAATGAAAATAAAAATAGATTCAAAACAATACATGATACTTCATTTTTTCTCAAAAACTATGTACAAACTTTATCGAGTTTTATCAACTCTACCTTTTTGTGTATTTTTACATTATTTATGATATTTTATTAGTAAAAATGAAAAAATGTTAATAGGTAAAAAAATAACAATGAAAAACGTTCAAGGATTCCTCATAAGAGAGGCCTCTGGTTGAGATACAGAAACAGAAGAAAGCATCTAATTGTAATTAACGTATCAAGGGTTTTATAAGGACAATAACGCCTGAGTTCAACAGTGTACTTTTCGAGGGCCTCTAGCCCGAGATGCGTACGTTGACCGATGGCGTTATTTTCCGTTTAACTCCCATAGTGCGTTCAATCTTTAATGTCCGACTATAATTTTTAATATTCTACGGATTACGGATCAGAAAGTTTTAATAATATTTACGGAGTAGGTAGGCTATAAATGCTTCTGCTTATTTTTTAGGCTTTATCCCAGTATCAATATCATTTTATTGACAACATTACCATAGCAACAACTCATAACACGCTCTAGGGAGTTATTTGGTATATAAAAACCTTGAAATCTGGGTTGTTATGATAATAATAACATACCAGTCGGACGTTAAATAACTAGTATCCTCATACCAAGTTTTAAAATTTTAATGCAACGTACAGTCTGTTGAGGTGCATCTTCAAAGGGCTGTAACTCTGGATCGCAATCTTTCCGGACATGTGTTTTAAAGGTTTTCGCTTTCTCTTGACCTGTAGTATCACCCCCATTAAAAAATAAGAATACCGTAAACACCCTGTATAAATTGAATAATAGTTTACAAGCGTTAGGGATAACAAATTTTTAATTCATCCTCCAACTGCTAACTGGAAATGTGTACATTGTCAACATTTTTACTCTATTTTGTCTACATATTGTTTATGTCTAGACGAATAGAAGTATAAAATTATTATACTTTATACGTAGACATTCAACAGTTATTCCAACCAAAGCAAAGCAGTATCATTTCATTGGAGACAGTTTCAGCTACCAAACTTTTTGTAAAATCAATCAGTGATTTGTTTGTTTGTGTGTATGCGGAATGGTGTAGGTATACTTTCCGGTTGTGTGATTAGTTTGTGTTTTTGCATAAACTAAACGGTCTGTAGTCGAACGTGTGACTGTATCGGAGTTTTACTTTCCCACGATTTTTTGTGCGTAACCACTTTGTGTCCAGCCAAGGATAGGAATATGACTTTCTTCCAGTCAAACTTGAATGAACATCCGCGATACAAAAATAATCAACCGTGGCATGGGTTATTTTTCCTCATATTCATCATTGTTTATTTATTATTTACTAAACCGTAACATGTAACGTTTCCGACAAAATAAAACTCTGACTTAATAAGCTTTTTATTTGCATCAAACTATATTAACAGCAAATCTAACATATGCATGGTATGCTTTTTACTCAATTTCTTTACAGATATAAATAAATATATCAAGTTTTTCTGCCATATTAAATGCAACAGTTATAGTATGCTATAAGTAGATTAAGAATAATAATTAATTTTGAATCTACCAAGCATAACACAAAATAGAAACTTCATAAAGAAGTATGATACACATATCGAGGCAATAGTATTTTAAATATTAGAACTGTTTAATAGCATATTTAAAAACAAGTATCATAAGGCAATTTGTTAACGTACGAATCTAAGTTTGAAAAATGAGCTGCGAGGCGAGTTTTACAAAGGCCTTATGAAACATATTTTTTCTATTGAGGTAATTTTGCAATGAAATTTTTTTATAAATACGACTATTTTTTGTCCGTTATGTTGATAGCATTTTCCGCTAACAATTGATATTTTACATTTTGACAGTTTGTGTATTGTGTGTAGTAAATTTTGTCTGACTGTATATATTAATACATTATATAAAACAGTGCGCTTATAGATCTTCTTAACGTCGAGTTATCAGTGATAGACTCATATGAACACGGAATAAAAAAAAGTAATAAAAAAATGTGGATTCTGGTGCTACAGTAGTTAGTGTACCATTAGTTCCACATTATCTTTAGTGTAGAAATAATTTATATCCAACATATATAACATTTTTCATCTTCTTGTAAAATATTACATACATTACAAAATTACATAACTTTTGCTAAAACTTGAGAAACGCAATAATGTTTGAGATATTTTAATTATAAACATACATCGAAATTAACTTTGTATTTTCCAGATAGGTACCATATATCAATACTCGGTATAGAAATAGAAAATAATATATATTTTCAAAAACTACGCAGTTAATAATTTTGAGATATCAATATAATTCTTAAACCTACACAACTTTCTGAAATGCAATGCATAGGAAAAAAATTCGCATGTACATATTATGTTCTGCTCTGAATATAGATGACCACAGAAAGTCCCCGGTCTATGACATTCAGTATAAATAAATCAATTACAAACTAACTGTCGTGTTACAGTATTAATGCACGTAAGCAGAACGATCGAGCTTTTACTAAAGATCAAAACTTTCAGAAAAATATACGAGCCTAAACCGAAAACTGACAATGCTATTTCCGCAAACAAAAAAGAAAGAAAGAAAGAAAGAAAGAATGAAGAAAGCAACAGAAAACTGAAATAATTCATAGGTAACAATATTATATGAGAATTGTGTATTTATTTAACCAAATTTGGAGGAATGTTTTTCACGCTGATTTACATAGGTATAACGAGTGTAACAAACTTTAACAGCTCAGGTCATTTAGAGCAAAAATGTCAAATACACCTTGCACCTGTTCCTTTGTTATTATTAACGCGGGTACAATTAATTTACAATACAAAATACTAGTTATAGTAATGCATCAATTATATATATATATATATATATATATATATATATATATATATATATATATATATATATATATATATATATATATATTAGAACGCCGATTATCCGAATTAATTGGGACCGGGGTCGATTCGAATAATCGAAAATTCGGATAATCAGTTGAACATCTCGATGAGAGTAAGTTGCAACCCCATCAGGCCTTAACAAAAATACAAAGTATAAAAATTCTAGCCTCTAGCTTTTAACCATAACAGTTGAAATATATCTGGACTCCAGCGAGTTCCAACTTGTTACAACAAAACAAAAATTACATACATACATACTTGGTTTTAATTTTTTATATTACGCTTAGGACCGATTCGGATAATTGGCGATTCGGTTAATCCGCGTTCGGATAATCGGCACTCTATTGTATATATATATATATATATATATATATATATATATATATATATATATATATATATATATATATATATATATATATACCGGGTGTCTTAGGCCGACCGACACATGGGCGATTAACATGTAAAATTAGTTAATTGTGAATAGTATCTCCCCAGTGCAAGATAATAAGATGAAATTTTGCATGCTTATCCGGGGATACTATTTCTATGGATTTCAATTCAAATCAGTCAATTTACAAGTGTAATATTAGAATAAATTAAGAAAAATTGTAGAAGTACCATGAATATTATTCATATCTTGAAAATAATAGTATCTAAGCAACACCTCTGATAGAGTAGGGGTAACGTGCGCGCTTCACAATTTAGAGAGTCGGGTTCGAAACCAACCGACAGCAATATTTATTTTTTAATTTTTTCTTTTCAAAATAATTTTTATTATTAATATGTTTTTAATCTTTTATTAATATTTAATTTAATAAAGTGGATACATTGTACGTAACAAGATTTATTTATTTAAAAAATATTAAATCGTACCTACTAATTACAACATTAAAATTTAAAAATTATAATAAATATTCAAAATGGCCGCCGTTTTGCGCTAAGCAAAATCCGAGACGATCGTAACATTGCTGTCTCACGTTGCTTAGCTGTCGATTAGAAATAAGCCTACATTCATTCCTTATTGCCGCTTTCAGGTCTTCTAAAGTGGTCAATTCATAATGGCCGTAAATAAAAAATAAATATTGCTGTCGGTTGGTTTCGAACCCGACTCTCTAAATTGTGAAGCGCGCACGTTACCCCTACTCTATCAGAGCTGTTGCTTAGACACTATTATTTTCAAGATATGAATAACATTCATGGTACTTCTACAATTTTTCTTAATTTATTCTAATATTACACTTGTAAATTGACTGATTTGAATTGAAATCCATAGAAATAGTATCCCCGGATAAGCATGCAAAATTTCATCTTAATATCTTGCACTGGGGAGATACTATTCACAATTAACTAATTTTACATGTTAATCGCCCATGTGTCGGTCGGCCTAAGACACCCGGTATATATATATATATATATATATATATATATATATATATATATATATATATATATATATATATATATATATATATATATCTTGGTGAAATTGAGGGTGTCCCATTACGTGGCCGTCCATTGTATAAGTGGATGGATGTGAATGATAAGGTGCTAAAAGAGAGGGAAGAGAAGAAGAGCGTGTATGAATGCGATTATGAATGTGTCCGAGGCAGGCGAAAGAAGTGTGCTTAGACAGGAATGTGTGGCGAAGAATGATTGCCTCGTAACCATGTTAAGAGTGAGGAATATTTGTTCTATGATGTCAGGTTAGTAAGAATGTTGTTGAAAGAGAGAGTGATTATTTTGTGGTTGATATTATTATTATTGTTTTGGGTTTAAGCTAACCCACCAGGGGTAGGATTCTGTAACTCGTCTGTTATCAAACGGTACCGTTATCACTATAGCAACTTATTTCTTGTAAGATGATTGGCATACCTACGTCATAGTTTTCAAATAAAATGTAATTTTCTATGTTTGATAACGGACGAATTACAGAATCATACCCCAGGTGGGAAATGCGTTATTTTATATATGTATGTATGTATCAATTAATCGTTAACAACTTCTTGCCGTATTCCCGTGTTTTTCGCCAAACCACGGTCCATGGCATCGTCTTCTTGCAGATCACGGTTCTCCATGGATTTTCGGATGTTGTCATTCTAGGATCTACGAGGTTTACCACGTTTTCTATTTCCCTGTGATTTCCAATGAAAACTTTTTTGGACCAACATTTCTCGGTAAATGTATAACCATTTCAAAGATCTTTTTTCTATTTTATCTACCACTGTTTCGGCTGCCTGCATTCTGCTTCTTATTTCGTTACTTGTTTTCCTCCCTAGTCTTGATGTTCTTGAGCTCCTTCATAGATTGTCTATCTCTACTGACAATACCCCTCTTTTTAGGTCTGTATTTAATGTCCAAAATTCCGATCCATAGCAAAAAACTGATTCCACCAATGCTTTGCCTACTTTTTTCTTATTTTCGTTTGAGATGTTCTTATCCCACCAGAAAGAGTTGAGTCCTTGTAAGACTTTGGATAATTCAGTTTTTAATTTTCGTTTCTCTTAGGCCATTTTTGTCAAAGACTGCGCTTAAAGATTTAAATTTATCCGTTTGTTTACCTTTAACATCGTCATTTATTAAAACTTGAAATTGGGCAACACTAGGTATTTGACTAGATATTCAGTTTTTTTTAAACTCATTTGTAAGCACCAAACATGGTACGCACTGTGTAACCTTTTATTCATGAATTGCAGGTCGTATGCATCTTGTGCTAAAACCACTTGATGGTCTGCAAAGCTTAAGGTGAACAGCGTTTCTTTTCTTACTGAGATTCCCATTCCTTTGCAGTGAGATTTCCAGGTTTTTCAAATAAATTGTTACTGCACTTGGTAGAACTACTAACATTTTTAAAAATCAACATTATACAAACATACGTCCGACATTAATCTGAAAAATAATTATTGAAATCTATTAGTATTTGATGTTGAAAGTTAATATCAGACCTATAGTGAACACGAAGTAAAAACCTTTATTCAATAAAACTAAAGACCGAGCAATATGTAACATCTCAATAAATGATAATTAATCTTTATTAGGTGGCTATATTTAGATGTTACTATCGTCATTTGTTATTTGTTGCGCATGCAAAATTAACAACAAAATATGAGAGACAGATGGTTTAAGCTTTTTTAAATACATAACTTTTTTGGTGTTATTTTTGCCGTTGTGTGTATATTAAAAGCGTTCCAAAAGAAGATTAGTTGGCAGCTTTTGGAAGTGGAAGGAAAAAATGGTGAAGTGTATTATTGTTGAAAAGAACCTTTTTGGACTTTTTTTTTTAAATTGAGAATTGGGCATGGGCCAAATTCGTAAATATTTCTTACCATTTGCGTAAGTTTTATAATTTATTTGTTGAAAATGTGAACCGGACGAACTATTATGAGCTTGAACTCGTACTAGGTGTCATCTCACGGGGTCTCATAACTGTCGTACAGAGAGCACCACAAGGGTCCCTGCTTTGTGTTGTTTGATAATGTTCAATTTTATTATCCGTTAAATTTGAACCCGAACCGTCAGCACCATAATCAGTTACATAAGGAACTCAGCCACGCGAGTCGTTATTTTTAGCAAATGAACTAAGGAGTTTCCTTCTTAGCAAATGCAGAAAGAAATGCATACCACCTCGTACTGTGTGGTGGACATTAGGGCTAATTATAAAACAAAATAATAGCGCGTCGCCGTCTGTGATTTATGATGAAGAGGAACGTAGCTTTGCCATTTTCCCTTCTCTGTTACTACGAACTCAGTCTACTCCTTTATATTAAGTAGCCGACAGTATACTTATTCACTTACATATATCCCTCATTCAGTGACAGCCCCAACAAATATTTTCGAGGGGCACACATACCGAATATCTGTTGTAAAGGAAGGAAAGATATTCTGAAACAAAAAGTGCATCTAATGAGCCAAAATTTATTAATATTCATATAATTCCTGTCACGAGATAGACGCAAATTACAATCTCCATCTTCAAGCTGTTTGTAGACTTTCATAAGAAATGAAACTAATAAATGTAAATTTAATAGGGAAATAATTATCGCCAATTTTGCCAGTGTATTTTTTATACTCGGTAGGTATATCTAAACTCAAAGGAAATAGAATTTACAGTTTCAAACATTTTTTACTAATATTAATATTAAATTTTGTTTTTCTATTCGAAATTGGGAATAAATGCACTGATCAGTGTGAAATTATTGTCATGATTTTAAAAGCGATATGATTTTTAGGAATTTGTATACTAAAATATAAACCAATGTCATTTTTTTACATAATGATGTATTATATCAATTTCTATCAGAAATTGATATAATGTTGCGCTGTCAGCTCACTTTTTTTAATTTCGTGTTTAGTGTTTGTCCATTTTTAAATGTCTCCAATAATGAGTTCGTACACCACTTTTTTATTTTTCCTAAAAGTACAAGATGAACGCGACTTAAAATTTTTGCGTAATACTCTTAATTTTAGAGGGTACAAATTTTTCATGTTCTCATAGCTGATATATTTTTATACAGCGTGTTGACAACGAGACCGGAACATACGATTTTAACATGTAAAATTATACTTTCGTGATATCCTGCTTCCCTAATTATTTTAGATACAAAAACTTCAAGTAAATGTAAAAAATGCTACATCAGAATCAATAAACAAAATTAATTATGCGTGCTCTATATCGGCAGAAATTAGATATGAATGTCGAAAATTACACGAAAAATAGCAAAGATATTAAAACTAAAAATCTGATGTGGCCAACAAAATACCTCCCGCCATTTAATTTTTATTAATTTAATATATACTTACATATTTACTTAAGCTGGAAACTGCATTAAGTTCTTTTCCATATAACTATTGTTCTACTTACTATTTTCTTTTTAAAATAATTAAAATGATTAGTTCTTTAACAGTGACATTTATTTATCAGTTACATATATTATGAACTCTGTAACCAAGGAGTTGTGTTTGTTTGAAGCGTAGGTTCCGGGATTAAAATTATAGATAATTTTATATGTGAATCGTTAAAATATATAGAAAAAGTATTAATGCAAACCTATAGAAAATTGAATAATCTCTAATTTTTATAATAACATAAATCTCGAAAAATTATCATTTAAAAGCATTTTTTGAAGAAAAACTATTTTGAGCTTCAAGTAAAGTGCCATTTCTAGGAATCTGCTTTACATCAAAATCTAATCACTCCTTTTCATAGTAAAATAAGATAGAAATACAGGGTTTCAAAATTTTCTGAATAATAGTATTTACAGCGCGTATATAGGATCCACACACACACACACACACACACACACACACACACACGCGCACACACACACACACACACACACACACGCACACGCACACACACACACACACACACACACACACACACACACACACACACACACACACATACACACAGACACCATCGTGTAAATGTTAAAATTGGGTTCTAGGGACCTTAAAACGTGGTCATTTGCCAAAAACTCGATATGTGATCTTTAGCACGATCCCTATACCTCCGTTACCAAGGGTAAAGGGAGGTTAAAAATTAACAAATGTTAGCGATTTGACAGGTAAAACGTTGTTGCAAGGAGGATCAGGAGTGTGCACTCAATGTTAAAACAATAGAACCGCCAAGGCGGCATGTCGGTTAGTTGGGGACCTGGCCGCAAGATGTCTCTCATGACAGTTTTCCAAATTTTTTTTATTAAAATTTAATTTCTTTTACAAATAAACTTAAAAGAAACGAAATATTGATATATTATGTTATTATATTTCATCAAAAACCTGTAGTACAAAAAAATAGATATATAATACATACATTTGCTAACCTATAATACATAATCAACAGCATAATTAATTAATTTCACGGTATTCTAAAATAGTTATGAAGTTAATAAGGGCGTTTATACATTATACTGAAATTGAGTTGGTTAAACATGGTACTTTATAATTAAATTCATTTATATTAAATGAACAACTAATTTAATGGCAAATTTTTATGGTCCGCTTAAGCAGCAAGATTTAAGGTACAGTTTGTCAACAGAATTAAATCTAAATATACCAAAAATATACCATGATGATCTTTATGCCTCCTCTGATTTGTATTCTTGTATTTCTAGGAAGAGTCACGAAATGTGTGGTTTACTTTCTTCAATCATGATAAACCCATTAACTGCATTTTCTGTTTGATAATAAAAGTTCAGATAATTTTGTTTCTCTAAATAATAAACCGAATAATATTACCTTTTTAAGTTATTGTTGTTGAACACCTAATTGATTTGGAGTGGCTTCTAATCAAAATATATAATTAATATACAACTAAACGACATAACCTCTTCGCCATCTACAACAAAAATTTAGTAATTGTTAATTAATATCATTATCTCATGAAGTGAACTTATTGTTTACCTTGAAGAAAATTCACAGAATGCAACAAACCGTTCTTAATCAGAAAGTACTTTAATAAGACGCGAGAAAAATCGTAGTGAAAACTTTAGAAAAATTTCTAATTGCTGTTTGTTTGCGATGTCAATATGTTGCCAAGGAGACGATTAACTGCTTGTTCATTGGTTAATTTAAATGCGAATAGTTGAGGACCTGGCTGTTAGATGGCGCCACAAATAACAAAGGTTGCCAATATAAGTGAACTCTCCTGTTCCTCCCTGCGTTGTTGTGAAATTATCTGTTTCAATATCATGGCTATCGCTATTTTTGGGACAATTTTCGACATTTTCATACTTAATTTCAGCCGTTACAATTACAAAGCATGAAAAATTAGTTTTACTTTGATTCAGGTGTAGAATTTTATTCGAAGCATGTTTACCTAAATAATTAGGGAAGCAGAAAAATACGAATATATGATTTTACATGTTAGTCTTATGTTCCGTTATATGCATGAAGAAAATATTAATATTAAGTATAAATAATATAAATAAAATAAACATTTTTTGTCTAATAAATTATAGAAAATTGAAATAGTTTGACCATTGTGTGACAATATTGTGATACAAGCTATGGCGGCGGATGGCGCTAGTGTTTGTCCATTACTAAATTCACGGGAGGCGGTACAGTACCCCATTAGAACACCCGTCCTCAACAGTACAGGCGCCTCCATATTGTTTCAATATTCTATCCCTTGTTCTACGCCTATGAAACCTCTTCGTGCCTTCACGTTCCGCGGGTATAATTTCATAAACGCGCACATAACATTGTGGGTGCATACACTGCGATTTTCAACTGTCGCATTCTGTCCTTGTCCCTGCACCTGCCTAATGACCATTGTCTTCTGCGGACCTCATACTCTGCCCATCTTTGTCTATCACACACTTCACATATGTGTAAGATAGAGAGAAGAGGTGATCTTATGACCCTGGACCGCGAGGTAATGTATATGTGAATGACAACAGAATCAAGACACGATAATTGGGAGAATAAGATGTTATGTTGAAGAAAACGTGCGTAAATAATTTAGAAGAGATTCTTCTTTGAGTTCTTCTGGTTACCTATCTAAAAATAAATTACTCACAACTCAACTTGACTTATTTATTATCTTAGAAATATAAACATTATTCGGTACTTTATAAATAAATTTTAGAACATTATTATTGTTTGATGCCAAAATTTGCTTTTACCTACATCTTTAACCGACTATACTCATTTTTTTTTAAAGACCTGATAAAGCAAATCTGTGGTGCGATTATTTTAAAAAAAGAACTTCGGATATGTTATAAATAAGTGATATTTCAATTTGATATTTTATTCAATGCTCATTTTTTTAAATCAGACGATAACACGGTTCTAAATTAAAGTTATTCGGTCACCAGAAGCTTTTTTTCAATTTGGCACTAAAAAATTCTGAATTTTATGCTCAAAAATTCTACGTATGAAGCAAGTCTTACAGGAAAGATAATGTTTATAAAAATAACTGTTTTCCTATAATGTTCTGCAGTACTTCTTTAACTAAATTCAAAATTTCCATAGTACGATCTTTATTTCTGAATGGCTATTGCTCAGCCTTGTTTACACCCAAGAACAAATATTTTTTTCTACAGTCTATATACAAAGTAGCCATTTGTGCTCTCTTTTATCAACGCAAAATGTCACTTTGCCGCTCATGCGCGACAAAGTAGAAAAAACGCTCGCTGTCCAAATTTCTGACCATACAGTGTTGAGAAATGTCACTTGTCTACATTCTTAACAGAAACGTTTAGTCAGGAACTAATGGCACTGTAGTTACACATTTATCACCTTCACAAGTCAATCTGACATATAACTGCTCTGTCGCTATATTACATAAGCAAACAAAATGCCGCACTGCTGTGAAAATAAAATTTATTTACAAAAACGAAAATACAGAATGATTAGATTAGATTGAAGCAATATAGCTTAAGGAGAATGGAAAATAACGATAAATTAAAATTAAATATAAAATAAATTGTGTGAACAGTTGTGCTGCCACCTGCAAAAGTTTGGCGTGAACGCTCCCAATGGACATCCACTTTTCCACTGCACTAGTTTAATGTACTTGAAACAAATAAATTATACAAAAACTTATAATATTCATTACAAAATTGGCATTATTTTTTTGTAAAAACGAAAGCCAAAACAATATCTTGAAGTCATATTTGAATACGTTCCTATCTTCACTGCAAAACTAATGAGTCATACTGTAAGTACAAAGTATACATTTTATTATTTTTTTTTATTATGTTGGAGGACTGTAGAAAAAATCTTGTGTTTGTTTCGAGCGCAAATGGACATTGCCGATTTCGAGAGAATGCCGCACTCCTCCGTCGCGCGTCAACAACCTCTCAATCGACAATGTCCCATTTTGCGCTCTTAATACACAAATAGCTATTTCCATATGGTTGATTTTCACATAACCTCTTTTAATAGTATACTTACATGCATTCTTTTTCAAACATCTAATAATAATTGTAACTATAATAAATAAACTATATTCAGGGCCGGTTTATTAATGCAAGAATAAATAATTTAACTGGCAAATAACATTTTAACTGCCAGTTAAAACATAGAAAACGTTTATCAAACAAAAGTTACCGTAAACTGTCAGATAAAATTGACCACAATTTACCCGTTGGCAGATAAATCTATTATCTGGCAGATGAATTAGAAGTAGAAAATTTTACCCTCAAAAATTAATAAATACAATAAACAATTAATTAATTGAAATATTGTAAGTATATTAATATAGAGCAAATATAATGAACCGGTTTCACACTTTTTAAAAGTATTTTAAATAAAAGTTTATGTAATATTTTTCATAAAAATATAAAAAATAATAATAATTTATTGTTATTTTCCTAAATAATTAAATAAAAAGATTAACGCCAGGAATAGTCATGAAAAACAACATTCAAGTCAAATAAAACATACTGATTACAATAATATTTGTTGGTAGCAATAAATTAATATAGATTATAAAATGAAATAATCAGTAAAAATGATTGCAATATTGATTCATACTTATAAAATATGGGCAAGTACAACAATGAAGCATGTTGAATATACATATAAATAATTAGATGTTGCGTCTTCCGTTTTTAAATTTTCCACCAGTGTAGATTCTTCTTGAATGAATAATGTGGTTCCTAGAATATGTATTGTCATTTTATCTATATAATTATTTTTAATATATTTACCTATTAGTTAAAAAAATATAACAATTCTGTATTTTGATGTACAATTCATACTATAATAATCCAATGTACCTCATTATTCTCAAATAATTAACAATACAGTCTATCCTATAAAGATCTATCTGGTCTGTATTCTTGATCTGTCAAAATATTTTGAAATTTGACACATGAATCCCAAGCCAATCATTAAAGGTTTTACAATTTCAGTGTTACCAATATATAATGAAATGTAAGTTTGTTAAGTGGCATATAACTTTATATTGATAAACAATCATGTAAAGTGATCTGACAGTTAACGTTAACTGTTATATTGTTATCTGGCACTTTTATCCTTGCATTGATAAACCGGCCCTAAATCAGATCATTTGATAGTTCGTTTCGTTTCAGTTTTGTTTATTTAACTGGACGTTAAAATTGCAACATTAGCCCTCAGTGAGCTAAATATCATGTCACGCTTTTATTAGAAATGGAAGATGAACAATCATTATATCGTGTATTAACATCACTCGCACTGTTTAACTGTGCATGACTTACTCTGCGTTATTTTTTATTCAAATGTGATTTTAAAATGTCATATTACAAAAACCACTTTTTAGCGTACCGAGAGAAAAATTGTCGCCGGGACCGCTTGTAGCCGAGGCAGGACAATTCACAGGGCGCTACAGGATTTTGCAGACAAGGTATACATCATACACAATATTTTTTGTGCAACCGTAAAAAATTTGGAATTACAAATTTTATTAATTTTAAAGTTTCATTTTAATTAGAAAGTGGCTTTCAAAGTGGCTACAGGACTGACATTTGATAAATAGAACATGTCAATTCTGATGTGTCAAAGTGATTGTTTACCAATTTCGCCGCCTGTATTGTATTGTTATTTAAGTATTAAGGCCAGTAAGTACTTCCTACCGGTTGAGAATGATTTTCTAATACATTCGATACCGGTAAAAGAGCACTTACTGACCGCAATGCTTACTATAGGTACGTTCTGTTGGTGTCAGAAATCTTCCTACTTCTTCTGGTAGAACATCAATGGTAGTTCTTTTGCGTCAAAAAAATCGAAATATTCCTACGAATCATTCCAACTTCAGAGTTGGAAGCGTTTGTAGGAAGATATATAGAGTGGAGATAAATTCAAAATTTTACTAGCCGACTGTCGCGCGTACATTTCTGTCACATTTGTGAATGTTTAGAGTAGACCCTGCTCAACAAAATACCTCCTTTACGTTTTTATTATTTAATATATTTTTATATAATTATAATCTCTGTAATATTTGCATAACAACATTTTGAAAATCCAAATAAACATACAAAGTTATCTTTAGTTGTTAACTAACAATAACACATAACCACTGCCACTGTTCTATTGTATTTATTTTTTTACTTGACAGCACTTGACAGTTGTTTGCTACTGAGCGTTTTATTGCTTTAAGAATATTCTTATTCTAGTAGGAATATTTTTGACACCGATAGAACGTACCTCATGTTTTTTGCCCGATCAACGCAAAAAAATTAAAAATCTGATCCGCTATTTAATTTTTATTAATTTAAATATACATACTTACATATTTAGTTATACTGGAAACTGTATTACGATCCATTCCATATAAATATGGTTCTATTTACTTTTTTTTTAAAAAAAAAACGTTACTATTAATAATTTGGAATGATTAGTGCTTTGATAGTTACATTTATCTGTCAGATACATCCATTTGTAATATGAATTGTGTAACCAAGGAGTTGTGCTTAATTAAAGCGAAGACTCCGGGATTTATATTATAGATAATATTATAAATTTATCCATAAAATATATAGAAAAAGTATTTATGCAGATCTATAAGCAAATTTAATAATCTCTAATTTTTATAATAACAAAAATCTCGAAAAACATTTGAAGGTTTTTTTTCGAAAAAAAAAAACTATTTTGAGCTTCAAGTAAAGTATCATTTCCGGTTATCTGATTTACACCAAAATCTAATGGTTTCTTGCCATATTAGAATAAGGTAGAAATACATGATTTCTAAATTCTCTGAATGATAGTATTTGAGTTAGAGCGTATAGAGGATCCGCACACCCACATACACAGACATCATCGTGAAAATGTTAAAATCGGATTCTATGGACCTTAAAACGTTACCAAAATCTCGATTTGCGATTTTTAGCACGATCCCTTATCAATAGTAGCGGGAGGTAAAAAATAAGATTAAGAATATAGTTTGATCGTTGTTTTATTTACTTATCGCCTCGCCTCCTGATCGGCAAGTAATCACAATTACTTACTGATCAGTAATTTGTAAATAGAACCTATTGTCTTGGAAACCCTATCGGGTAACATTAAAATAAACCCGATTGTGCAAAAAACTATATTATATAAGTTATTAAATTCATATAAGAGAATATTAAATTACAAGATTGTTTTCGAAACTACAATACTATGGTAAAATGTTGAGAATATTTTCCTGCTAAAATTTCCTTTGCAACTGTGATGGAATATTTCAAGACAACTATTAGATAGATTTTTCAGTAACCGGTTACAAATTTGAATACGGTTCATGAAAATTTTGGTTACTTTTGCATGACCACAGCAATCGCACGAAGTTGGAGGTTACGACGTTTAGATATTAGAAATTAGGTTAGAATCTTGTTGTTGTATGTAATTTGTGTGGCAATTATAGAGATAAGAAAAGCAGCAATAGTAGTATTTGAAATAAATTTGTCACGGGCATAACCTCCAAATAAGCAAGAAGTTTGAGTTAATCTGAGAATAGGCATTTTCTTCGTCGCATTACTAAAAGAAGAAAAAATATTAGAAGAACTATTATCAGTTAAAGTAAACTCATTAAAGAACATCCACGCTTCCATAATTTTAATTTATCTTTCAACAAAAATTTAACTTAAATTTACAGTTCATGTGACAGATGATCAAGGCCAAAGCACTCATTTGTTCATGCTCGGTTACAAAATCACGCGGTACCACTTGAAACCAGCACCGAACCGTGGTTATTTTTCAAATATACTATATATCAGTATGTTATGAAATGTTGTGTTATATTTGTCTATGTTTTGAATGTGTTGAGAGCTGCGCTGCTATTTTGTATCTCATTCTTGTTTCTTGTAGGAGTGGTCATCGCAGGTGGCTACAGCGATGTTCGGATGTCTGGTGAGTGGCGGTTGTTTCTCGGCTGCCTCTGATCTATTGTAATGGGTGTGTGATTTGCCTTATTGATTTCTTTTCACTTCTTTTATTCTCTGTTGCTTTTGTTTCGTGACTTTTACTTCTACAGCAGTAATGGTTAATTGTTTGTGTGTGCCAATACTTTTATATTCTATAGATACAAATACATATAATAACTCTATCTTGTAACGCACCAAAAATAAATGGATATTCAACATACAAATTAAAAAGAAAATAAATCTTCTTAGGAGTGCCAGATACTCGTATAAGTATTTATTGTATACAGACTGCAAAATAATTTTCAAATTGTATACAAAACTTATTCATATGGTGCTCTATCCACGAAAGTAGTGAGAATCATATTATCATCTATACCCTAATTCGGGCATTGTCCGAAATATTTGCTTGAACTCTTGAAAATTCCCAAAGCCGAAGAACAGTCACAATGCGTTGTGGATTTATTTAAACTTTCAAAGATTATTTATTATTTTTTTTAAAGATAGGTACTGTAACATAACCTAATCTAATCATTACCATACTTCATTTCACGTAAGAAAATAGTAGATGGCGCTCGAGAGCCGACCTGTTTTACATGCATTTAACAAATAATTTAAATTTGTGAAACCAAATTTTGTTAATAATAAATATTTTTATCTGTAAAAAAGTACAAGACCTAAATATTAAAAATTACAACAAAATATGGTTAAACATCACTTAATTCTGTAGATTTTATTTGATAATTCACAACTGACAGGTGATATTTTTTTCGTTTTTGTGAACTAGGTTTGCATTATAACCAATCAAAGGGCAGATTTTATATCCTTATCTAAACCAACGCTATTTTCTTATGTGAAACGAATTATAGTATTGTTCAATTATGATTAAGTACATAATATGCGTTGAAGTGGTAAAGTTCGGGGAGGTTCTGAGTTCGTCACATGTTATTCTATTTTACAATAGGTCCATAGTACAAATAATTTCTTTAATAGTTCATATTAATAAATATAATTACTGACACTACGAGTATATACAATAACGAAAAATATGTTGATTAGCTAAATTAATAGTAATTAAACAGAATAACTGTAGTTAAACTTAGAACTATTGGGATTAGTTCTTATTTAATTACGTACTGTTCTAATTGGAAACTCAAAACATTTTCTCTGAATTGTTTCTATAAATTGTTTATTTTGCGTTTCTTCCATATTTTGTTTGTCAATCAATATACCGGACGTGAGGGTTGGCAAAAATCATGATGTATTTAAAAAATTCAAAAATCATTGATTTAAAAAAAATCAAAAGTGTAATAACAACCATTGCATTTTTTTAATTGTTTTAAAAGCAATATATAGTTATTTATGTACCTAGGACAAAAAATTGCAACAAGCGAGCTATAAAATGCATTTTTTGCCGAGGTGCATATTACATTTTTCTGTTTACCTTACTAATAATAGATCTAAAAGGTAGTAGTAGTAGTACACACAATTACAATAATATTAAATGGTAATATACTTAGCGGACGAAAACGATTTGCGGTCGAAAAATGATGGCTTAGCGTACGAAAAAGGTTTTGCGGCCGAAAAGTTTGTGAACGAAATAGGTTTGCGGACGAAACGTTATAACCTTCTGAAAAGTGTCATTTTTGTCCGAAAATAAGTATGTAAAATTTCACATTTCGTATAGGTAGACAGAAAAATATTTTTTCTACAGTCTATATACAAAGTAACCATTTGCCCTCAACACAAAATGTCACTTTGCCGCTCATGCGCGACAAAGTAGAAAAACGCTCGCTGTCCAAATTTACCACCTTCACAAGTCAATCTAACATATAACTGCTCTGTCGGCATATTATTCAATAACCAAACAAAATGCCAAATTACTGTAAAAATAAAATAGGGCATTCATTTACAAAAACGAAAGTATAAAATGCTTAGATTAGATTGAATCACTAGCTCAAGAAGAATGGAAAATAACGATAAAATAAGTTGTGTGAACAGTTGTGCCGCCACCTGCAAAAGTTTGGCGTGAACGCTCCCAATGGACGTCCACTTTTTCACTGCACTAGTTTAATGTATTTGAAACAAATAAATTATACAATAAATCTTATAATATTCATTACAAAATTGGCATTAATTTTTTGAAGAAACGAAAGCCAACACTATATCTTGAAGTCATATTTGAATACGTTCCTATCTTCACTGCAAAACCATTGAGTAGTACTGTAAATACAATGTACATTTTATTAATTTTTGTTATTGTGGAGGACCCCATTGTGGCGACTCCGCTCAATCGACAATATCCCATTTTGCGTTCTAAATACACAAATAGCTATTATTTCATAAATGCAAACAAAATCTATAATCTAACCCCAAAGAATAGAGATTCACGGGCTTGGCTTGAAGCTTGAAAGCTTGGCTTGGCTTGGTTTGAAAAAGCTTGAAAAATCAAGCCAAGCCTGTCGTTCAAAAAAGCTTGACTTTTCAAGCCAAGCCAAGCTTCTGTTCCACCAAGCCCAAGCCAAACCAAGCCTAACATTTAAAAAAGCTTGAATTTTCAAGCCAAACCAAGCCTTCGACTGTCAAGTAGCTTGGTTGAAAACAAGCTTTTTCAAGCTTTTCATAAGAAATGTTTTCGAGGCCGACAAAACCGTAATTTTATGGTGGTAACGTACTTTCTAATTGCTTCGGCACATTTTTGCGAACTTCTAAGAATTGGAGTTCCCAGTAGGACCAGCCTTCATTACCTGTCAGGCTAGTAAGCCTCAAAAATTTGTAAATAGGAAACTATACCCTTCATCATTCTTATTATGCAAAGACCACTTACTACTTACTTTCTCCAACCGAACCAAGAAATCGCACATTGTAGTTCGCGCACACAATCAAGTATACAAAATAAATAAAATGTTGAAAAAGTTTTAAATACATAATGATAAATGATAATATAATTTTATTGTTTTATCCTTTACCTACATTAATATAAAATGTATGATGAAAAATGATAATACAAAATTTATTGCAAATGTCAATCATTACATATAGAACTATTTAATATTTTTTAAATACTTATTATTGTCAAGTTAAACGTATTTTGTATAAAAATTAATTAATTAAATACTTAAATTTTTAAGTAACTGGAATTAATTATAAGTTATGAGGTCTCGTGGCCACGTGCCTGAGTGTCAGGTCGCGAATCTGGGTAACCAGGTTCGTTCCCGACCGACGCCAAATATTTCTAATTGTAAATGGCACAAAATTAACCCCTGCGGTGCACCCTCCACACCAGAAATAAGTGACCGTGAGGTGACGCCTGGTAAGCGCCCGCACGGTGCAAATATTTCATTATTACCGATAAAGCAGATTGGCACACCCAGCAATGGGTAATAATCCGTGATGATATATTTATTTATTTTATTTAATTATAAGCTCAAAGCTTCAAGAAATTAGATTTGATTATCAAACAAAAAAAATTATTAAATTTATCTGATTACATTTCACATAAACCTACACTCTATCTGTTTTAACAATAGAGTGGTGGGGAGATAGGTGTAGTTTGGTCTTGTTGTTTGATTGGGTAATTGCAATAATAATTATTGCATTTTAAAGTTGCATTATATACAATGTTTTGTTATTTTGGTATTTCCGAATCATAGAGACGAGACAATTTCTGTTTGTGGATATGTATATTTATATTCAAATATTTTCAATGCTATTTTAGCTCTACCCCTAATGTATCCCTAATAAACCGCTCTTGTCTGTGACAGGTATAATAGACAATATCAATGTACCGACAAAGAGAGCATTCTCTTTTAAATATTACCTTGATAATCACGGCTTATTACCTAGTTCTGGGGGTTCTTAATTTTCTTTTATCGTTGAGGGTATTTACTTTTGTGCTATTTGAATTTGGACATAATTATTGTAATTATATTTATGTATTTAACTTACATGATTCTGTACTCAAAAATCAGTAGAAATTTCATAAGAAGAGGCGAGTAGGTATTTATGTCACGAACAAACAAAATTTCGGGGAAATTTCCGTCTGTAGGATTTTATGATTTCCAGATGTATTTGAAGTAGGTATAAAAGAATAAAAGATCAGTCTCAGGTAATTTTCATCCCATTGTACATTCCAAAATATTTATGTATTTATTTGAACACTGTTCTTACGTGTTTGGAGACTTGAGTTGTTTATTTATACAGGTGAATATGAACTATATAGTATGAGAAACTCTAACAGTTTGTTGGAAGGTCATTTCGAGTAAAAATAACATTATGAACTTAAGTCCTATTCATTTTAATTATTAAAATACAATAAAGTCTATCTAATGCATATGCCTTCTTGAATAAATGCACTCAACGAAAATAATAAAAGAAACATAAAAATTGAAGGGTAAATATTTAATAAAAAATAATAAATTTATGTTTATTGCATACTCTCAAAAATAAAATAAATGATTGAAATATACATTTCAATATTTTTATATTTTAATAATTACAAAGAAAAAAACACTTGGTGTAAGTTGCATAAATTCGTTTTGTTTATCTTTGCGCATAAGAAGATATTTTTCAATTGTACCACAATAAATTTATGTAAAACAAAACGTGATTTATACATCGTTACGATACAATGAAATATCGACATAACATATCAATATATTGATACATCAATATTCCAATACATCGATATATATCGGATTATCGATATTTCGATATATTTAATTTAATTCACATCGAATATTTATATTAAAATCTTGATACCGAACAGCTACTAAGGGTTTTCAAGACCCATATACCTACTGTGCGTATGAGCATTTATAAAGCTTGAAAGCTTGAAATAGCTTGAAATAGCTTGAAAAAGCTTGAAAAAGCTTGATAAAGCTTGAAAATCAAGCCAAGCCTAAAATATTTAAAGCTTGAAGTTTTCAAGCCAAGCCAAGCTTTGTCTTCATCAAGCCCAAGCCAAGCCAAGCCTAACATTAAAAAAAGCTTGAAGTTTCAAGCCAAGCCAAGCTTTTTTATTTCAAGCCAAGTAGCTTGGCTTGGTGAATCCCTACCAAAGAATGCATTTGAATTTTTGCTTATACGATAATATATAACTCGTGCACGCGCGCGCGCGTCTTATATGAAAATTAAAGTAATAAAATATCATTTATTTTTTTTAGATATTATTATATACAGAACATATTTTTGTTGTTATTAATAATTTAGTAGCAAATATATACATTTAAATTATAATTTGAAGAATTACGATTTTTATTAAAAAAATCAGGTGATTATGATTTAAATCAAATGATTTAAATCTGGTCAACCCTGCGGATGTCTTCATACTTACCTACGTACGTTCACAAAACCGACGTACAACGCATTTTGCTAAGCTTAACACACAAAATGTTGCAGTCACTAAAATATTCTCGATGAAAATTTGCATCATTTGACATTTTAATTTTAAAAATGAAACTTCCATTGGTAATTGTTTTTAACTTATGAGACTTTCCTCACATTTTACGTTATAAATTTTACAAAAACAAACACCATGGATCCCACATAACAAGTACGACACCATGACTCCCGCCAATAACATTAACTTAATTAAAATGCGTAGGTACCACGCGCTCACACGCATATTTTCCATCTATTTACATTTAAAAAAGGTCTATAAATTTGGCTATTTAATAAAAATCGTTATCACTCTGCACTGAACAACGAAAAAATTTGTGGTTAATTCTGACGTGATATCACTATTAATAAAAATATTCTATGTATGAAACCTCTATTTGTCAAATCAATAAACATCAATAATAATAATAACAATAATAATATAATAATAATAATAATAATAACTCCTAGTTTATGCATTATTAATGAGTATTTGTCATTCATGATTGTCTGTGTGAGATATTATAAATTTAATTAAGTACATTTTATTATACAATGAAACACTAAAAGATATTGCTATAAAAACAACAGAAAATTATAAAAGTATCCTTGAGGAACATTTTATTCAAAATTTGTTAAATAAAATTTTTAACCAATCACTATAGACTTCAATGGTTGGGTAGAACAGCAACCGATGTCCATTCGGTATAGTTGGCTATGTTTGCGATATATCATTATCATATACAGGTTGGACTGTACACATCTCAACTAATGAGTGCGTGCGATACCCGCTGAGAACTTGGGCATGTCGGCAAACACACAGACCCGGGCACAAGAAGACATTCTCTGTGGTCTCAGACATCATGGAGAAGACGTACAGAAGAATGGGACATTGTATAGGAAACAAGAAAAATGAAGGTGTATGGTAGAAAACATCATCATCATCATCGTCAATATCATGACAACTTTTGTAGGGCCAAATCCTTAAATTCTAAAAAATCAATCCGTACTACTGCAGTCAAATTGTATATCAATTATATTACCGTTGTAACCACGCGAAATTTAACAAGTACCACATATTTATTACGATTGTTCGTTTGCTTGTCATAGTTTATTAAGCTGCAGTAAGTTTAACCTTATATTTGACTGTGCATCTATCAAAATGCTTAGCAAATTTTATAGGTGTACCAAATACTTTCTAAACTACTAAATTTTTGACGCTGCATTAGTAGTAACAGTTAGCAGCGAAACGGATAATTTTTTTACGAAAATGAATGAAATAAATATACCTAATACTATATATTAAAATTCCGATACATTTTTCTAAATAATATTTATCCTTTTCAATATACTTCCGAAACTGCTACATCAACTTTTTTATTCATTCAGAGAAGAAATTGAGTCATCGTTCAAATATTCAATGCTTTTCGATTTCGACCTTGTCTTCTGTGATCAACGACTTCTAATTTTTAAATATCTTTATTCACAATCATTATATCGATTCCTAACAGATTTAGAGATTGGAAAATTCATTCTTTCACCCCGCGGGTGGGAAATATTTTTGTAATATTGCCTAGCGACACTGATCATAGATCTCTAAAATTTGTTAAAGAAATTTTAATACAGCTGTCAAAAATATTAATAAAACTGATGATTATAACTCAAACATCATAAGGGAGTATCACTGAGTGAAATTTAAATGTTTTGATAATGTATGCCAAAAGTATATCATATATAAATATAAAAGTCAAATTTATATTATTTTGTAATTAAGAAACGATATTAACAGTACCGCATGTTAAAAACGGTCGCCACATAAAAATCTGGTTATGACCTACCCGGCCCTGGGAATATTATATTTTAACGTAAGAAAAGTTACCATATAAATAAATTCCAATTTTATATTTACGTAAAGTTTACATACCAGCAAAGTAACAAAACAAAAATGTCAAATAAGAGAATCGCGGAATACCCGTTCAATGATACATAATAAATTAAATGTTAAATACAGTAAACTGACACTCTGAATGACATATGAGCATATGACAGATGCCAATATGATATTTTACTACAATTATATTTTGTCTCTGCGCCATAGAAACATATTTTAAGGCCGCATACATACTTCCGGTTATGTTTAATATTTACTAATTTTTTTTCTCCTTAGTAGAAGATACTTTATAGAAAAAAAAAATCCCCTATTTTTTCATGTAGATTAATAAATAAAATTTTCAAAATTTTTGATACTCCGCTATTATTGATTTAAAAGGTAGATGCTTGTGAATAAAATAGTATACATTGCATACCTCGGTAGGAGTTTCACCACATGTATATAATATATTCCACCTCGGATCGGATGTAACTATTACCCAATCATATACTTTTCTCTCATTATTACAGACAATTCTTTAATGAATTCTAAAAGCTTTTCACTCTCTAACCACAAAAATCTATCAATGTGCTGTTACCTTTTTTAATCTTATCCGTTTGCGTGTTATTTCATTATACGGGGTGGTAACTCGAACACCCGAACATAGAGATTTTACATGTTAAATCCCTATGTTCGGGTGTTCGAGTCACCACCCTGTATATATTCTTATGAAGTAAAACACTACTTTTAACAAAAGATTCCTATAAAAATGGGTACGTAATACGGTCTTTTGTATTTAAGACAAAAAATGGTATGATCATCGCGTTCGATTGTCATTTTTACGACTACACACTTTTCTTGCCAGTAGATTTAAACCAAGCTACCGCGTTCCCTCAATTCAGAGACACTTGACATATTTATTGATACACTATCCCCCTCTCTTTCTATTTTCTATCAACTCGTATTCTCTATCCCTGTCCTCCTTGTTGTTGACGTTGCGTATGGGTCCGATTTAATAAGTTTGACAACACAAGTCGAGTTGGAGGCGTGAGAGTAGAACTCCTGCTAGAGTGGAAGGGGCAAGAGAGCGTGCAGAACTAAAGGCAGGAATGCTAGACCCTGCTCGACTGTTGTGTGGCATAAGGTACATCGAAATGTATAATTCTCTGCTAATATAGATATTGATTTTAGTGCGTGTGTGGTATATTGGCCAGTGGCTTGCAAGATGGGCAAAATGGATTGTTTTGCCCCTTTAAATTTATAATAATAGCAATAAAATTTAATTGTTTTCACCAGGGGGTTGAGAACTTTTACACTTTACACTTTTCATTAAATTATCTGTAATTTCATAACAAGACAGCAATCAAGAATCTTGTATTTGAGGCATTTCAAAATATAAGTACGGTACGAAGGGCACGCTAGAATAAGGGAGAAAAAAATGCCACAATGTTCATATTTTTTAAAAATTAATTTTAAATATGTTCATAGCAAAGACCCGAACCTTAACGAAACCGTAACCAAAAGCCGCACCGATATTTGACTTTTTATGAAACTGTAACAAAAAACTGAAACATATATTTTATTTCTTTTAATATGGAAACCGAAAACCGATACAAAATATAAATTTATTCTGTAACGCAAAACTTAACCGAACCGACATAATATCGGTAGTAAAACCGTAAATTTAAAAAACCAGTATAAGTATATTGTACTAAACCGAAAATATCAACTTCAGAAATTACTTATTTGTTAAGACATTTTTCAATCACTCGCCCTTTTAGTTTATGTATTACTATTGGAATATAATTATTATTATAACAAAATTAATATATTAATAATTTATGAAATGTATTTAATTTATGTTACAAATATAAACTTAACTTTAATGTGAAGTAACTTTAATCTTTTACTTAAAATTACTTAAAAATTCTTTTCGATTTTTGAATTCCAAGCAAAGTCGAGTATACCTTCTAGTTGTTCATAAAACGAGAAATTAAAATGTTATTACTTTAAGAAATGCGGAATGTATTTTTTATGTTGCAAAAAATAAAAACTAAGCTAATTTTTAATTTTAACCGAAACGGAAAAAACCGAAACCGTAACGAAACCGAAATTTGCTTATTTAACCGAAACGAAAACCAATATATTTTCAAAAAACCGTTACCGATAAACGAAATAGAATTTTAATAATATAAAAACCGTTAACCGTATCCGAACCCTAAAAATTTTTTAGTACGAGTCCCTGGTTCAAAATAGTTTCTTTGAACTTTAATAATAATACACTTCACCATTCTTTCTTTTCACTTCAGGCAAACATTTTTCAGTGTACCATTTTGCTGAAACTTTCATTTGTCCATCCAACTTAATTGCATTTACTAGACTTGTAAAGAATACTGCATGCATTACTTTTTCATGGCTCGATGTTTCTTGGTTATTGTTGATTGACTCCCATCGCGTGTAAGTACTTTGAAAAAAATAATATAAGTATCGTCACCTGTAATAATGACACGGTTTCACATTTTTTTAAAAGTATTTTAAATGAAAGTTTATGCAATATTTTTCATAGTAATAAAAAATAATAATAATTTGTTATTTTCGTAAATAATTAAATAAAAAGATTGACACCAAAAATAGTCATGAAAAACAACTCCCCACTCCTGCGACGTCGGAGCACATACAGTACGTCATTCATAGCCAATTGGAAAACAGTTTACTTTATTTATATAAATAAAAGTAGGCGATAGTTTGTCACATGTTAAACTGTATTTGTTCTGACGACACATTTTGTTTCAGAACACGTGACTTTATCAAAATATTACACAAATTTCAATAATTAATTGTAAAATATCTAATGGATATTTCGTGATATTTTCAAATTTGAGGCTATCGTGTCTATTAATAACTGAGCATCCAATTATAGTTAACGAAGGCGCTTGTTCATGAAAAACTGCATCTAAACTTTCTTTGCACTCATAAGAACTTAAACCTTTTTTGAAATCGTAGTAAGTCAATTAAGTCATAGTTCGAAAATGCTCTCTGGTACGCAACACAGGCCGCGAAATTGGATGTAAACTAAAATAACGTTGACATTTGGGAATTGACATGACGGATAATAATGACAATGACAACAATAAGTTGCTTGGTTTGTTTTTTTTTTAAAAATAAATGCAATAAACATTGTAAAATAATTATTTTAGAAATTATTTAATCTTTTCAACGATTTGTTACAAAACTAATTGTTTTGTTTATCAATCCCATCAAAGCATACTTTATATTTCGATAAATTAAACTGTTTTAACTACAATAAAATTTGTATTTACATTTCGTCGCCTAAGTGGCAACACCGGCCATCTCATTTTTTTTGGACAAAACGAAGTGTCAACCTATTTTTTATTCAAAATTTCAAAGGAAATTGATTGGGTAGTTCAGTTTTCCGGTTCGGACACCAGAAAGCTCGTGAATCGCAAATATTACTACAGTGGCTAAATAAAATGAAATTTCGGCGAAGTTTTTAATAATAAAAAGTTGATAAGTCATTTAGCCAAAAAATGATATAGCCGGTGTTGAAACTTAGGCGACGATATTCTTTACGGTTGCACAAAAAATATTGTGTACACCTTGTCCGCGAAATCCTTTAGTGCCCTCGAGATTGTCCTGCCTCGGTCGCAAGCGTCCTCAGCAACAATTCTTCTCTCGGAACGCTAAAGAGAGATTTCGCGGCTTTGATATACAGCTAACGGCCGGTTTCATAATAATAAATATAAAGTTAATTTAATTTTAAAGTTTGATCTGAAAGTGAAAAAAGCGTTTCATAATTCGACTTTAAGTTAAAGTTGTTAGTTTAAAGTCCTTTAAAATAAAGTCATGCGAGACTTCCTTTACGAGCTTAAAGTGGATATTTAACTTATCAGTTTTGATTCCACATTTTTGATAAAAATGTTTTCTTTAACTTTTTCATCAATAACTTATTGACAATAAGTCCCGTCGAAGATGTTAATATTAAACAAAGAAAGGATTATATTAGCCCGAATTAATAATTGAAATATGTGGAACGAAAACCTATTTTATGACAGATTTAGTTTAAAGAAAATAAAATTTATATTTGTATTGGAACAGATAAAAGTAATAATAAAATGAACAACAAATAAATAAATATTGAGGTATTTATTAACTTTTTTAAAGGTGGTTTCACATCACATTATATATTTTATAATTCCAAAACTAAATCCAATATCTTTTATTGTTGGCGGGCCACCACTTGACACTATTCTGTTTTTCGAAACCATATTTTCTAGCTATTTGAAGTTATTGAACTTTCAATTTAGCCATGACAGTCTGTTCAATTTTTACCAAGTTGGATCCTGCAAAATTTTGCGTAAATAAATATTAAATAACCTAACCTTTAAAATTGCTTACCTTTTCTTTTCATTGAATATTGTAGTTTACCTTTTCTTACATTTCAACACATGTTTGTGTTTATGTATTAATTCATTAAATGTAAAATTTCCACCTCTATTTCTTCTAGACATAATTAAAATATTATTCTGACAGTCAGTTTTACTAAACAGTTTGTTCTAAAATCATTTCTGAAACTTTAGAACCACTTTACTTAAAGTAAAGGATATTTTTATTATGAAACGTACATACTTTAAAGTGTATATAAAGTCACTTTAAAATAAAGTTTAACTTTATCTAGTTTACTTTTATGAAACCGGCCGTAACTATTTAAAGTTAAAGGCTAATTTTAATTTATTTTAATTATAATTTAACCTTAGATTCCCTTTTATAATTAATCATTAACTAAGTTTTAACTAACTTAACTTTCGCAACATAATTTAGAATGACAGAAAATAACCGATTAAAATAATAGTGCTAATTTTAATTTTGTTGTCCACGGCCTACCTAATTTTCTTTTTCTCAATAATTCTAGCATTCCTAACCCTCGTATAAAAGCATTCTAAGATCTGTCTATGAATAGAGCTAATACATTAATATGAATAGAAATTGTGATGATATATTTATTATATTAATAATTAAATTTATGGTTAATAATTATTGCATTCAGGATCTCGTAATGTTTATCTACGTAAATACAAATATCAAATGGCGTATATGAATTAATTATTAACATTCACATTACAATTTCTCGAGGTGCATTATGAATAATTATGTAGTGTTATGATAAATACTGTGACTATTTTAAACTCTCGTCGATTGAAAAGGAAATTTCGTTTCACACGACGTAGATTTATTGTTATTTGAATTGCATGACTCTGGTGATGTTTTTTCCAACATATCATGTATAAGATTTATTTGTAGATATGTACATACGACCTTGATTTGCAAAGGTTGTGTTCTTTACTTCTCTATTATACATATTTAATATGTGGAATACATCCTTATTGCATAGTACTTTTACTTTCTGTATGTAAAAAATGATATAGGACATATTTAGTTACAGAAACATAGAGAGAAACATAGATTAATTCAATATATCATAACGTAGATAAGAATTATTAATCACATCGTATAGGACATATATTTGTTATTTGTATAATAATTAATCAAATGTATAGATCACTTTTCTAATTTATATTAATATATCATCATACCTATTACACATATATTACTTATATAATAGTTCCACATAGATAAACTTTAGTCAAATTATAAAGACCTAAACAAGTTTACTACTTTTAGGGTCATTTTGTCCCTTTTTATACATTAAATACTATAGAGTCGCAAAATTTAATGTCTATTTACGTATTTGTGGAAATGAGTAGTAAAAGGTAGCATTTTGAAACTTATTAAAAAGGAAACATGGTTTCAATATATTAATTTTGTTTAAGGAGTTTAATCCTTCAAAGCATATTATGAAAAATATAAGTAATAAGTGCAATCAGAGACGATTAGTAACATGCACTTATCATTACTAAACTTGTTTCATATTATGTATTTTATTGTCATACAATCCGCTTTTGTACGCCATGAGGAAAGATATGAAAAATATTCTCCTTTTGGCAGAAGAAGCGTTTAATATAAAAACATTATACCGGGTGAATACTTGAAAACCGAACATAGGATTAAACACCTAAAATCATACTTTGTAAGCGTAGAAAATAGGTATGGAAGTATTTAAAATCACCATAAAAATAGCGATACGCATGGAATTGAAACAAATAAGTACGCAATTAAGATAACAAATGTTTAACGTTTTATCAATCAAGTTAGCTTAATTTATTTTTATTAGATATTATTTGTAATTTCTGTTCAAGTGAAAAATTATATATCAATTTAAATAAATCATTGATTACTTTAACAGACATGACAAATAATTCTAAAACTAGCTTGATAGATAAATCTCTAACATTTTTTTGTTAATTTTTTGTTTTAATTCCATGTCTATAGCTGTTTATGGGACGATTTGCGACATTATCATACACGTACAATGTTGTAAAATGTGCATGGTTTCATTGGTGCGGTGTGGTTCAAAACGAATACTGTCAGTCGCGGAGCTGCTGCGTCCCTATCACTTCAGGAACAGTCTGACTAGAGGTGGGCGCGTGAGTAACTTTTTGTTCACGATCACGCACGCTCACGGAACTAAAAATGTAATCACGACCAATCACGCACGACTTTTTATGTTAGATTCACGATCACTCACGCTCACGATTTTATTTTGGCACTCACGCCCGATCACGCCCGGCGGGTCACGTTCGTGTCACGTAATTGTTTCTATGTACATTTAAGCCTGTTTAACACAGTCATAAGTTATCAAATTTGTTAACAAATTGGTAATAAGTTATGCTCTGTTCCATTTAAGCCATTCAGTAGATGGTACTGGCAACAGCGCAAATCTGAAGTAGCCGAAATTACATTGGGTAAACTTGTCCCTTTTCTCTAATTTCAGCCAATCAAAGAGGTCAAAACTATCCCCTATGCTCCGCAATACTGAATGGCTTAAATGGAACAAGGTATAGGTAACAGATTGGTTTCATTGGAAACGAATGGTTATGGACAAATATCATTATAAATTTGGTAACAAATTTGTTAACAAAATTATGATCGTGTCAAACGGGTTTAAAGATTTGTATATCTTTAGTGAAATCGGAGCAACTGCATGTGTATATAGTTTTGAGTACAACAATAACACTATTTTTCTGCAAAAAAATACTGTTGATGACATATTTGGGGTCTCGTGGCCGCGTGCCTGAGTGTCAGGTCGCGAATCTGGGGAACCGGGTTCGATCCCGACCGACGCCAAATATTTCCAATTTTAAATGGCACAAAATTGACCCCTGTGGTGCACTCTCCACGCCAGCAATGAGTGCCCGTGAGGTGACGCCTGGTAAACGCCCGCACGGTACAAATATGTCATCATCATTACCGAAATCTGCGTATAAAGCAGACTGGCACACCCAGCAATGGGTAATATGCCGTGATGATATATTTATTTATTTATTTTATAATAATAATAAGAATGTAAAGTAAAAGATGGAAATTGACAATTATTTTAATAAAAAGTAGAAAAAAACTTGTACTCACGCCCGATTAAATTTCAATCACGCCTGATCACGCACGATAATTTTTTAGTGCCTCACGCTCACGTCCAATTACGACGCAAAATTTAAATTATATTCACGATCACGCGGGTCACGTCGTGACCCATCGTGACCCGACAAAATCACGGCCCGCGCCCACCTCTAAGTCTGACCGTGGCCGGGCTGGTACTTATGTTAAAAATGACGCCCAAATTTACTAATAACGAAAATAAAAGATTAATAAAAAAATTTCTAAATAAGAAAAAAAACCTTCGTTTCTCTAGTTTGAGCTCTGCTCTTCTTGTAATATTTTATAAAATGTTATCCTCCTCTTCTTCATGAAGCATGAAGCAAAGAAGTATATCAGAATCAATTTTAACTGAAGTTTAAATTGCAACTGAGGATGGCCGACCGCGTTCAACGGAACCACCCTGGCAGCACGGTCAAACCATAGCTGCTGACTGCTGCTGCTGACCGCGGCCGTTAGAAACGCCAGCGAAACCGTACCTTTACAAAGCTTTTTTGCCAATCTTCAACCCGTTACTCTCTCTAGACAGTATACATACCGCTAAATGAAAAACCTATTTAAAGTAAAAGGTTAGGGATTAAATAATCCTCACATAAGACTTATTGTACATGAGTACATTAGCCTGCAGAAAAGTATGGGTATGCGATACCAGCAGAATTTTAGAGAACTAAAAATGGCGACTAATAAGACCTGTCAAATATGTAGACATTGCAAAATACCGTTTCGTTTAACAGAAAAATAAGTTCTCGTGATTTGATTTTATAATTTGATTTAAACCTCTTGAAAAAATATGCAAATTGAAGAAAATGAACATAATGTAGGTACATCATATGTTATGTCTAGTATCTACAACACAAATTCGACATATACCATTTCAAAAATTTTGGAAAGGAAGAAAAAATTGGTCAACTGAATGTATATCAGAAAGAATGATTATTATTTTGTAGGAACGAGCATGTACTTTTAATGGCAGTATTGGTAAATAAAATTTATTGTAGTGTAATTGATTTTATGATGAAAAATGGTGGATGCCCAAGTGTGAAGGACGAATTCAAGGAAGAAGGTTTTTAAATAAACCCGTAAAAGTCTAATTCAATCTGTTCAAATTTATTGACTGAAATTACCGACCGATTTCGGTCATTTAATGACTATTTTCAAGGTACCGGTTTACCTACAAAGAAAACTAACAATTGTACAAAATGTATAAATAAATAATAAAAATTAACAAATACATACACATTATGAAAGTATAGAAGAACGATATGAAATAAAATGTAACATTAAGATAGTTAAAATAATGTAAAGTCAAAATGAAATTTTTTTCGAAAAATTATTTTTCCGATAAACGTAGGCAAGCAAGCATGCTTTTTCATCGTTGCAGTTGTGCATTATCCGAAACCGGTCGGCAATTTCAGTCAATAAATTTGAACAGAGTGAATTAGACTTTTACGGGTTTATTTAAAAACCTTCTTCCTTTAATTGATTTTGCTATTTTTGTCCATTTTAACATTATGCAGAGTATAGATGTCTGGTAAAAATTATTAAACAGACTTCAGTTCCAAGTTAGAATCGCCGTAAGTCGAGTTACGCCACGTGTAGTAATTAATCTCGAATTTATAAGTTATAATTTGATACACTTCCACTTGGTTTCTTGGTGAAGGATTGGACTGAACAAACTCATAACTTTTTTTTTTGTCAGAGCACTCATTCAAATGTAGAGAAATCTGAGACGTCTTACTAGGCCTCATGACAGATGACAGGTGCGTTTATAGCGCTGCCAACGGATTCTGCAAATTCGTATTCATATATAAATACAAAATAAAAACACGTTATGTGCTTTCTTATGATTCTGCTGGCTCGGGTTCAAATTTAACCGATGTCAAACTTGTAAATTGTGTTGCTCCTACCCCAAGACAGCTTTGTCACCTGGTAAGCGCCGTCTAGTACAGTTATATTGTCACTATCGACATATGCGAAGAAAAAGGTGATTGGTAAACCCAAAAAGTTGTAATAAGCCGTGTTGATATATTTATTTATATTGATTCCTTTTAATGTAAATGTCCTAAACCTTCTGCTCCTTAAATTTAACCCTTTCTCTACGCCACTGTCCCCTCACTATGTAAAGGACCTGCGGTGTCCACCCACACATACACACGGACGCACACACACGTGGTGTAGCAACTAGCCTAGAGATCACAGAGGTCAGCTCATGTCAGCTGATGCTACCACCTCCGCAAGGACACACTATCCGCGCTAATAGTGTGGGATGTACCAGGATAATTACATTACGGCATGTGGAAGGATATAGGATACGAATACATGGATACAAATCATCATATGGAGATGAGAATTAGAAAATTAGATACATATAAGTTATTGAAGGAAGCATATATACTGCCATTTTCATTTAAAAAAACACATTTTATTTACCTCGCCCAAACACAAATAAATTTTGTATTTTAACATACATTTTATTAATAAGTATATTGCATAAGTTTTTTTCTATAATTTATGAACTAAAAATAAACGTTTCTTGCGAAAACTAATTTTGCTGGGCAGTGTATTTATTGAATGGGGTCCTCCACCACAACAAAAAATAATAAAAAATCTGATGTGGCCAGCACATTACCTTCCGTCCAGTTGTATGTATTTTGTATAAATGTCATACAGAAAGTTCTTTGCAAAAGATTCTATTTCTTGTACATTACCTTCAGGCAGTTGTATGTATTTTATACAAACTCCATACAGAACAAAAGATCCTATATTCCCAGTACAATTATAACATAAACATACTGTCAACTACACTTGGCATTGACACCTTTCAATCAGAATTTTCTTAATAGCAGCTGTTTCCAGAGTTATAGATAGCTGACATATATATATATATATATATATATATATATATATATATATATATATATATATATATATATATATATATATATATATATATATATATATATATATATATATGATATTTAATTTCTTTAAAATTTTTTAACTCTATATCTATTTAATATGAAGTATAAAATGCATTCAATTCGTATAGAGAATACAATGTTCTTCAATATATTTACCATCGTTTTTTCAAGAAAAACTGTTAAAATCTTCAAATGAGGGTACTTCCGGTTGATCAATTATAACCAAAATCTAATCAGCTCTTTACATGGATGTAACGAAGAGGAATACGAAAGAATTATAATTTTTGGAATTGTAGTATTAGAGTTATCGCATTAGAAAATTTTGTCACACACAGACACACACACACACACACACACACACACACACACACACATACATACACACACACACACACACACACACACAGACACATACAGTCATCATCGTAAAAATAGTAATATCGTATTCTAGGGACCCTAAAACGTGCTTATTCATGAAAAACTCACCACCGAATTTTTTGACCAAAGACAATACCTTCCTTACCTAAAGGTGACGGAAGGTAAGAATGTACACTTTCTCAGGTGTCGATAAAAATCAAATGCAGTTTAACTGAAAATAATTATGACTTTCGAATCGTAAATAAATAAATAAATATATCATCACGGCATATTACCCATTGTTGGGTGTGCCAATCTGCGTTGTACACAGATTTCGGTAATTACGATGACATATTTGTACCGTGCGAGCGCTTACCAGGCGTCACCTCACGAGCACTCATTCACGGCGTAGATAGTTCCCCAGATTCGCGACCAGGCACTTAGGCACGCGGCCTCGAGACTTTCAAATCGTGACGTGTTTAATTACTTCTAGTCGCCTGAAACTTTTATGTTCATTGTTATTATGGGGTCGAATATTCTAGAGCTTTCCAGAAGGTAAAGGCAGCTATATAAAAGGGACGCAGCTATGCCCGAGAGTTAGTTCCATACTTAGTTACATAGTGAAAGAGTAACATAACAGCTGAGTAGTGAGTTTCGTAGCATAGCAGTATCGTGGTGAGCGTATGCAGTATAGTATCGAGTAGAGTAGGTACTCGGGAAGTTACTGGTATACTGGGATAGCTGTGGATGTGAATACTCGAGTATTGGGAAGCTATAGTGTACGAGGACAGTAACGACGAGTCTGGAAGTTACTGGTAGACTGGGATAGCTGTGGAAGTGAATACTCGATAGCGTTGACGAATATTGGGAAGCTAGAGTCTACGAGGAAAGTAACAGCGAGTTGGAGTGGATATTCGGCATTGGTGTTGAAGAATTGCGGCATACAGACAGTTGGTGATACTGGTTTGGAAAGTTAAATGTGATATAAATAAATTGTGATATAAATATGTAGTGATATAAATATTGCGTAAACAGTCTTCAAGAGCCTACAACAGACTGGCAGTCTAAGATTGCAACGCGTAGTAAAATAAATGGACATTTAGTTAAATAAAAGTATGAGAGTATAGTAAAATAAATAGCGTGAAAATAAATAGTCGGGTTAATTGTTTAAATAAATAAAGTCTTAAGCCGCGTACAGACCAAGTTCGCGAATAGCTCGCGAACAGCTCTTGAACCTCTGCAGAAGTCGGTGTGTACCAGAGATCGCGAGCAGTTCGTGTTCGGGTTCGAGTTCGGCCAAAGTTCGCTACATGAGCGGTAACTTCAAAGAAAGTGTTAGCAAACAGCAGTTCTAGTGTGGACGTTCATGGGTGATGATCGATCTTAAAACGGTGGTTAGCTCTTTTAACAATGGAGTGGAGTGAAGAGAAAATTATTAATTTAATCGAACAATATGAAGTGCATCCAAATTTATGGAATCCAAAAAATCCTCATTACAAAAAGCGGAATATGAAGAAAGACTCGCTTCAAGAAACTTGCACAAGCAACAATATTTTCTTCCTCGCTTGACGACGTGGACATTGTTTCTATATATTTTAAAATAATGAAAATGCAGGGCGCGTAGCTTTATAGCGAACTTCTGACGAACTGCCTTCAAACTAAATGACGAACTCTAGTCTCGATTCGAAAACAGTGGTGTGGACGTTGAGTTCTCGAACAGCTCGCGAACTGTTCGTGAAAGCTGATTTTGGTCTGTACGCGGCTTTAATTATATTCTTAGTCTTATATAAGTATTTAATATTTGTTTTGTTAATATTATTTAATATTTAATTAAAGTTTAATAAACTTTAATTTTAATTAATAATAATTCTTTGATTGTTTGTTGTAAATTTTCTGAAGCTGTGAATTTTGCTAATTGGAAGGTTTATTGGATAGAAAGCTTCTTTGTTTTTTAAAAGTTGTTTATTATGTTGAAAACTAAAATAATTCTTTGAATTTACACTTCACTCATATAAATAAAAACGTTACAGTATTAAGGACAGTAAGTGCTTCCTACCGGTTGAGGATAATTTTGAAGATCGAGACGGAGTCGAGATCTCCAATACATCCGACACTGATACCGGTAGAACGCAACTTAATGACTGCAATGGCAGAAGATAACAGAAATTTGTTGACAATTAAATCCTTATACTTGCCAGAAGAAATTTATTGACAATTGACAGTTTATTGAATTTTTTTTTCAATAATTGTAATTTAGGGAAGCAGGTTGTTTCTTAGCTGAGTATTCAATTAAGAAGTTTCTGGAATTCAGCCACATTTATTGCATCAATTTCTTTTCATTAAATTGTAATTTAGTACAGTACCTACTAAAGAATCAGAAGAAATAGTTGATGCTAATGGTGCGGCAGTTTTGATCTCGTTATTGTTGTTCCCGCCAAAATCCAGAGAATTGTATGATAAACCATTTATGTCATTACTCGTCAAAATAATAAAAACTCGCCTAGGGGCAAAACTTCTTTCAATTTTGATACAATAAAAATTGACTTTTACTCTCGACCATGGAAAAACATACGAGTATTATTTACATTTTTGTTTGTAGGTATACGGTCATAACGTTGTAAAACATTGTTAAATTAACGAAGGTTTGACAAACTAGCCGCGTTTTATAAAATGACTAGGCATTTTATTAAAAAAATGCATTTTACAATCTGGCTACGACATAAACAACATTATTGAAATGTTACTACAATCTGGGAATATAACCGTTTCCTATTTTACTTTTTAGTGTACGTGATATAAAGTGGTATATTTACAGTGTCCAGTTCACTGATATTTATTTATTAAACTATCCAGTGTTAGAGGCATACCACCCTTGTTAGCGGTGGTGGTTAGTGCGTAATGTCTCTGTACACATCCTCCGCTCGTATCCTGCCGATATAATCGAACCCCATCAGTCCAGGGTGGTCAGGGTTGTAGGGTCCAGCGGTCAGATTAGCCAGGGTGAGTCTTGGGTAATCAGCTCTAATTTAAACACTCCACTAATCTCATACCTTACCCTTCATGCGCTAACATTCAATCATTCATCACAACTCATTACCAAGTAGAAGTTGTTTACCACACGCGAAAGGGTAAAGGGTAAATGGACACGTGGAGTCATAAACAAAAATAATTCAATTAAGGAGGAAATCAGTAATCTATGAGTAATGTGTATTATGTTGTCGAGAATCTAGAAGTTAACTTATTTCACCACGGCCCAACATATCTTCAGTTTTACTCCTATAAATAAATATATAGGTAGATATACGAATACCACGGCTTATAACCCATTTTTGAGTGTACCATTGTTTTTAATCGCAGATTTCGGTAACGACGATATATTTGTATTAATGAATAATAATATTTTTATTAAAATTAATGATATATGTAATCACGTAACTAACGTTGAATAGCAAATAATAAATTCGTAATTATTTTTAATAAAAATATGTCGGAAATGGTGCGTTAAAAATGTATTAAATAGAAAATAAGAAATAATATTCCGAATATTGGAAAAAATATTTGATTGAGAAACAGCACATCAGGGTTTTTGTGTTTTGCATAATTTTTTAGATCATATCTGGTGTACCTACTTACGTATATTTAAAATATAGAGTTGAATTTAAATTATGATACAGGGTAGTTATGAAATAAGTTACTTAAGTAAAATAAAATATTATTTTAAAAAATTAATGAAATTACTGATAAAAAATCTGATGTGGCCAGTTATGAAATAAATTACTTAAATGAAAGAAAATACTATTAAAAAAACTATAATTATTGACAAATAATCTGTTGCGGCCAGCAACATTACCTTCCGTCAGTTCTATGTATTTTGTAAAAAATTCATACAGAATGTTCCTTGCAAAAGATTCTATTTCTAGTACATTACCTTCCGGCAGTTGTATGTATTATATACAAATTCCTTATAGAAAGTTTCTAGCAAAATATATTTCCAGTAAAATTACAACACAAACATACTATGTCAATTGAACTTGACACTAACATCTTTCAATTGGAATTTTCTTAATATAATAGCTGTTTCCATAATTATAGCATAGCTGGCTAATTTACAAAATATATTTCTTTATAATTTTTTAACTCTATTTCCATTTAATATGAAGTATAAAATGCAGTCAAATCGTATAGAGAATAAAATATTAAAACATTAAATGTGAAAAAAATGATATTTAAAATTGTTTTTTTCAAGAAAAACTGTTAAAAACTTCAAATGAGAGTACTTCCGGTTGACCAATTATAACCAATATCTAATAAACTCTTCATATGGATGTAACGAAGAAGAATAAAAAAATTTGAAATTGTAGTATTCGTTATCGCAGGCGAAATTTTTGTTAGACATATACACATACACACACACACACACACACACACACACATACATACATACACACTCACATACAATCATCGTAAAAATAGTAAAATCGTATTATAGGGTCCCTAAAATGTGTTAATTAATTAAAAACTCATCACTGTATTTTTTGACCAAAGACATACCTTCCTTACCTAAAAGTGACGGGAGCAAAAATAAGAAATATCATGAAAAATAAGGATAATCTAAGATTTTAAAGGTAAAAGAAATTTAAATCGCAATAACACTTATACCAATAGAAAAAAAAATAAGCATTTTTTGAAGCAAAAATCAAATATTTGTTCCATTTAAAAAATGTAAGTTTTTGTTATATCTCGAAAATTTACCAATAGAAAAAATATTTTCGTACGCCACTGGATAGACAATAATAATATCTGACCTCTTTATTTGAAATATTTTTCTGGATTACTGATGTATGTAATTTCAAAATGAAAATATCGACCAAATTCCATTTTCTAGTAACTATGTAATTTTTTTTCAAAAAAGCACATCTAAGGTGGCCCCCCAAAGGTGCACCACATGTCCCATTTAACCGAAGTCGTATCTCTTATAGTTCCCGGGACCCGAATGGTGGCCTTCGAAATCCGAACACCCTGTATAATATAAAATTTTACATGTTCAAATTTCTTGCAACCACTCTATTGTGCGCAGTCAAATTAGATTTCATCTGCGGAAAAATTCCCAACAAGCTGAATTTTTATATGGATCGTCACATTGTTCTAAACAATGTCTGAAAAGTCCCCATTGATATGACCCCTGCTAAAAAAATTACAAGAGGTCAAAAGGTTACAAAAACCGTTTTTGGCAAATATCTCGTAAAATGGTGCCTTTATGGCAAAATAAATGTAACAACATTTGTAGCTTAGACAATTTACTACAAAAAAGGTTTTACTACTTTTTTTGTGGTAATCGTTTCGGAGATATTGGCAAGTGAATTATGCAAATTAAAATACACTACTCAAAACCGTACAGGAATATTTTACAAAATTAAAATTATTAAGATTACTTTCGATTTTTCTAAGTATTTATTAAACAAATTTGTTTATTTACAATATGATTGAACTAAATTGGTACAAAAATCTGAAATTAGAACTTAAAAAATTAGTTAAACATAAGTTTTTAATTATGATTTACGTGAACATAGAAATAACCTAAAATGTAAGATGATTCTATACACGCCAGTTTATATAATTTCTAGTAACTAGTATGAGCTCTACTATTATTTAAAAAATTTCTAGTAGGGTTAAATATGCTTCAAATTAAATTTTCAGTGTCTTCGTGTGGTATTGCTTTCCACTTTCTTTGAAGAACTGTGAAAAAGACTCGGTCATTATTAATGTCAGTTGCATTTGTCACTCTAATGAGTCTATGGTAATAATGAAATTTGTTGCTGATTTAACTCATCCATCACAATTTGGGCAGGATGTGGACTAGCATTATTCTGCATCAAAACATATTTTTCATCCACCGCACCTGCATATGGTATTACGACAGGTAAAATGACCAGTTCAATGTAAATTTGACGTCATATTGCCTTGAATCAAAACGAGATCAGTTTTTCCTAGAATGCTTATGCCAGCCTACATCATCTTTGTATCACCTCTAAAAAAATGGACTTTTTGGAATGTATTCTAGTGATTTAAGCGATCTGGCTGACTCCATACTCGGATTGTAATTGAATCGCTGTAAATACCATATTTGGATTCACCGGAGAATCATATAGATGACCATTGCTCTGCCATGCCCTACCGTTAGAGGTGGAACTCTGATGGGTCGCTCAGATATTAAACGTAACCTATTGCGTAGTTTTGTCGCAAACCAATATGCCATGTGTCCGACTTAACCGATTTTGAAGTGCAGTACAATTTATATTTCGTCGACCACTAAATTGAACATAACGGTTTTGTATTGCGCTTGTCATGCGTGTGTTGCCATGATGTTGGTTACGTACACCTACAATCAATATCCCCATAACAATGCCATAACCGACCTACGACAATTTCTCTATCGTCAAATTCGACTGCAACTTCTATTTGACGGCACGTAACATTTTTTTCTACTGATTTTTCATTAATAAAAGAACGTAAATATAGACACGGAATTTAAATCTGTTAAACAATGAACCAAAAATTGAGGGTATTCTATAGTTCAATGAAAAATATAAGAGTCGTTATTATAACAAAAAGATTGTTTCCAGTCCAAGATCCGTCGAGCTCAGCAGTGTGTCACTACCCGTGGGGGTAATTTTGAACATTTATTGTGATTTCAATTAAACAACTCCGTTCTCTGTTAACTTTTTGAATAAAAAACTGAAAAACTTCAACTTCAAGTAGCTGTAACTCAGTAACGAATAATTTTAGGACAAATGTTTATATAAACGTTTTACCTTATATTTAGTCGAAGTATAGCCGCCTGTATACGGTCAGCCCACTATTTTTATTGCACCCTGTAGTACTAATCTGGAGCATATATTTTAATTTGCATAATCACATGCCAGTATCTCCGAAACGGTTACTTCCACAAAAAAAAGCAATAGAACTTTTTTGTAGCAAATTTGTGTAAACTACAAATGATGTTATACTTATTTTGTCATAAAGGCTTCAGTTTACGAGATATTTGCAAAAAACGGTTTTTGTGACTTATTGACCTCTTGTAAAAATTTTAGCAGGGGTCACATCGATGGGGACTTTTCAGATATTGTTTAGAACAACAATGCGAAGGTCCATACAAAAATTCAACTTGTTGGGAATTTTTCCGTAGATTTGTCATTTTTATATCTAATTTGCCTAGACTAAGTATAAAAATTGGATGCGCCTTATACTCTGTATAGTCCAGCAATAATTGATATATTTTTTACCTCCCGCTACCCTTGGTGAAGGAGGCATGGAGATCGTGTTAAAACTCGCATATCGAGATTTTGGTAAATGACCACGTTTTAAGGTCCCTAGAATCCAATTTTAACATTTTCACGATGATGATGATGTGTGCGTGTGTGTGTGAGCACGTGTGTGTGTGTGTGTGTGTGAGCACATGCGTGTGTGTGAGCACATGCGTGCGTGCGTGTGTGTGTGTGTGTGTTTTCGTGCACGCGGTTCCTGTTTACGCTCTAACTCAAATACTATCATTCAGAAAATTTTAAAAACTTGTATTTCTACCTTATTCTAATATGGAAAGAAGCCATTAGATTTTGGTGTAAATCATATAACCAGAAATGGCACTTTACTTGTAGCTCAAAGGAGTTTTCTCCGAAAAAACCTTTAAATGTTATTTTTTCTGTATTTATGTTGTAAAAATTAAAGATTATTAAATTTTTTACAGATTTGCATTAATACTTTTTCTGCATATTTTAAGGGTAAATTTATAAAATTATATATAATTTAAATCCCGGAGCTTACGCTTTAAACAAACGTATCTCCTTGGTTACACAGTTCATACCTTAAATGTGTGTAACTGACAGATAAACGTCACTGTCAAAGAACTAATCATTTCAAATTAATAATAGCAAAGTTGTGACGTAACTTTTCTCTAAAGGGTTTATTGAGTCACTGTACGAGTACATAGATGTTCTGTTGGGAGGCCGCTAGCTTTTAAAGAGTGAAAACGGGCAGGGTTGAAAACCACAAGATTGGTTATAAAAATGATAAGGGCGCCATGTAATTTTTATCCGGAAAATTACAGAAAGGACGGTACTAACAAAACTAAAAGAGATCTTACCTACCGTAACGTTGTTGCCTGTAAACGACTGAGGTTTGTGAAATCAAGGGAATAATTGTAAAACAGAATTTAATAAAATGCAACAGAGTATAATTGCAGAACCCTAAATCCATAACCTAGTTTCGGGCGCTGCGTATTTACATCCATATCATTTCGAAATGGTACCAGTTCAAATGTGGGCTACATGCCAGTTGGGACGCGCATTCTCTCTGAATTATAAGTTGCAACAATAAAGGCAACAATATAATAAAATAAACTGTCAAAAAATACGACTATACATTCTATATTTCAACAATAATTAAACGTACTGAGCTGAAGGCTCCAACTTTTATGTGAACGATAACTGACGCTATGCAACACTGCAATAATCCAAAATACAAGTAACAATGAAACAATCATTTTAATAAAACGACGATACATAAGCGTCAAAATAAAACTTACAGTGAGCACACTGTGACAATAGTCCTCTTTGGCAACACACAAACTTAAACGTAAACTTCAGTTCTGCCTCGCAACAAGAACACAAAACGGAAGAACGATGCTAAAGCAAGGTAATGTACTTAGCTCATGTGACGTGTGCAGGGTGGAAAAGCTGGCTGATGTCCCAACAAACGAACATGTTATCCACAACGGCGCGCCATCCAAAAACCAACACTGGGCAGTCAAAAAGGCACCACGACGCTGTCAAAATCCGCAAAAGCGAAACAAAAAATATTGGTTCAAGACGACAACCACAGAGCACTCTACGTTTACATCGACACAAGAAACTACATTAAAATCCACGTCGAACAATGGCCATGTGCCACAAATACGATGGTCCAAATAATACGTGCACCTCGCACAAGCCCCGGATATCTGAAACTTTTCACGGAACTCAAAATGGTGGCCAAAAACAAACAGAGCCACATTAAAAAAACAGAAAAATCACATGAAGAAATAATAACACGTTGAAGAATACAAGTTTGTCAAAAATCGTAAACATACTGCGAAGTCGCCACCGAAAGAAAGATTAGAAGAATCACTACATAAAATGAAAATAGGGCGAAAATAAGTAGGATAAGAACACAGGTAAGTTACTAAATAGAAGTGAAACATATTTTACATAAGGTACATAATGTAGGAGCAAGTGAAACACGAAACACAACCAATAAAAAGGAGAATGAAGTTGCAAAGATGATTTATTGAACAGAACACTAACTAAAGAAGGTATAACAATTAGAAAACACAAAGAGATATAAAGGATTGACAGAATAACAGTAAAGATTCGACGAGGAGATTCGAGATATAAGATGGAAGAAAGGTACGTAAGTGATAGGAATAAAGGTGCATTCACAAATGAAAATTAGGTTTATGGTTTTTGTTTAGGTTTAAGTCATTCATAAATATAAGTTTAAGTTACCTGAAAATTAGTTTTAATATGTACAGAAATCTGTGTAAATGCTTCAAAAACAAGATTAAAATATCGGTAGAGCAGTACTCAACAAGGCACCTGTGCGCCGTGAAACTGTCATTCGCTTATTATTGGTTCTATTTCAGCAATTTAATTATGACAGGCTCCATGTTCTTCTCGCATTTGTTTAAAAGGCCGAATCCACCAAGTGGATACTAAATAAAGATGGGTGTATATATCTATATCATTTCAGACTCGTTCTCATTGGTGAAGTTTGTAACGTCAAATTGTATAATAAACCTAAAGTTTGGACCTTGCAATGTTTAGCTTTATGTTTTGGATTTAGATTTCTGAAGTGTGAATGAAGTCATTACATAATATGCAGCCAAAGTCTTTAATTCTAAAGTATAAACCATGAATCTAAACCTAATTTCCATTTGCGAATGCACAGCAAAAAAAAAATCTACAGCAAAAATGCAATAAAGTAAAATTAGATCGTAACAACGTTTTAAAAAGAAATTAGTAAATATAACTATAGTTATATATATATATATATATATATATATATATATATATATATATATATATATATATATATATATATATATATATATATATATTATATAGTTTCAGCATAAGTGAGTATGTAAGTATGCATATTTGAATTAATCATATTAGATTTTTTAATTTTATTGTGTATCAATTATAAATTATTAAATAAAATGTACTTACTTACATTAGAAATTTTCGGAAGTTTGCGTCACGAATCTGGAACAAAAAATATATTCTCTATAATTTTTACTACAACAGTTTTCTAAACATATGATGGGTATTCAACATAAATCAAGTAAATATATCATCACGGCTTATTAACCACTTCTGGGTGTGTCAATCTGTTTTTATTCGCAGAATGTATATCTGTGATCTGTGCCGTAGAGACTCATTAAAAAATTCAATTACGAATTACCAGGTAGTGGCAATGGTACATGAATTTCCAAGAAGTACCTAACTATAAGAAATGTATATTTTGTAGTGACAGGTATATGTGCTGTCAATATTCCTTAATAAAAATATCAAATTTCATCAAAATTTACAATGGAAAATTAATATTAATATAAAATTATTAGGAGTCGATTCGGGTTCGGTGGTCGTTTGCGAGTCGATGCGAAAAGTTAAGTAAATAAAATTCACTAATATACTGTCTATGCAGTTTTACGTAAAATATTGTTTATATGTTATTTAATTTCAAACAGATCCCGAATTATCTTTTTTACAATCTTATAGGTAGTACAGATTTATTTAATTTTTTTTTCTTGTCTCTTATAAAGCTTGATGGTCCCTTATTTAAATAGTAGTAGTATTTTGTATAAAAATAAATGCAAATAGTTTCTTTTTCAGAATACAGCACAATCGCGGTAGTGCGAACAGAACAAATTCAGGTTTGTTCATATTATCGAACTGTTCACATCATCGAAGTTTAATAAGATTTAAGATAATATGGATAATAAAACAAGCACATTTATGAAATAAATATAAATAAATACATGCATTATGTGTACATACATTGTGTAAAAATTACACTCTTTGGAAATATGGCGTACGCAATAAATTATTGCTTTGTTGTGCAGAAATCTAAGATAAAATGAATTTTTCGCGAATATTTTTCACACATTATTTTGTTCAGCCCAAGTAATTAAAGTATCACAATCTCGAATTGCGTCGCTATGTCGGATGTTAGGTACCAATTGATCTTTCTGTGGGTTTTCATTTGTCATGCCTTTTTCCTCATTTTCATACATACCATCGCTGGATATAGGCTCATCGAAATTCTTATTAGATTTTTTTATATCCCTAACAGTATACTCAATCTAATTTAAAAGAAATGTGAAATTAAATAGAAACCAAATTTACCAGTATATTCAATTAATTAAACTCAGTTTTATTGTTTGTAAAAGTTGATTTGTGTTTGATAAGACGCCATTATCCTGTTGATGTAACTAACACTGCACATTACACTACTATCAACCTTTACGCTATTTCTACGATTTACAACTAAATAGGAGAAGTCCACAAGCAATGCATATACTGTATCCAAATTAACGAGACCTACGTTGTTTACGTTATAGTAGTCAATGTTAGAAATTATCTTGTTCAAACTACCGAGTAGTTCACACATTCGAGTGTTCACGTTAACGCGATTGTACTGTAATGCATAAAGATGTGTGACAATGTTTATTCCTACGACCTCCCTATACAGGGTGTTTCTCGGTTATGGGATACCTCGATTATTTTCTTTATTATTGGAAATAGAAGAAAATCATTCTAATAAAAGTTGTAGTAGATGAAGGGGTACATTCATTTATAGAAAAAAAATAACCAGTGTTTCTCAAACTATAACATAAAGTTTTATATTTTTAAATGGGATGGTACTTTTTTGGCCGATTCGATTGAATATTTTTTCTAAGTTCAACCATGTAATAATTTTTTATCCTTACATAACAAAAATATAGAGAAATATTCAATTAAAATTTAAATAATTTATTTTTATATTTATCTTTCTGTTGGATATGCAGGAAAAACAAAAACTACTATCTGTTAATTTGAATTATAAATAAATATATTAGCACGGAATATTACCCATTTGGTAATGTAGTGCATAATTCCTATTCTTGCTATTTATATACTCGTAGTTATAAACAAATATTTGTTTTGTTTTAATTTAAGCTCAATTAAATAAAATGTATTTATTTTTCATTTGCATTTTTCTCAATATTTTTGTTATGTAAGAATATAAAATGATTACCTGGTTGAATTCAGAAATAAATACTATATCGAATGAGCCTAAAAATATATAGCATCTTATTTAAAAAATCTGATGTAGTCAACACATGACCTCCCGTCAATTCCATGTTTGAAATAGCAATGAACTTTAAGTAAAGTATCACTTCCGGTTGATCGTTCGTAAACAAATTCTAATTTGTTGTTCCAATAAATAGAAAAGTCTGCAATACAAACTTTGGATTACATTTTATTATGTTTTTCCTCGAAAATCTGTTAAGAGCTCCAAATTCAGTACTACTTCCGGTTTTTCATATAGGTATAGTCAAAATCTAATGTTGTTTCAAATTATACATGTGTTTTAAATACCAAATTTCAGAAGTGTTAGATCATGCCTTAATATATGTTTTCAAGAAAATCCATTTTAGAAAACATCTAATATGTCGTTCTCATTAATATAAAAGTCTTAAATACCAAATTTTAAAATTTTTGGATTGTATCAATTTATTTTTCACAAAAATCTGTTCAGAGCTTCAAGTAAAGTATCACTTCCGATATATAAATTTTAGAAAAAATCTAACATGTCATTCATATTAATATAAAAGTCTTAAATACCAAATTTGAAAAGTTTTCGATTGTATCAATATATTTTTGACGAAAATCTGTTCAGAACTTCAAATAAAGTGCCACTTCCGGTTTATCAATTGTATCCAAAATATGTTGTTCCCCTTCATATAAAAGTCGCAAATACTAAATTTGACAAGTTTTGGAGTATATCATAATATATTTTTCACGAGAATCTGTTCAGAGCTTCAAGTAAAGTATCACTTCTGGCTGATTATTTTTATTATGTTGTTTCCCATGATATAGAAGTCTTAAATACTAAAATTGAAAAGTTTCGGATTATATTTTAATATAGTTTTTCATTAAAAACTGTTATGGGCTTCAAGTAAAGTATCACTTCTATTTATCCAATTTTACCCAAAATCTAATCAACTCGTTATATGAATGCAAGAAGCTTAAATACGGATAATAGATATATTTGGAAGTTTGTTATAAGAATTTTCATGGATGAAAAAATCGTCACACACACACGCACACGCACGCGCACACGCACGCGCACACGCACGCACGCACGCACACACACACACATCATTGTAAAAATAGTAAAAACACGTTGTAAGGATCCTAATTCGTGCTTATTTACTGAAAACTCACCATCGAATTTTTGGCACGATTACATTACCTACCTTACTTACGGTATGACGGGAGGTAAAAATGTAACTTTACGTTATAGTTCGAGAACCACTGGTTAATTTTTTTTTCTTCAACAATTTTTGTCGCCTCTATCTAGTACAATTTTTATTTGAATGATTTTCTTCTATTAACAATAATAAAGAAAATAATCCTGATGTCCCATATCCGAGAAACAGCCTGTATGTTAAATTTTGTATTACGGCAAAGATTGCTCTACATTGTAGCATATTAATATGTATCAAGCTCATGCTTACTCTTACACAAACATTTTATTTTAATTAATAATTCCCCAAATGACCTGGACAAACTTAAAGGTACATTAGCATTAGGTCACACGTAAATCAGTATCGAATAAAAAGCATCTTTTGTACAACTTCCACTGATAATTCCCAAGGACATGAACATCGAAAATAATTTAAAATACAGAATCATCTCACAACACGCTTTCCTTCAATGTGTTCTATTTAAAATTCACATTCTTTGCTGCTTATTTATTCCCTACATTCTCTTACACGCTTCTTACACTGAAACAGTTTTACGTAGCAATGTTTCCCGTTGTTGGTGAGTTATAAGCCGAGTGTTACATGCATCACATACCGACATATCGTACACAGTGTGTGGGCTGAATACGAGTGTTCTCTCAGCAAAGACCTATTGTGTTTTAATGTATTTACCCTGTAATTTGCGATTTGTATATATACTGTACTGCTACACTACAACTGCAAGCTGTAGTAATTGTAATGTTGCAATGCTAAAGTTCATGTGGATATTCAAATGTGCGATTGGATTGGTGAGATTATATCAGGAGAGGAGAGCTTGTTTAGAGCAGAGCAAATAAGTTATGTTTACAGAATAATTCTTTGGTACTACTTTAGCACGAGGTCTAGCATTTTTTAAGGCCAAGTTTTTAAGCATTATGTATGTTCATTATAATTTCATTATATCTAAACATAACTTAAGGTGGGCATATCATGACAGTCTCATAGACTACGTTTATCTCGACGTTTGAAGCCGCTTGAATTTAGTAAATCCCTTTTCAATCTTCGAAATAAACGATCGAGATTAATATATGAAGCCGCTTGAAAATGACAAGTCAAGTCTATAAAATAACAGGCTTGGACTTACGAAGCGGCTTGACTTCTGTCGAAATAAACAGTGAAGCTTCAAATAATGTAACTACGCATGCGCACATCCGCAATATGTTGCAGTGTTACTAAATTCATATCATTTGTTGGTTGTTTGCATTTTACCTCATTTTATAAAAGTCGCGACATAAAAATTAGTAAAATTGTCGAAAAGCGAAATATTTGGAGTGATGTAGAAATAAATGTTTTTTTAATGTTTTTGTAAGACAAACAAATAACAACATGTCAATTTTTAGATTTTGGGGTTATATATCCAGGATGAAATTAGATCATATACCTCTCGCTGTCTGTCTGCATAATCGAGTATTTACCTATCTTTTTTTAGTCGATACGAATTTAAAGAAGATTGAAAATAACTCAATCCTATTTTCAATCCGCTGAGATAAACGAATAGGATTTTTCTAGTCATAATATACTTGAAGCCGCTTGAATTATCGAGATAAACGTAGTCATACACAAACTTTGCCAAGTAAAAGAATTCATAAAAATAGATAATCTAAATTTTTAATAATATAGGGTTATTAAGAAAATTAAATTGTTGTGTAAATAAAAACAATAATTATATTTAAGAAAAATATATAACTGTATTAATAAATGCAAAAATTTCATCGAAAATCACATATTTTCCGTCTT
>OY720451.1:47278115-47388115 GCA_963082715.1 Harpalus rubripes | reverse complement strand
ATACATACATACATACATACATACATACATACATACATACATACATACATACATACATACATACATACATACATACATACATACATACATACATACATACATACATACATACATACATACATACATACATACATACATACATACATACATACATACATACATACATACATACATACATACATACATACATACATACATACATACATACATACATACATACATACATACATACATACATACATACATACATACATACATACATACATACATACATACATACATACATACATACATACATACATACATACATACATACATACATACATACATACATACATACATACATACATACATACATACATACATACATACATACATACATACATACATACATACATACATACATACATACATACATACATACATACATACATACATACATACATACATACATACATACATACATACATACATACATACATACATACATACATACATACATACATACATACATACATACATACATACATACATACATACATACATACATACATACATACATACATACATACATACATACATACATACATACATACATACATACATACATACATACATACATACATACATACATACATACATACATACATACATACATACATACATACATACATACATACATACATACATACATACATACATACATACATACATACATACATACATACATACATACATACATACATACATACATACATACATACATACATACATACATACATACATACATACATACATACATACATACATACATACATACATACATACATACATACATACATACATACATACATACATACATACATACATACATACATACATACATACATACATACATACATACATACATACATACATACATACATACATACATACATACATACATACATACATACATACATACATACATACATACATACATACATACATACATACATACATACATACATACATACATACATACATACATACATACATACATACATACATACATACATACATACATACATACATACATACATACATACATACATACATACATACATACATACATACATACATACATACATACATACATACATACATACATACATACATACATACATACATACATACATACATACATACATACATACATACATACATACATACATACATACATACATACATACATACATACATACATACATACATACATACATACATACATACATACATACATACATACATACATACATACATACATACATACATACATACATACATACATACATACATACATACATACATACATACATACATACATACATACATACATACATACATACATACATACATACATACATACATACATACATACATACATACATACATACATACATACATACATACATACATACATACATACATACATACATACATACATACATACATACATACATACATACATACATACATACATACATACATACATACATACATACATACATACATACATACATACATACATACATACATACATACATACATACATACATACATACATACATACATACATACATACATACATACATACATACATACATACATACATACATACATACATACATACATACATACATACATACATACATACATACATACATACATACATACATACATACATACATACATACATACATACATACATACATACATACATACATACATACATACATACATACATACATACATACATACATACATACATACATACATACATACATACATACATACATACATACATACATACATACATACATACATACATACATACATACATACATACATACATACATACATACATACATACATACATACATACATACATACATACATACATACATACATACATACATACATACATACATACATACATACATACATACATACATACATACATACATACATACATACATACATACATACATACATACATACATACATACATACATACATACATACATACATACATACATACATACATACATACATACATACATACATACATACATACATACATACATACATACATACATACATACATACATACATACATACATATAGACGTCATCGTAAAATTAGTAAAATCGCATTCTAGGGACCCTAAAACGTGCTTATTCATTAAAAACTCATCATCTAATTTTTTGACCAAAGACAATACCTTCCTTACCTAAAGTAAGATAAAAAATGAGTACGTAAATTTAATGTTATCTAAACGTACTCAGTTTGTACAACCAAACATGGTAAGACGAGAAATGTCACATTTATTGGGCAGCAAAAAAAATACAATCATTCGATTTTTGTGTTTCATGATTAGGTAGATAAAATTCTAAATCATCCCTATATTTTGTCTCATACTCTTGTCAAGGTCCTAAGTGTTATTACCAAAAAAGCGATAATAAGTTTCCAATGCACGATAATTGCTTCTACTCTTTAATCATGTAGTAAAATTTGTTTACGAATACTATTATAAAAGTAATGAAAGTCCTCATATGGAGTGTTTTAGTATTTATGACATGTCAGTCTAAATTAGCTCAATTTTATCGCGGTTAAATCCTTTACACAAAATCTAATTGAGTGTTACAAATCTGCTTTCCCTTGGTGTCCAGCCTGTCATGTTCGGGTATATGTGTGCCCGGGTTTCCGCGTGTATATGTGTGTAAGGGGTAGAAAAATAAATGAAAATGAATTCTCTGCATGACACCGGACACGGAAAAGAAGGGTTGTAACGCGAGATGATTTAAACGGTAAGAGTTAATTGGCGCTTAAGTGTTAAGCACTTTATATGATACATGTTTACTCACCCACGCACAACGCATACATATTTAATTAGAAAATGCTTTTTTACCTTTTAAATATTATACATTCCACTGATTACAGAAAGTAGTAGTTTAATAATTACTAAGCTGATTTCAATTTAGCTATACCGGGTGTAATCATACTTCCGGAAAAAAATGAAAGGGCATTTAATACTGACCAAAATATACTTGAAGCTGCTGGAATTGTCGAGATAAAAGTAGTCATAGACAAAATTTCGTTCAATCACTATCATTGTCAATTTTCTTCGATTCTAATACTAAATAACCTCTTTCTCGGAAAGAGTTGAAGATCGGACACTTTTTTACTCATTTTGGTCAGTGCTATATGCCCTTTCATTACCCCCCCCCCCCCGAACCAAATTTTGTTGTAAATCTTGCAAGTAGCAACATTTTAATAGGGTATATAATTTTGACCAAATTTAGAGAAAATAATATTTTATTAATAAAGAGATCCATAAGTATTTTTCTATATTTTGCGTTCATAATGAAGTCATTACGATACGCAATTGAGTATCGTAATGACCTTTATTTCGATATGCATTTTTTTGTTTTAGACGGTTGGTACTAGATGACGTTTCTTTAACGCATTTTTACCTAATTTATTTTTAGTTAACTGACAATTCATTTTAATAATATAATGTCGAAATTATTATTATTATTTTTTATTTAGGGAAGATTATTTACATGAAAATGTACAAATGGTTACAAATATAATCACAAATTGAGTAAGTAAATGTTATTGTAGAAGGCGCAAAATATAAAAAATAGTATAAAGAACTCATTTTATAAGATTTTCTTTCGCACTTGTCAATTAGAAAACTCGCTAACGCTCGTTTTCTAAATTTTGACGCGTGCGAAAAAAACATGTCTTATAAAACACGTTCTTTAATATACTATTTTAATTTGTTAAATATTACCTATTGGTTTAGAAAAAACCGGTATTAAAAATTCTGTTACTTTTGGGAAATAATACAAAGAAGCGAAAGCAAAAGATATAGTGTAGATCTAATCTCTTGCTCTCAAGTTCTAATGCCGTTTTGCTCAAATCTATTTTATTAAAACAATTTTAGTGGATAACCATAGATACCACATATGTACTATCATGGTGTATAAATATAGAAGGTGGGTCAACTCATTAAAAATATCCGTGTTTAAGAAGTTGGCATCCGCCAGATGTCTCAGAGTAGCGTGTAAAGTTAGAAATGTTTCCGACACATAGGTAACTGTCATCTATCAATTTAAATTGAAATTGACATATGTTAATTAATTTTATGTAAATATTCGATAAAATGTACAAATATCAAAAATACTGTTTTATTGAAGGTTGTAGATCAGCAATAACATCTAGTAAAGAAACAATTCCGATTTACTATTTTTCGAAAAACATGTGAATGCCTGGCGGAAAGTTGTATCCTCTCCAGCTAATAAAATTATTGGTACTAAAGATGGTATTTGCCAAAAGAAAATCTGCAGATGTACGTATTTTAATTATTTAAATATAACATCATGGCTTATTACCCATTTTTGCGTGTACCAATCACCTTTTATTTGCAGGTTTCGGTAATGACGATGTATGATATAATTGTAGTTGAAAACGTTTACAAAGCGTTACCTCACGAGCTCTCAAAGCTGCCATGGGAGTCTCTTTTGTGATATTTGATTTTATTTTAAATTTTAAGTTTGGTGTCCGTCGGAATCGAACGCTGTCCGTCCCAAACACAACCAATCACCTAACGCACACAGCTACGCGAGCCCTTTAAAATTACAAGCGAAATATCTTAATCAAATTTGTGACATTTAGATTTTCATTGGGCGCTTTTCATTTAGCGACACAAGTCGACAGAAATTGACGTGAGTCGACGTATGTGCTTTCGATTTGTTTTGTGACGCTGTGAGGCGGCGACGCAAGTCGACTCCTACTGACTACAAATCTGAAGAGTCGAGGAGAGTTTGCGCTATTGAAAAAAATATACGAAAGAGGGCATACGTTTGACGAATTGAATTGGTTGTCATTATTGTAATTTTTATAAAAATATGGACCTCAAAATGAAGGTAAATAAATTTAAATAATTTTTACTTTTTTTGTAAATTCTATTATATTTAACATTTTGGAAAAAAGAAGAGTAATGAAAGCAAACATATATGTTAGGTTAGGTTTCCTACATTTTAAATAGCTAAATCATTTTAAATATTTTAAATTCGTCGGCATCAAATGACACTTGATTAATATACATAAAGATCAACAGAGGACACTACTGCGGACATTTACTCCCGTTCCATTAACAACATGGAGTTAACGTAAGTTGACACACGTCGACTCATAAGTCGTGTAAATGGAAAGCACCCATTGTCATTTTATTTGTCATTTTAGTTCTAGAATGTTATGTGGTAAATTACATTGTATAGATGCGCTACATGTAAGGTTAGAATGTCGGCCTACTGATCGTCGACATCAATCTGTCAACAAAAATTGATGAGTTGTCACACCTTCTATATTTATACACCGTGGTACTATGTGCCATATTGCTGAACAATTGTCAAAACTTATGTGTCAAACGTTACTAACATAAAAAAAATGTATTATGGAACAAAATTATATTTTCCATTTCAGTAAGATACGGTCAACGGAAAAAAGGTTACAACTAACAAGTGTGTTAATTGGTGATTAATGACGTCAACAATTAATCGCCCTCATTAACACATTTTATAGTTAAATAACTAATTCTGATCAATATTTGGAAGTATAGAAATTTAATAAAATAATTAATAAAGAACTGCGTATACTCGTATTACGAGTACAGTCCAAGTTTTGATTGCCACTGACACGATTTCGTTGTTTATCTCATGTCCTATGACATTTTTCCATTTCCATACAAACGCACGTAGTTTCTGCCTGAAGTGACATCATAAATTCAATCGAGTATTATTTATATTCATTGTTTAAATAGAATACTCGTAGAATAGGTTTGTGATAGAGATAGTAATGCTGTGATGTAGATGTTAAGGGCAATAAAAACCGGAAAATTTTAGAAACCAATAACTTATTAAATCTAGTTTTAATATAAATAACCAATATTCTAATTTATGGTGGCGGTGACAGTGGACCCCATTATTCTTCACTATACATTCCTTCCGACGCACATTACGTTCACTGCATCTTCTCTTTCTATTAGGAAACTTTTCTCTCCTCTCCATTTATACGCCGCAAGTGAACACCCTGAATTTCACCAACATATACGAGTATGTCTCACTATAATAGTTCACTCGCTACTCCCTCCGAAAAGCCAAACCATGAGCTACTTGTAGAATAAATAGTTACCCATATTTTTAAATCTTCTTTCGTTGTTCTTCTTTTAGTGAAAGGGTTTTTCTTCATCGTGATATATGAATTTAAATCCGGTGTAAAATGCATAATTCGCACATCTTTCTTGTGTAATTATCAGTTCTCAAACATGAGTCATACTGGTACTGGGGTTTGGTTTATTTAAATATCTGGGTCAATACGACTCGTGTAGGGGGTGGTGTGTATTTTATTACGACTTAACATAGACATCCGTTGTTTTTTCCTCGAATATAATGCATCAGATAAGGCTAGCGGTACAACATGCAACGGGCACAGTATGTATGGCTACATGCCAACAGCTAGTTATGTTACATTCAAAGAAAAGATACATACACACCGGAAAGGAATGAAGACATTTAGTCCTAATTCACACAAGAAAATAACTTTAGTTTTTTTTTATTATAAAATATCTACATTGGTGTTTAACTTACTATACTTCAAATTATACAGGGTGTTCCGCGACTCGACCGACAAACTTATACCATATATTCCGGTGGTCATTATGATCAAAAAATGTTATATGACCTATAGGTGAATTCCTCTTTGTTTCGGAGATATCCAAGGAATTTAAAAAAAATGATAAAAGAATATTTATTCATCAATGGATAGCTAATTAACACCAAATTACAGCAACTGTTCAGAATGAGAACCACCATTTTTACCTTCCGTCACCTTTAGGTAAGGAAGGTATTGTCTTTGGTCAAAAAATTCGGTAGTGAGTTTTTGATGAATAAGCACGTTTTAGGGTCCCTAGAATACGATTTTACTATTTTTACGATGATGTCTGTATGTGTGTGTGTGTGTATGTATGTGTGTCTGTGTGTGTGTGTGTGTGTGTGTGTGTGTGTGTGTGTAACAAAATTTTCGTCTGCGAAAACTCTTATACTACAATTCTGAAAATTATAATTCTTTCGTATTTGTCTTCGTTACATCCATGTGAAGAGCTGATTAGATTTTGGTTAGAATTGGACAACCGGAAGTACCCTTATTTGAAGATTTTAACAGTTTTTCTTGAAAAAACTATGTTAAATATCATTTTTTCACATTTAATGTTATTATAAATATTAAAGAATATTTTATTCTCTATACGATTTGACTGCATTTTATACTTAATATTAAATGGATATAGAGTTAATAAATTATAAAGAAATTAAATTTCATGAAGTAGCCATAGCTATGGAAACAGCTACTATATTAAGAAAATTTTGATTGAAAGTTGTCAGTGTCAAGTGAAATTGACATAGTGTGTTTGTCATAATTTTACTGGAAATATAGCATCTTTTGATATAAATTGTATGGAATTTGCATAAAATATATGCAACTGCCGGAAGGTAAAGTACAAGAAATATAATCTTTAGCAATAAGGAACTTTCTGTATGAAATTTGTACAAAATACATAGAACTGACGGAAGGTAATGTGCTGGCCACATCAGATTTTTTAAACATACAGCTATCCTTCGAGTCATAGAATGTTGCCAGTTAATTACTGCCAATTCATTCTTTAGAGAATTAGAAGCTTCAACTATAGGGTCAGTCAACTCTTCGCGTGTATCTGGTTTACCATTACTATACACACGAGATTTGAGACAACCCCACAGAAAAATGTCTAAAGGCTATAAGTCAGGTGACTGAGCTGGCCAATGCACAGGACCATCTCCGGCATAATGGCTTAAATTAATAAGACAGCACAAAAATCATTCATTTGTCAAACATACGTTAATTCGTCAAAACTAACTCAATTATCATTTTTTTTTTAAATTCTTTCGATATCTCCGAAACAAAGAGGAATTCACCTATAAGTCATATAACATTTTTTGATCCTAATGACCCCCGGAATGAAAGGTATAAGTTTGTCGGTCGGTTTTAAATCCAGCACTCTAGTAGATATTGCAAAGTTTTTTATTTACAATCGGTTACTAATATGACGATTTCTGACTTTTAAAAATTTGGAAAGTTAGTATTTATGGGTCAACTTTCCCAGCTATGCTCTTGTTATACTTTCCAAGGCGGGAAGATGCCACATCCCAACTTCCGGACTATTTCTTATTTCCACCCATAGAGATCAGTGATAGGTATTTACATGTATACAAAGCTTCTTTACATTTACTGAGTTTACATGCAGTTTTCAAACAGTTTTTAAAACGGTTTTAGTTTTGAAAACGCCTTATATACAGTGTCAAAACGGTTTCGAGTTGTCACAAACCGACACTAAATTTCATGGGTTTGACTTGAAAACTAGTTTCAAAACTACTCATGTAAACACTTAAAATTCAGTTTTGATATTGCGCATACGTACGTAGCATAACGTTTCTGTCGCTTTGTGTTATTTGGTGTTACTAACCTACAAATAAACTGACAGTTGTGTAGTTTTAGTGCGTAATGGTACAAAGTAGAAAAAATAATTGGAAAAATTGCAAAACGAAGAATTTTGAGTGAAGAGATTCTGTCGAAACTGTTTTCAGATCAATCTATAAACCTGTTTTGAAAATTGCATGTGAACAGTTTCGCATAATTATGACTGAAAACTGAAACAATTTTCAAAACTGCATGTAAACGTAGTATAAAAAGAAACGAATAAGATTTTAAATAATATAAATAAGTGTAGATAAATATGAAATCAAAATTTAAGGTTAAAAACAAACTGAAAGTTCATCAAATGAACAAGCTCAGACCATTCGTTTATTTATGTTAGGTTATTTATAATATTTAAATATTAATTACTCATTATTAATATCCGATTGTGAATAAAATAGTATACAAATCTCGGTGAAAAGTTTCATTATGTCTCCGGCTATAGCTAACCTCGGCGCTTCGCGCCTTAGCTATCTTCGCCCTCGACAGTAATGAAACACTTTCCATTAATAGTAATAATATATTATTACAAACTAAGTGCGGAAAAACATACTCGTAATAATGTACCGTTAAAAAATTCCCACAGGAAGAAAAAATACTGGATATTAGTACAGCCACGATTTGCGGGAAATAATATAGTAATATTTAACTTAATAATTTTTTTACACATTTGTATTGTTTTTGTATTATCCATATAGTATATTTTTCAATTTTCGACTGCCAGTAGCCAGTATTAAGGATAGATATATTGATATAAAAATGACAATAAATCATATAGAAGTAAACCTAAATTTACATTTTCAATTCCATTTTACATTTCTTAAGACATTTTCCGAAATTCTTTGTTGGCAATTCCGCAAAAATTTAAAAAAAATCGAGGAAAAGAATTCCGTTGATTTTTTCATATCATTAGATTTCGAGATTTGAAACAACTCTAGACATAAGCACTGTTTTAATAACGGGAACGCAGTGGATGACATCTTCTCACAAGAGTTATGCAAATATTTTTTTATAACGAATGAAATTATTAACAGTAAAAATTTAGTGTAGGTATCTAGACGAAACTTTGAGTTTTGATAAATGATGAATACAGATTGCCCTGGCGCACAGAAATTTATTTTGAAATTATTGGCGATTAGCCAGTAGTGTTGTGGATTTATTTTAATATACGAAAATCACGGACATACCAAATTAAAATTTTGTTTTGTTGTAGAACGTGTGGCCAAGCACCAAACTATTCTAAGCTAAAACTTTTCACAAATATTACAATGAGCCAGTTTCACACTTTTCAAAAAAATATAATAATAATAATTTGTTGATATTTTCAGTAATTAAATAAAAATATTGGCGCCAGAAACAGAAACAACCCTCCACTCCTGTGACGTCTAATTACTGCACGTTATTCATAGCCAATAGGAAAACAATTTGTTCATCACCTACGTTATTTATATAAATAAACGTAGGCGACAATTTGTCACAATGTTAAGCTGTATGGACTTTGATGTTATTTTCTGTTTCAAGTGACTTTTTCAAAATATGTGTTACACAAATTTCAATAATTAATTATTGTAAATATAAAATCCAGAAAACATCTAACGGATATTTCCTCATATTTTTAAATTTGAGGCTATATTTATAAACACCTAACTTATGCAATTTCTCGCTCTTGCATTTCTAAAATATTTAAACTTGAAAATATAAACAAACATAATTTACAATATGTCCGCTACAGTGTTTTGAATTTTTGAAATTAGTGACGTATGCGCTACTGAGATTTAAAAATAAAGCGTATTTAAAATAAAACTATATCTATAAAACAATATACACTGTGACCGATAATCTTTCAGGAAAAAAAAATAAAACAAAATACAAGATGATCTCATTTCAACAGTTAATTTCTGTAACATTCTGTTACCGTGAATGATTTAAAAGTATAAATAACTTATAAGAAATTGTGAAAGATTCATGGACCTCCGTAGGATTTAAACCCTGAACTCTCGTAAATCTAGTAGATGCTCTACCACCCGAGTTCTCTCGGAGAATACCTTCTATATCAGCAAGGGCAAATGAAAAATTCGCTGTCTTCAGTGGGACTTCTTAGCTTAGAGGGAAGAGCATCCCACTAGATATAGGAGAATCCTGGGTTTAAATATCAGTGAGATCCATGAATTTTTCACAAATTCTTATTCGTTGTTTATATTAAATTAAAAATGACTGGGTAATTCATATTCGATTTTATATTCTAACCATTAAAATTCGTAACAAATTGCCTGTTGTGACAGTCAAATCTACTATAATTTGTCAAGAAACTATAAACTATAGAGGTTTAACTTCTTATGAATGTAGTTATAACGAGGAATACATTTATAAAAATATCTTGTAACCACTATCCATACTTACGAACGAATTACTTTACTACATAATTTTGTTCACTTGCATATCATATATTATGTTCCATATACACAGTGTAATGTATGTACCTACTAGTCGTGTGTAATTCTCTCACACATCAATATCGGTGGACTAGGGTGCAGGGGCAGTGAAGTGTTTCTGCTGCCCTGTAGACTGTAGCAGGAGTGTATATGCCCGAAGCACATAGGGTGCGTAACGCACGAGAACTTCTGTTGCTGCCTTCTGCCTCCTGCCCTTAACTAGCCGTGCGTGAGCCTAACGTATGTGACCAGAAATCCACAAAATGTTAATGGAGGAATTGTCACACTATGTTCGATATGTGATGTAGTCAATTCCATATATGAACGCAGAGTGATTGGTTGATAATTATTATTAGTTCTTCTCAATGAGAGTACCCATTCCATAAAAATATAACAATAGGTTTATCAAATTATACAAGTGGTTACAAATAATATACATTTTTTCAGAGAAACACAAAAGTTGCCCAGCATTTATGGATATATTTAGTCGCGAGAATAAGAAAATTTGCAATTATTGCAATAATTATGAATAGCAAAGATGATCTTAATATTTAATCTTTGCCTGATTAAAATAATATTATAAGTTGGGTACCCAAAATAGGGTCAACTGTGACCCGAATTTTTTGCATATTTTGTTATTAATGTGACAATATTTATTAATGTTTTACTTTTATTATATTTATTAAATTTCCTTTATTAATAGTTATGCAAATTGGTATTTGTTTAATAATTAAACCGAATATTAAAAACGTACATAATTATAAAATAAAACATTATTGTTTTTAATCTAAATTAAACATTTTAAATAATTAATATAAGTAAACAATATATTTCAAAGGTTACTCTCTATTTCCATCTTTCAGCAATATAAACAAATTATTTATTTTTTCTATTTCTGTATTCTTAAGAGTCTATAAAAGCACTGTTTATCACTGAAAACACGACGTTTAGAAGATCTATAAACGTACTGTTTTTGGGGCCTTTCGTATTCTAGAGGTGGTAGTCATGACAGATGAATTACATATAACCTCAAAATGGTAAATTGTTTATGTTGAAATACTACTTGTAATTATTGATTTTTCTATCTCCAGGTGATAGAACTAGAAAGAATAGAAATTTATAGCTATAGCTGTGTTAGTTCAGAACGAAGAATGTGTGAAGTTAAAATCTTTCAATTAAAAAATTATGAAACAAGAAACAATGCGCTCCGATTTGCTTTGACAAAACAATTTAAACGGTAAGTTTTATTTATTACAATTTAATTTTATGGTAATATTGCAGTTTTCAGCTGATTGTATTGTTATAACAGGCAGGTTTTGAAATGTATGGTGCACGTTACTTGAAATGTTGACACTGTTAACTCAATTTGTGGCTACTTACAAGTAAATATGAAAATTTGACGATCCATGATTTACAGTTCCACGTCGAGGCGAACTGTCGAATATTACATTTTTAAATAGGATTTAGACATAAGTGCCATATACAAATACAACATATGTTTTATCTGCAACTGAGCAGTCGATGTGTTGTCAAAATGGTGGAATGTAAAAGTGTAGATCAATAAATTGTTCATTAATGGATTTCATTATATAAAGAGTTTTATTTATGATAATAACTAACACGAACCAGCGATCCCGATTCGTTATTTGATAAATTTACCTTTATTACAAGATATGTCAAATCAGGTGGTTCAATAATAAACTAGTGGAGTACATTGTAAGTATTGGTTTTCCTCTTCCATAATTTTATAATGCTTGATACAATGTTTTAATGTAAACAATCAGTCAGAATCACACAATACCCAAACTGTCAAAATGTAAAATTTCAAATGTTAGCGGGAAGCGCTACCAACATAACTGACAGAAAAAAACCAAGATATATTTTTGACAAGTCCTTTTTAAAAAATTTAATTGTAAAATTACCTCAATACAAAAAATAGTATAAAAACATGTATCATAAGGCTTGTTAACGCACTCGTCCTTTGTAAACCTCGCCTAGCGGATCGTTTTCAGATTGCCTTATGATACTTGTGTTTTAATGTACTATTATATCTTTATTTTACTATGGTTATTATATGATAATATTGAATACCAAAATCAAGTCATCAATACTTTTTAAACTCCTATAAACGAAAATTATGTATAACAAAATATTAATATATTTTAGAAGAATTCTCACCAGGAATTGTTAGTAATATTTCTATTATGAGAGTTATTAACAAAAAACCCGAAATTAGGTCAGTCGTAACCCGATTTTGGTCAGGCAAGGATTAGTTAAGAGCAAACATAAAGCAAACTGCCGAAAAGTAGAGTTTGACAATGATCTCACAAATAATTCGCGTCTTGTAAGAGAATGGCTATTGTATATAAATAAATATATCATCGTGGCATATTACCCATTGCTGGGTGTGCCAATCTGCTTTGTACGCAGATTTCGGTAATGATGATGACATATTTGTACCGTGCGGGCGTTTACCAGGCGTCACCTCACGGGCACTCATTGATGACGTGGAGAATGCACCACAGGGGTCAATTTTAAATGGCACAATATATATATATATATATATATATATATATATATATATATATATATATATATAAAATAAAAATTATATTAAATAAAAATATTTAACCTTACTCGCGTTTATTAATTTATTAACTACATGGTATCAGAGCGTATTTGAAGGTAGTTGAAAAAATCTGATGTGGCCAGCACATTACCTTCCGTCAGTTCTATGTATTTTGTACAAATTTCATACAGAAAGTTCCTTATTGCTAAAGATTATATTTCTTGTACTTTACCTTCCGGCAGTTGCATATATTTTATGCAAATTCCATACAATTTATATCAAAAGATGCTATATTTCCAGTAAAATTATGACAAACACACTATGTCAATTTCACTTGACACTGACAACTTTCAATCAAAATTTTCTTAATATAGTAGCTGTTTCCATAGCTATGGCTACTTCATGAAATTTAATTTCTTTATAATTTATTAACTCTATATCCATTTAATATTAAGTATAAAATGCAGTCAAATCGTATAGAGAATAAAATATTCTTTAATATTTATAATAACATTAAATGTGAAAAAATGATATTTAACATAGTTTTTTCAAGAAAAACTGTTAAAATCTTCAAATAAGGGTACTTCCGGTTGTCCAATTCTAACCAAAATCTAATCAGCTCTTCACATGGATGTAACGAAGACAAATACGAAAGAATTATAATTTTCAGAATTGTAGTATAAGAGTTATCGCAGACGAAAATTTTGTTACACACACACACACACACACACACACACACAGACACACATACATACACACACACACACATACAGACATCATCGTAAAAATAGTAAAATCGTATTCTAGGGACCCTAAAACGTGCTTATTCATCAAAAACTCACTACCGAATTTTTTGACCAAAGACAATACCTTCCTTACCTAAAGGTGACGGAAGGTAAAAAATTGAAAAAAATGTCGAGTAAGTGCTGAATATTGAGAAACATTGAATCTAACATTATTTTAGTTGGCTATGAAATATTGATAAATGATTAAATGTCAAAAGTAAGAAGGTATTGTTCACATTACTAGTAAGATTCAGTACGAACTCATCCAAAATTATCTTTATTAAGACGATCTCTCCAATTCGGCATCAGCAAATCACACATTCAAAGAATTTTGAAAGATAATAAGTATTACTTTTAACATTTAATCATTTGGAATATTTCATAGCCAACTAAAATAATGTTAAATTCAATGTAATAACTGTATTATTAGAAGGACATAAGGAAATAAGAAAAAAAAGATAATAAAATAACTTTGCATTAATTAAAATTTTAATAACTGAAACATGTGTTTTAAATCAACCAAAAATTTTTCTTCCCTTTGCATTTTTTCGAAAAATCAAAAATAATATTTTTTTACCTCTTGTAAACTCAATCCGGGGACATACTGTATTAAAGAGTTAAAAAATAAATTATAAGAAGAATAGCAGAATACAAGTATAACGCCATTGGTGACTAAAATTTTGGTGGATTCAATTTACAGTGGATGTTATAAACATAAATATAATTTATAATTAATGTTTTAGTTATCGTTCGGATACTTTATTTGTCATGAAATTATGAATACTTTCAATGTTTACCCCATAAAATAAATAAAATAACTATATTAATTGTTTATTCTTTTTTATGTTTAATAAGAAATATGTATGCTGTCTCGAATTACGAACGAACTGTTTATAATAATAGCGTTATTATGAAGCGAACTTTTATATTATATGCTAATGAAGTTAATTATTGTTGTACGGAGACATTTTTGGATCAATGTGGATCGCAAAATATTGAATGTGCTGTTATTTTTTAAATCGTCCTCCTACATTCCTTTATATTACCGACACCCAGTAGTGCAGTGGACAACGTATCCCGGGTAGGGTACTGATGTTTATACATGTCCCTTTCATCATCTTATCGTCAACAATACAACGTGAATAAAGGAAATGTTATAAAATACAAAGGAAATAGATGACTCACCCCCATCAGTACATCAAATTGTAATAACTTTAATAAGTTGAAATACAATAAAGATTGCTATTACATTCCTTTTATATAAGTGTTGTTTTTGAACAGTATTCATCAACAATTTCCATTCCTTCTTGTCTTTGTTTTCTTACTATTTGGGTACCGCTGTGTGTATAATGGACCGGCCACACATTTGAAGGAGAATGTGTATTTGTCTTACTCCCACTCCAATTTCTTCCCCTACAACCCTTGCCTTTCCTTGCACGTGTTCCTATTTCTTGCTATACCCTCACGCTAATGTATCTATCTCTCTCTAGCACACATTATCGCCCATGGCACTCAGATTTCTCCGGATTTTTTTGATGTGGATTCCAGGTCAATTAGTAGTAGGAGGAGGAGATTTTTACTTATAAATAAAAATATATTATATTACTATGGCTTAATGCCAATTTGTGGGGGTTCCAGTTAGCTTCATTTAGGGTCGCTTTTACAACCTCTGGTCAAAGTTTCGGTTTCTGCAACCATAGGATAACCGTCAATCAAAAGAATCTATTGTTATGGAGACCAAAAGTTAACCGTCGGATAACAACGGGTTATTTTTGATTGGCGGTTGGAAGCTATCTTACAGTTAGAAACCGAAACTTTGACCGGAGGTGGTAAAAGCGGCTTACCTTACAGGAAAAAAATGCTAACTTGTGTAGATGTGTAAAATAAGTAACCATGTGAAGCTATGCCCAAATATGTGTAATAGTGGCGACTATTACGTATTTGTAGCTTTCCGTTTAAATTGTTGTTTTGTGTTTTCTCAGGTTGAAATATTTATGAAGCAGAGGGTAAAGTTATATTTCGGAGAGTCAAATGTTACAAAAAGTCAAGGTTACAGCTTTTGTGCAGAACTGTGTGTTCTAAGAAGATGTCCGTTAGAAGGTGTCCCAGTAAACACCAAGAATTTTGTAAGAAGCTGTTTCGAGTTTTAGCTATGAAATGAGATGGAAAGTAAAGGTTTGACTCTAACTCTTCTATTTGGTTATTGTTTTTTTTGTTCTTCGTGCCTTTGAATCTTTGTCTTGATATTTCTGTGCGAAATATCCAATTAAATTGTACTGTGTATACGGCTCTCTCGTCGTGGTGTAATTTTGTATAACTGTGTGTTTTACCCATGTAAGTAGTTTGATTTTCTATTAGTCCTTGTGAATTGGAGATTAAGAACTAGAGAGTTTATATACCCAGATTCAATTGATCGCGTTGTAGTTTAATTTAATTTATATCATTTTATTGCTCGCGGAGTAGATATTATTAGAATTTATATAATCTTGTTATTGTTGGAAATACGTGTTTGTCTCTACCTCATACCCATTTCCAGCGTGTGTCTTAGTGTAATACAACACGTGAGTATCTATTGAGTATCTTAGTGACACTACCAAGTTTTGATTGATTTATATTACGCGTCTGTTTAACCGTTTTTGCCTATGTCCTTCTATCCGAGGACTCTTAAAATACGGATAGTGGTAGCAACAATTCCGCTACCTTTGATCTACATAATTTTGCATTAATAAAATTAGTGTTTTACTTTGGAGTCAAGTAAACTTTTTTATGTTCAGGTACTAAGTAGTGTAAATCCTATTCTAACTCGGTCACCATCTTTTGTTTTATAACAGAAGGTTGAAAAATTACTACCGTACCTGTTAAACATATATAAGTTTTATTCAAGCTTTGTACATAGTAAAAAATACGCCCGTGTTTAATTTTAGTGTATAATTTTTATACGTAGTGTAAACAATATTTTCCCGAATTACAAGTATGGTATGACTAGCGAATGAAAGTTGACATTTAAATTATTTTATGCATGTGGTTTCTTTTGAAACCCTAGAAAAGAATAGAATTGTTCGAAATATTCAGATATGAATTTTTTGCATGAACCCATTTAAATACTGGACTAGGAAAACACATAGAAATACATTATTATGTCTGGCTGAAAATAGTTGGCCGACTAGGATAAATGAATATCAAAACAGGGATGCGTTTAAAATATTTCAAACATTTTTCGTTTATGTTGATTATAACAAAATATTTTGATCTTTATACTATTTAGTATGGCAATTCTATGAAATAGAATTATTTTTAATTTCCTTTAACAGTAATTCAGACTCGAGGGTTGCTTACACCTGAGACGAACGAACTAGAATTTGCAATATTAATTTTTTTAAACACATCCCTGAATCCTGTTGCTAAGGTCATTTTAAATGCCTCCTGGTATTGACATTGAGTACAATTCTAATCTTATGTAACGGAATACATAACGATCAGTTTCCTTTCAAATCAAATATAGGGAAATGTTTTCAAAAGAAACCACATCTATTATCTATTAAATAATCTAAACATCAACTTTCATTCGCTGGTTATACTATAACTCTGTGGTACATTAAAATAAATAGTATTGTATTATTCACGACAGATAACTATTCAAGGTCATTTATGAAAAGTCTGATTTAATATTGCTTGCAGATAACTTCACTGCGTTTCGTACCCATAGGCGTGCAACGCGAAATATTTATGGATACATTTTAATAGAAAAAATAAATATACTTTATTTAAAAATTTTGCTTTGTTTTTAAACAATGCTTTTCTCAAAGTTTTATCTTCTTCACCTACTTTTTTGCGTAAAACAAATATATAGACTTGATGTAAACCATAAAATGATGATTTGATTTGAATCTGAACGTGACTGCGGGTAAACATTAGTACAGAAAGCAGTGTAGTAGATAAATATATGTCTGTAACTCTACGACATACGTCACTGCTATGTTTAGTGTATATCTGTCATACCACAAATTAAATACACATACGTCGAATAAACTTTCTCTCTCTAATACAAAATATTGATAAGCTACTGCTATAAAATTCTGTGTAATCTTTCTTCGAACAAATGATCTTTTATAGTCATTTTTCGTGAATAGTAGTATAGTGTTATTTTTTACTAAATAGCATGGATGTGTATACTAATACTAGAATCATAGAAACATCCCTCGTATAATCATAATTTCTAAAGAGACTAAAGTAATTGAATGAATCATAATTTAATATTTATTGACGTGTACAAGTAAGCGTAATAAATATATAGAATATATAAACATGCCTATATATGAAGGGGTGTTTAATAGTTAAAACAAACACTGTGTTATGCAAATATAAACCCTACGTTTACCTGCAACACATGAAATGATTGTATATTCTCTGTTTGCATTGCTCCAACAATCTTTGTTGGTTAATTGATCCATATGTAGTATACACAAAACAATACTCATGTGAATACATATGTACCGCGAGCATTTGACATATTAATTAACAGATTTACAGGCCTTTGTAAAGATACAATTACCCTGAGAATTAATAATTTAATCCGCAGATTTCCAACATATCACATAGTAGGTAAACGGTTAAATTCTTTAAACGAAGGTGATTCGCCTTTCAAGTGTAGCAAACGATATCTAAGTTTACGAGTATTAATATTAATTAGAGAAAAATAATGTGTCTCCCAACGATATTAGTAACATAGGTATATTGTTTGGAATGTTAGAAGTCCAGATTTTTATTTTTAATATGTAATTCACGGATTCATAAAATAAAATTACAAAATGAACAACACCTTATTTTTATGCTTATTATAAGAAAAATTGCCAATCATACTATGAATGGTTTTGAAATTGAAAGCTTTTTTGTTGCCTAAAAATTTGAATTTTTGAACAGGTTCGATTTTTGTCGCTGTATAAGTGACAATATATAAGTACCTATTTCATATAATTAAATAAATAAATAAATATATCATCACGGCATATTACCCATTGCTGGGTGTGCCAATCTGCGTTGTACACAGAATTCGGTAATGATGACATATTTGTACCGTGCGGACGTTTACCAGGCGTCACCTCACGGGCACTCATTGTTGGCGTGGAGAGTGTACCACAGGGATCAATTTTGCGCCATTTGAAATTTGAAATATTTGGCGTCGGTCAGGATCGAACCCGGTTCCCCAGATTCGCGACCAGACACTCAGGCATAAAATTAGTTCCATATGTGGCTTTACATTTTAACCATATCTGGAATTTGGGACAGTTGTATCATTTCTGGAACATTGGATTTGGCTCATAAAAATCATATAAAAAACCTTTTTTTAATTCTCACGGCGATTTCAAATCAAATAAAAACACATAAAAATGAATTCCATTAAAAAATTACTTTACATCTTTCAAAATCAGTCTAAAAAGTACTTATGGGTGTAGGTTCGAAAAAGTATATCTTTCCATTTAATGCGAATATTAGTCTGAACTTACTTTTGTACCGTAGAAGGCGTTTAACATCAGGTGTCAACTTACAGCCCGTATTTCTAGTTTGAAGATCGCAAATTAATAAATTACACAATAAATCAAAAAGTAGACCTTCTTAGATGTATACTAGTGTTTTGGAACCAATAGAAAGCACATCAATAAAAATATTAAATATTTTTCCTTTTTCCAAGATTTATTATTAGAGTGTCCATTCCTTCATCCTTGTCGCTAACCCTTTCTCTAGTGAAGAAACCACCCCTACACATGGAGTTCGAACCCTTGGAATCAATAATCCGCATAACTACCTCTGTTCTAAGGACTAGCGGTCCTGCTAACGAGCAGAACAATGCCAGGCCATCTGCACACACGCGCACGCATTCATATGTGGCCAGAAATTTAACCCTCTCGAGCCTTAGACTCCGAACGCCAAGGGAGAATAGAGCAGGAAAGGAGAAACTAAGATAGGAGGAGGAGATACATGGGTCATCCTTTAAACATACAGGAATGCTTGGAATTGGGAATACAAGCATATATGTAGCTAGTACCATATTATAGTAAAGCTGATATAACAATTAATATATAAGGATAAACCAAAGATATCCGTACACCTGACAATTACGGGAAAGCAATAAAAGAAATAAATCAGTATATATACAGGCTGTTTAAAAAATACTGTAAAAAAATTAAGGCCATATAGTACTGACCAAAATAAGTAAAAAAGCTTAATGAACATAGGACTGATCTTCAACTGTTTCCGAAACGAAAAATCAGAAAAAACTGACAAAGATAGTGATCGAACAAAATTTTGTCTGTCAGTAAATAGAATATAAAAACAATAAAATTTTATTTGAAAAATTTTTCTCAATTTTTAATAGCTACGAAGTTATTGAAAATTAAAAATTGGTCAAGGTCGCCACATGTAACATAGTACAATTATTTGATTTTTTTTTTAAAAAAAACAAAAGCACATCTAAGATGACCTCTGAAAGGTAAACAAAAAAATTCCATTTCATCAAAGTCGTAACTCTTATAGTTTTCGAGATAGCAGACGTAAACCCCGTAAAAACTCATCTTTCACTGCCTCAAATCACGGAAACTATGGAAGATCGGACCCATGTTTATTAAGCTTTTTTACTCATTTTGGTCAGTACTATATGAACTTAAATTTTTGAAACACCTGTATATTCGAAAGGAATATGTTAATTTTAATATTCTTTTCTTTCGGATTTTATTCATTATTACACAACATATGAAAATTGTATACAATATTTATTATCGTTTATAATCAAATATTTAGTAACAGGTCTAGATTTTGGTTAGGTTAAATTTAGTATTACTATGTAACCAGGACCATTGTCTCATTTGATACAACAGTCAAACATCAATGACGGTGCCCCCATTAGATCATTTGGTTAATAATCTCCCCAATTTATCACAGCAGAAAAGAAAAAGCGAAAGAATAAAAATAATAAAATATTTTGAATTTAATAATTTTTAATAAATTCAGTCAGTTAACGATGCTTGCACAGTAGAGTGTAACTTAAAAGGGGTCATGTCGAATTTTAACCGAGCCGCCCCTAAAGTGGTTCTAAATAAAATTTTAAAAAATCTGATTAATATTAATTGACCGTGCCTAAATGCACTTGATTTTTCCCATTTAAATAACATTGAGTTTTGGCACATTTTGGTACTTTATTTTTTCCGAGGTAATAAAGAGGTTTAAAAATCTACTCAATATTGGAATATATACTAGAATGACCCAAGAATATGGGGACAAAATTTGAATTCCCAACAATTATTATAAAGATAATTCTACAAGGGTAAACTATCACACAAAAGCCCAAAAAGATATACTCCATTCGAATTAAGAATAATGATTGGGACTCGGTCGTTCTACTATATATTACAATATTGAGTAGCTTCTTCAAACATCTTATTACCTCGGAGAAAAATTAAGTTCCAAAATGAGCCAAATGAGGGAGAATCAAGGCACAGTCAAATATTAATATTAAGCGGAATCATTGCCAGCAATTTTTTTTATTTATTTGAAGCCACTTTAGGGGCCGGCCCGGTTAAAATTCGACTCATTTTAAGATCCAACCTATTGAACACGACACCACTTTATTGAAAGCAAGACAACGAACGGCGCGAGTGAATGCGCTGCTTGGATTACATCAAACTTGTGACTATGTTGTGTTGTATGCTGCATGTACAAGCCCAGGCAGAGACAAACTAATTGTAATTGCTTGCGTTAAACGACGACAACCACTACCTTATTCGTTTATACATGGTCAATGACCAAGGCATCAGTCTAGTTAGCGGATAGTGGCATCGTAAGTTCGGTTGTGCATTTTATCATGGCAGTTGCTTCTCCACACTTAAGAGAATAGAAACATTTTTACGAAACACCATGGGCAAAAAAAAACTATCCGCGATGGCTATCAAAATCTGTTTTTTTTATTTTTTACCTTCCGTCACCTATAGTTAAAGAAGGTATTGTCTTTGGTCAAAAAAATCGATGAGTTTTTAATGAATAAGCACGTTATAGGTTCCCTAGAATGCGATTTTACTATTTTTACGACGATGTCTGTATGTATGGATGGATGTATGTATGCATGTGTGTGTGTGTGTGTCTGTGTGGCGATTTTTTCGGATCGTATAACTTCAATACCACCTTTCCAAAAATTATAATTTTTGCGTATTCCTTTTCTTTACATCCATATGAAGAACTGATTAGATTTTGATTACAATTGAAGATTTTAACAGTTTTTCTTGAAAAAACGGTGTTAAATATCATTTTTTCACATTTAATGTTATTATAAATATTAAAGAATATTTTATTCTCTATAAGATTTGATTACATTTTATACTTCATATTCAATGGATATGGAGTAATAAATTTATAAAGAATTTAAATTTCGTAAAGCAGCAAACTGTGCTATAACCATGGAAACATCTACTATATTAAGAAAATTCTGATTGACAAATGTCAGTGTCAAGTGCATTTGACAGTATGTTTGTGTTATAATTTTACTGGAAATATATAATCTCTTACAAAAAACTTTCTGTATGGAATTTGTGCAAAATACACAGATCTGACCACGATTTGACGGAAGGTAATGTGCGGGCCACATCAGATTTTTTAAATTTAAAACAAAAAAATTATATTGTAACAAATTTAAATTGACTAAATGTAACTGACTATTGCGTGGTAAGTTTATTTATATCTATTATAATAATTTTGTGTATTACTATTTATATACTTTTTTGTTAAAACTTTAAAATGGCCATAACCATGAACCGAAACGCCGTCCAATTGTAACTCGAACAATAAACAGTTACAATAACGCTTGAAGCTTATATCCAATAAAATTCTTCGAAACAACTCATCATTACATACTTTTTTGTTTAATGTTAAAATAAGGAATATCCTGACTAGATATTTCATTTTTGAAAGTAGTGGATTTATTCAAAATTCAAATAATTAAAAATAAAAAAAGAAATTCCTCACAATAGCCGGGTAACAATTAATGCTTTGAGAAAAGAAGGAAATAATCTGTGTCAGTAGCAAGATATGTTAATGCGTTAGTGTTTCATTAACTTAGACTAAACAATTATCAGGTGTACGTAGCCATATTTTTGGACGGTACTATATATAATATGTATACTCTTTACAAGTATCTTTTAATTAACAATCTATAAAAATATAAATTACATTTATGTAGAAAGTACTTAATTCGTATTTGTTGCATTATTCTCGGTAGTAACCATACATGTCATGTATCATATTATTTATATCTTTTTACCGTTGCAAATTAGAATGAAATATTGCAAATTAATATCAATTATAAGAACTATAATGCTGTCTTCCTACATGTTTTTAATAAATGATAATTGAATTTCAATTGATTAATAACAAACTGTAAATCAGCAAAAACACTACATATACTGCTTGTACAGTAAATCAGCTTTAATAAACCTATCTTCGCTTCCGAGAATAAAATGACGTGTATTCAACGTTAAACAAAAATTCCTATCAAATCATTTAAGCAGGAACTGTAATGTTATACTTATTTCAAAAAGAAAGAAACATCAAACAAAGAGTCAAGTTTTAAAGAGCAAAGGCAAAAGTAAGTTGGGTGAACACTGTCACCTACAACTAAAAAGCATTTAAGTTGAAATGAATCTGTATTAGAAAAACATGAAAAAGTAAGAAAATTTCTGTACTGTATTCGGTCTTAGCAAATACTCGAAATCTGTGTCATATATCATTTATTCTTACTTACAGTACTTGAAGGTAAGTAAGATCTTACAGATTTTTACTTACAATCTAAACTTACAAGAAATACCCTTTGCTCTCAAATTCGACAACAGAATGTAAGGTACACGTGTGTATCAAAACGTAAATTTTGCAAGAATAAATGCTGACTAAGATTTCAAGTATTTGGTAACATCTTTTATATGAAAATCTGTTTAAAAATGGAGTAGTCAATTCCAAATGTGAAGAAAAAGTTTCTATTATCGCTATTTAATGGTATCGTACTACAAAATACTTTCATGAAAAAAATTTAAAAACAAAAATGACACTTAAATTTCTTCCCATTTAAATGCTTCAATGGTATAAGTAAAAATTAAACTAGAACGACTTTGAAACTAATCAATTTTTGTTAATAAATATTTCTTTTATTATTATTTTGCTGCCTCGATTAGTTCATTTCGATGTTGGGGCTTACAGCAAGTAGTATGTAGTGTTTCCTTCAGAAACTGTCAACTGGGCGAAAGCGGCTGGGCGATGGTTAACCGGACGATGAACAATTGGGCGATAGCCAAGTGGGCGCTGGACACCTGGGCGATAAAATAATAGATGTGTGGAATTGTGCGTTATGTCAGTTTATGTTAAAGTTTGTTTAGGAAAATTAGAGTTTCACTGTTATCAACTCTTTTCCTGTTGCAAGAAATCCACAAAATTGTTTGTCTGCTAAGCATGCAAATTTTTTATCTCCCAGATAACCATCTTTCCCTAAAACATCGTCCAATTGACCAAAGCCCAGTGTGACTCACCCAGCAGTAGAGTTTGCTTAGTGGTCACTCATCCAAGTATGACCTAACTACTGGCACGCTGCCCGGTCATGTTTCTCTCTGTTGTGGTATAAGGGTTGTTTTGTTTTAAACCTGTTTTTTTATTTGTTGTTATTTTGGACGTGTTTGCAATAGTTTGATTTAGTAATACCTATTTTACTTAGGGCCGCTTTTACCTCCTCCGGTCAAAGTTTCGGTTTCAGAAACCGTAGGATTAACTCCCAACCACCAATTAAAAAGAACCCATTATTAAGGAAACCAAAGTCGCTTTCTTTTTATCAAGAAGATCAACTCCGAGTAGCACACATCTACGCTAAATCGTTCTTTACAAAAGGGGATAAATGATCTTGTACTACCCATTTTCTTCGTCTCCGCCCCCGCGAAGCACTACCTTTGACACAGGATCATATAGATCCTGAACTGATCCCGAATGTCAATGTCACGTCAATATGACTGACTGCTATGTATTTTGTCTTTTTTGAAAGTATTAGATATTAAAATGTCATGAATAGAAGAAATTAATTAGTTTGAAACGTTATGTCATGTTTCATTTCCACAAGAAATACATCCATATTTAAATACTCAAAGGTAAAAGAATTTAATATGTCAAAATCAAATCACATATACAACAGACTATAACCACAAGCAAATTCAGCATATTATTATATTATAAATATAATGCTATATATGTTTTTATCTTCTACTTCTTATTTCAAAAAATATGCTGTTCTTTTTAGGAGTAATTCAGTTCAGTTCAGTACGAGGTAAGATCAGTTCATTTTCCCCCTAAAAAGAAAGCGCCTCTAAAGTTAACCGCCGGTTTCCAACAATGGGTTCTTTTAGATTGGGGGTTGGGAGTTATCCTACGGTTCAGAAACCGAAACTTTGACCGGAGTTGGTAAAAGCGGCCCTTAAATATTTTATTTTATCAGGAATTAATAAAGTAGTATTTTTAAAAAAATTAAGCAAATATTTTGTACCAGGTCACGTTGAAATATTATATATCATAATTTGTAAGGCATCGAGAGCTAAATTATTCTAATTATTAATAAAAAAATGATTATTTGAAGAAAATGCAATACTACTATAAAATTCATAATTATAAACAATTGAGTTTGAATATCAATAATTTGTTTTAAAAAAATAAAAATTAGGATACACATTTAAAACACAACAACCCTTATATCTCTAAAACGAGAAAAAATGGAAGTTTTTAAAGGTAAAATTTAAGAGTTCCATTTAATAAAATATATTGTTTGTCTTATTTTCGTACGCCACTGGTTAGGCAATAATATTATGTAATTTAGTTATTTGACATATTTTTCTGAATATTAATATTTTAAAAGTTATCAGTTCTATGTATTTTGTATAAAATTTCATACAGAAAGTTCATTACAAAAGATTATATTTCTTATACATTACCTTCCGGCAGTTGTACGTATTTTATACAAATATTTCCAGTAAAATTATAAGACAAACTATGTCAATTGCACTTGTCACTGCCACGTCACTGCCATCCATTGACCTCTTTCAATCAGAATACTCGTAATACAGTTGCTGTTTCCATAGCTGACTACTTTATGAAATTTAATTTCTTTTTGATTTTTTAACTCTATATCTATTTAATATGAAGTATAAAATGCAGTCAAATCGTAGAGAATGAAATATTCTTTAATATTTATAACATTAAATGTGAAAAAATGATATTTAACATAGTTTTTTCAAGAAAAACTGTTAAAATCTTCAAATGAGGGTACTTCCAGTTGACCAATTGTAATCAAAATGTAATCAGCTCTTCATATGGATGTACCGAAGAACAATACGAAAGAATTATAATTTTTGAAACTGTAGTAGGTAATAGAGTTAGCGTAGACGAAAGTTTTGTTACACGCATACGCACACATACACACACACACACACACACACACATATATATATATATATATATATATATATATATATATATATATATATATACATATAAACACATCGTGCTTATTGGTTAAAAACTCATCATCAATTTTTTTAAAAAAGATAATACCTTCCTTACCTAAAGGTGACGGAAGGTAAAAATGAAGCAAAATTAGTTTTTCGTCATTATTTAGTAGCCTCCGGGAATTTTTGGAAAAACAAAAGCACGTCTAAGATGTCCTCCCAAAAAGTCGTAGCTCTTATATAGTTTTCGAAATCTCAATGATGACAGTTTTAAATGGGACATACTGCATATTTAATTAACCGTCTGTTTGTATTTTCAACTGCATTTTCTGGGAACGTTTGTTTAATCTTTTTGTCAAGTCTATATAAAGTAATGAAGGCGTGTATTGCACAATTTTGAAAAAAAAACCTAAATGACCCCCTGTAGTGCTCTCCCGTAAGGCGACGCCTAATACGATCCCTTCATAGTACAGATACACGTATTGCGAGTGGTAACACTTCAATAAAATAAGGTAAGCTGATATGGGCGAGGTCACAACAAGGATGGGTGATATCTATTCCCAATCAATTTTCTCATCAATTTGCGCTTGTAATTCAAATTGCATGTAATCACAAATCTATAAATACTTTTAATCTGGTAAGAACAATAATCTGCACCGTCGCGTGCAGTTAATGTCTAGAAAAACCCCATCTACCAGGGTGTTAAATGCCGGGTGCAACGCGAGTTAGCATGCACCCACGGACCCCACCGAGTTGACTTCACCGTCTACTTTATTATGGCGAGAAAAACCAGAATTAATTGTCCCAGGGCGTGGAGGACACATTCTTTTGTATACAGCGATAAAGACTTGGGAATTATTTCAAATAGTTGGGAATTGTCAAGCGCTAGTTACCGTCTTATCGCAAATAATTTAACAAGAAAAATTCTTGTTTTGTTGGTACAGTTGAACTAGATTTTAGGCACGATAATGGACTATATTTTATAAACTTACAGCAACAAACTGCGAATACTATTAATGAAATAAGAAAATAAAATAAAAATTTAAATATTTATAAAAATAGAAAACTTATGCCCAAACATAATTCCTCTCGCCTATTGCAGATAGCATTTATTCACACACGGGCCAAGCTAGTATTATTGAAAATAAGACAAGCTTTATATTTTTTAGAATTTTATTTTACATAATTTAAATATATTCATTGTAGTTCCGTTCAATAATAGTAGCGTTCTTTTTATCATTTGCTTCACGTCAGCTCAGCTCAAAGTGATATAAGTTTGACATGATCTGAGTTGATAATTTTGTGAAGTAAAAAGAGCGACAACAAATTCCGTAGAACTGTTTGTTACAAAATCCGAGGTAGTGTCCGTTGATTTTGACGAAAATAATAAATTGTCCACATCACTCATGTCATCAATTAATAATTACTCCTAAAAATAAATTTAAAACTTTATAATAAATTTTAAATAATAATTACTTAAACCCCAGCACAATATTATCGGTCATTTTCTTCAAAACTTAATAAAATAATAATATTATTAAAGGAAGAAACAAATAACCTTGTCAATAATCAAACTAATTGTATGTGATAGCCCGTGACAGCAAAACATTTATCCCCACCGTTCGTCTAAGATTAAAAATTCAACAAGCACAACTTCTAGAGGTGACTAAAAATCGGGAAGGGGGGAGGAATTCTTCTCACTTCGGTCTCACTTTATCTCATTTCAGTTACGACAAAATGAACGGTCAAAAATAGTGAGGCAACTGAGGCTAGCAAAGACGAAATGAAATATCATGTAAAAAGAACGTGACTAATAATACACTTCGCCATTCTTTCCTTCCACTACTTAAAAGCTCCCAGAGAATCTTATTTTGGAATGCTTTCAAAATAATTATGAAATGCAGCATAGACGAAACCTCTTACCTGTAAATTATTTTTTATGTTCAAAAAACAGCCAAAAGTCACACACTGCCAAATCAGTTAAGTATAGCGATGTTTTATTACTTTTTTTTGTCAAATTAAAGCTGTCGAGTTGGATGACACGTTGTCATGACGTAACAATTCATGTCTCTAGTACTCTTCTGAGCACTTAGGTAACCATTTTTCAGTGTACCATTTAGCTATAACTGTCTTCTGTTCATCCAACTTAATTGCATTTATTACTCCCGCATTTTTAAATAATACTGCATACAATCCGTTTTTCATGACTCACTGTTTCTTTGTTATTGTTGTGTTTATAAATTATAAACTCATATACGACTTTTTGGCTAAAAAAAGCTTATATCTAAATTTCATCACCTGTAACTACTCAAGAAGAAAATAGTTTCCGTCAATAGAGTAGTAGTAACGTTTGTTAGCAATTAGTAGCATGTTCTGCGTTTTGGAAATCGGAAAGCTGATGTGGCATAAAACGTCTGATAACTTTTTTCAAATGCAAGTAATCGTGTATAATTCTGTTAATATTTAACTGAGGATCCAATTTTCAGTAGATGCTCTATTACCGCGTCGATTACCGCATAAGTGGGTCTATTGTCGTCTCTTCCATTTATTTTCTTATTAGAAGCAATATTCTGTTCAGTAGTTGGAGAACCAACGTATTAAAAAATGAGTTCAATCAACAACGAATATCACACGCAAAATTAAAAAATTCTCGTTACATTATATACCTTATATTTAATTAAAGATAAAGGTACTGAATGTTTTATTATATTTTAGCAGGAGAATCTTGTATGTTTTAGTTGGGAATGCATGGTATTTGGTTACAATACATTACACAGTATGTGTGTATACATCGTGATCCACTTGATGCACAAATCACTTGCAACGCATCAAATTCTCGCGTCTTGCACTTATAAAAAGCCGCTGCGGGCGCGATAACCATTATTGACTTACTCGCTCAAACATTACAACATTATTATTACAAACTAAGTAATAGTTATTGCTCCGAGCATACAACTTTCACTATATGCTTACAGTATGCACTGTATATTGCTTTTATACGTAGCTGTATACTGTTGTACTGCAACCTCAACGTGCGATGGATTATCTGCTAGTGAATTATCTGCAAGTAACATGATGTTGACTTTTAAACAGCGCGATCAAATAATTCAAAAACTGGGCGAACTCTTGACACCTGAGAGTAATTCGACCTCGCGGTTTGAACTACTCTAATTGTTCCCATACACCACATACTTGCATCTACATAAATAAATAACATAGCACGGTTCATAACCTATTTTGCGTCTGCCAATCTGCTTTTATTTGCAGATTTCGGTAATGACGAAATATTTGTTAACGGCGCTTATCAGTCGTCACCTCATGGGTTTTCATAACTATCATGAAGAGAGCATCACAAAAGTAACCTCTACTTTTGTGCTATTTAAAAATTGGAAATTATTTGAAAGTTTGATGGTAAATCCACGACCACAATCTAGATATTTTTTTATTATACCTACAACCTACTCATACACTGGAAGAAACATAAAGAAAGGAAGAAGGATACGACAAGCACGTTACAGCAATTATCAATACTGACTACATACAGCTCAGCCAGTCAGGTGACAGTCCTCGCTGGTGTGACGGTGCTAAGCCCGTATCACACTAGCGGGTTTTGAAGCAGTTAACGAATGCGGGTGCGTGTGCGGCTGACTCCTCGACCAATAGGAACAAGGCACCTAGCGGCTGCGGCTGCAGGTAAAGGAATAGCCGACAGGCTATTTTTACACCCGCCAACCGAACTCGCAGCCAATCATCGAACCTGATACTGCCACGTGACTGCCTTGGCTACAGTTTTCGTCTATGAGGTTGCAGCATTTAACTTTTAACTTATCCATTGTTTTTTCACGAGTTCACTGCCGTCTCAAACTTTTCTCGTGTTCGATAAAAATGTCAAGACGAATAAACAGTGGGCGGTGCGGCAGAGCGGGATTAGCAACCGCTCCGCATAGTATGATTGCAAGAACCGCCACCCGCACCCGAACCTGCACCCGCCACCCGCTTCGAAACCCGCTAGTGTGATACGGAATAGAGCCCGTTTTGAAGCATCCGCAGCCAATCACAGAGCCCGATACTGTCACATGACTGCATTGGTTTGATGTGTGCTATAGTTTTCATCTGTGACGGTGCAGCATTTAACTCTTTAACTTACCCATTGTTTTTTCGCAGGTTCACCGCCGTCTCAAACTGTTCTTGCCTTCGATTAAAAACGTCAAAACGAATAAACAGTGGGCGGTGTGGCGGAGCAAGAGGGCCAACCGTACCGCACAGTATGATTCCAAGAACTGCCACCCGCACCCGAACCCGCACCCACCAACCGCTTCGAAACCCGCTAGTGTGATACGGGCTTCACTAGCATTGTTTTAGCTCTGTCAATCGTTTATGGATTATTTTAAACAAAAATACTTAAAATAAAAGATGCATAGAATTAATTTTTGTATAACTGTTATTTGAAGTATTTTTCTCGAAAATAATTCATAAACGATTGACAGAGCTAAAACAGTGCTAGTTACACCAGCGAGGACTGTTAAGTTAGACTGTTTGGGCTGTACTGTACTACATATAAATTACGAAAAGCTTAACTATTACTAGGTAAATAAAAAAGTGTAGCTAAACTCTAAAATTAATACTATAACTACTTTTGTTTCTTTTGGGTTTCTTCCATTTTTCACTATTTTCACAAAAATATTTAATCGCGTGCCAATTTTTTTTACAATAGTTCAGTATTGCAGTTTTGTGTTAACAATAAATTAAATCTTTATAAAATTTCGCGTCTAGTGCTATATAATTTTTAAATTAAGGAAGATTGGTTTAAATTAAAGATTTACATATTTAGAAATCAAAATTCTGTTCTAGCAAACTGTAAAAGAGTAACTAAAAAAACCAAAAATAAAACTGTGATCTTTTCTGATGGCGATCATGTCACTCAAGTATTGTTTTCCTATTACAGATATGTATGTAATATTGCCAATTTTAAATGGCACAAAATTGACCCCTGTGGTGCACTCTCCACGCCAGCAATGAGTGCCCGTGAGGTGACGCCTGGTAAGCGCCCGCACGGTGCAAATATTTCATCATTACCGATATCTGTGTACAAAGCAGATTGGCACACCCAGCAATGGGTAATAAGCCGTGATGATATATTTATTTATTTATTTATGTCACACCTTGAACATTCAGGAGGAGCGATGCGGCGGTTCAAGTATTTCAGTCGCATCTGTATAAAACAGGCAAGGAAGAAGAAGAAAAATAACTTCATAGAACTGAAGTTAAGTTTATGATAAGTAGCAAGGTTTGGACTGTAGAGAGAGTAGTTTAAATTTTAAAGCCAAAGTCGTGAAGAGATACCAAAAACGAATGCAACATTACTGTTATACATGGGTTGTCGTGCAAATGCAATACATCTTTGGTTTGTTTCTTCTTCTTGAATCCTTTATGGCTTCTTTTAATTGTTTCAGCAGATTAGCGTAATATTTCTTTATAATCGATTAGCAGAATATCTTTTATTTATTTATTAACATAAGGAGAACCTGCAGTATAACCAATAATAGGTTTCCACTATGAACAATACAAATTAACAATAATATTGTACAATATTATCATTCAATCATTAAATCTAACAATCTAAGAAAAGAAATTGTGAAAAGAATGCTAGGCGGCAGGATTTAAACCCGCAACCTCAACATTTGTAATGTTGTGTGCTAGCAATTGCACAACGGCTGGGCTGTACATCCGCCGGCTTATACAGTCTTTTCGTAGGTTAAATTCTCATATACTTGTATGAGATCCGCATCACATGTAGGTGTGGAGTTTTCTAAGATACCACTACATTTACAGCCCAACCGTGGTGCAATTGGTAGCACACAACAGTACAAATATTGAGATTGCGGGTTCAAATCCAGCCGGGTAACATTCTTTTCACAATTTCTTTACTTGATTTAAATCATTTAACATTTATCTACTATTTGTAATACATTCCTGATAAGGTTGTGCAAATGTCTTAAATGTAGTGGTATCTTAGAAAACCCTACACCTACATGTGATGCAGGTCTCATACAAGTATATGAGCATTTAACTAACGAAAAGACTGAATTTGCTAAAAATCTAAGTTTGTCAGCAATGTAACGCATTTTTGAATTTATTTATAGACAGAACAAATATCTATTCTCTTCTATTCTATTCTTCCATTATTCTTTTTATAATTATTTTTATTACATTTTGGTATATAGAACAAACTTTTGTTCGTTGTGTTGCTTTGTGAAACGTGAAAATTTAATAAATTTATAATATTGAAATTATCCAAAAGTTTATTTAAGACTTTATACAACAGGAGCATACCAGCAATAGTTCTTCTCTTTTTTAATATTTAAAGATTTTATTCACTTAAGATTTCGAGATAATTTACGTTATCAAAATGGAATTTATATTTGAACATATTTATGAACCTTTTCTAAATTAATTCTAAATTATTTATGTTTTTGTTGTAAACCGGATTCTACATTTGAGTTGCATATTCGACAATTGGTCTTATTAAATATTTATAGAGTAATAAGAGTGATTCAATTTTAGTAAATTACTTGCAACATTTGTATATGAATCCCATTATTCTGTAAGCTCTTCCAACAAATGAATCAATTTGTTCATTGAACATTAATTTAGAATCAAACAGAACTCCCAAATCCTTGATAATGTTTATACGTATGTATAATTAAAATACGTAATATTTTTATTCCTGGTAAAACTTACGGTGTAGCATTTAGAAATGTTTAAAGTTAAGTCATTCTCAGCACAGTATTGTGTAAAATTTAATAGTTCTGCTTATAGTGAATAGCAATCATTTAAAGAGTCTATCATTTTAAATATTTTCAAGTCATCTGCGAACAACAAGTAGTCACAATTGATGAAAACAGTTGATAATAGAATTAATATAAACATTAAACAATAACAGACCTAAGTGTGACCCTTGTGGCACTCCGGAAGTGATACTGATTGCACTTGATTTAAAACCTTTGATCATAACATAACTTGATAATTAGTAATGTGTGATTAACCCAATCGAAAGCTTTGCTGAAATCCCAAAAAAAAAGTATCCATAATTTACAAGCAGCTTGCGTCCAGTAACAATCGAGAACATTCGACACACTGTCGGATTTCAAGTGGCTTGCGTGTTCACAGCTCTCCTGTTGCACACACTTTTAGCATTCCTAGTACGAAGGATATTCGAAAATAGCTGTACGCGATACGTCATCATATGTGCAAGCTGTGTTCTCTTCAGAAGGACATCCTCCACTATAAGATTTTCAACTATCTTTTCTCTTCTTTATTTAAAAAGACTATGTAATTTATAAATAATTATTTTCCCAATGTTTCCAGTGTTTTGCAGTATCATCCTTTTTAAAAATGGTACTTTAGCTGATTTTCAGAGTGCATAAGGGACCCCCAATAAGCTTATACACACTCACAGTGTTATCAGTCATTTCAAGTCGCCAGTGCCGTAGTTAGAGCCTGGCAACAGGGGCGCAAACCTCGAAGGACGCAATAGTCTTATTATTAAAATATAATTAAACGTGTTACTTTATAACTGCTGCTCACAGCGAAAGATCCCGATGTTGTCTACTAAATTATGTCAAAAGTGAAGGATATAGCGCGCTGATGTTGTTGCCAATTGTTGTGGGTGGGGTAGACATACTCAGAAAAGAGTTTTGCTGTTTAGCAACCTCGCTGTTGGCCGCCATATTGTCTAAAGCGGAAGCGATTTTTCTGCACGAGAAATTAAAACGAACAAATAAAGTTCATTTGATGAATTGTATAAGTGAAAAGAACTCAGATTATGTTATAGTTGCCATAAATTGGTAATTTTTCATGAAACTTGTTATTATTCTACCTGTCTACTTCAATTGTTTTATATAATGAATTAAAACCTCGCCTTGCTATCTTTACACCAAATAGAAAATATTTTATTATGAAATGTTTTTATGAATTAAATATTTTTTCGTAAATGTTTTTCAGATAATCTAAAAATCCTTATTAACATTTTATTGTGGATAAGGAACAATTAAGAAAGAGAGGAGGGTGGGAGGGAGCTAGGGGGCGCAAGGAATCAAGTTTGTCCATGGCGCAAAATTGCCTGTCGCAAACAACTAAATTCAATCGAAATTTCACGTAAAATATGTGCACCAAGAAATTCATACAAACATTTTTCGAACTCAATTTTTCGTACGAGCCCAGACTCATAATAGTTCGGCAGGCTTACATTTTCAACTAATTGTAAAACCAAAAAATTCTTCAATTACTGTAAATATGGACTTAAAACTTTTAAAAAACTGTGGGCCAAATCACGGGTGATAATGGTTCGGCCGGCATTTAAAGGGTCATCTTTTGGTCAAGATTTATCTTCTACCGAGATCCTTTATTTTAGGACAATAAAAAACAACTCAAAATCCAGTGCGTACAGAAAAATTACCTTATCATGTTACCATATGGGACAAGGGACAATACGTTAACAGAAGATTGTGCAGGATACAGTGTCCATAGAATTAAGGTTGGTATTAATAATAAAGGCGATCTAACCAATATTAAATGGCGGAATACTTTCATAATATATTCCGTTATGTATGTTTAAAATCTCTAGTTTAAACTAATCGAAAGAAATTTATAGAAATTTCTCACCATTTGCGTAGGTTTTACAATTTCTTTGTTGAAAATGTAAAGCGGCCGAACTATTATGAATATAGAATGACTAGCGAATAAAAGTTGACGTTTAGATTATTTAATAGATGGGGTATCTTTTGAAAACATTTCCTTATATTTGATTTGAAAGGAAACTGTATTCCGTTACCGTTACAGAAAATTAGAATTGTACTCAATACCAGGAGGCATTTAAAATAACCTTAGCAACAGGATTCAGAGATGTGTTTAAAAAATTTAATACCGCAAATTCTAGTTCGTTCATCCCAGGTGTAAGCAACCCTCGAGTCGAAATTACTGCTAGACGAAATTAAAAATCTGATGTGGCCAGCACATAACCTCTCGCCAGATATTTTACCTGGTTGTACGCATAAAACGAAAAATATTTTTAAATACAAATACATATATTCATGTCTCACTACAAAATAATGATTGTAATATAAATTACGTACAATACATACATTTGCTTTATATTCAATATCCCGATTTTTTTTTTCTAATTTCCTTTTCTTTTTCTTTTATTCGTCATTTTTTCGCAAATTCCTTTTATATTCTTTTTTACGTGTATTCTTTTGCGTTGTTGACTTTTTATTTATTTTCTTAATCTTCATAATGATGTACAAATATTTTTGACAGTGGCAGACAAATATTTTTGACAGTGACATTTATGTGTGAATTGCAAATATTTGAATTTCTTGCCTTGAAGTAGTTTGATCTGAGAATTTTTACATCAAATTATTTTATATGCATTTCTTTATCTCTAAATCTATAGAAGATATAATAATGAATTTATATTTATCGAATAAAGAATTTAACGTTCTTTAATATAAGTATTTACATAAATTTTTGATAAATAATATTTAGATGATTTTTTTCTTGGAACTACTACTTCCGGTTGTCCAATTGGTACCAAAACTTAATCAACTCTTCCCATTATTGTTAGATTGAAGAATCCGTAGTTAAAAATGTCTTAAGTCTTATAGTATTTGAGAAATTGTGGATCCAACATCCACGCACACATCCACACACACAAGCACGTACGCACGCACGCACATACTCACGCACGCACGCACGCACGCACACACACACACTCACACACACACACACGCACATTATCGTAAAAATGTTATAATCGGATTCTAGGGACCTTAACACGTGCTTATTCACTAAAATCTGGATATGCGATTTTTAGCATGAATCCAATATCTCTCTTAGCGAGAGGTAAAAATAATCCCATTTCATAGAATTGTCAAACTAAATAGTTTAAAAATCAAAATATTTTGTTATAATCACCATAAACGAAAAATGTTTAAAATATTTTAAACGCAACCTTGTTTTTATATTCAGTTACCCTAGTCGGCCATCTATTTTCAGCTAGACATAGTAATGTATTTCTGTGCTTTCCTAGTCCAGTATTTAAATGGGTTCATGCAATAATATCATACCTGAATATTTCGTACAACTCTATTCTTCTCTAGGGTTTCAAAAGAAACCACATCTATAAAATAATTTAAACATCAACTTATTCGCTAGTCATACCATACCTTTATCAGTTTATCGACGATATTTCAAAGACTACCGAAGGAAATAAGTAAATGTTTCATAATAAACTATTTTTTAATAAAAAAAAAGTGAACAGTAAATACCGCCACACTTCCAAAACGCCCTTCGTTTAGCGAATTTTTTAACGCAACCTCATATCAACTTATACACTAATCCCACAGTTTATTTAGAAGCAGTAAGGGCCCATCTGATCTGGGTACAAATAATGAAAGTGAAACCTCTCTACTCGCATGTGTGTGGGTGTTTGTGTATGTGTAACCAGAACCACACGCTGCACCTAAATTATACTTGTGCTCCGTTCCACTTTAATTAAATCCTTTTTAATCCTTCATTCATTACAAGTGGAAATTAATAAATAGCACGTAATGACGGTATGTGAAGTGATTTTATACATACAGCGCACGAGCCATTCCATACCATACTATACGAAAGACTTCCACTCTTCTTGTTGCCTTTGTAATTAATTTCTGCACAACCGCCAATATCAACTTGCAAATTATTTTGCAGATGGGATTGCATTCGAGACGTACAAATAACGAGAATGTGGAAGCGTTACGCGAACGAGTCATTAATTTGAGAGAAATGCAATTCACTTGAATTTTTAGAAGGTCTCGTTTACTCCAGATGAAGAGAATTATTTAAAACATACATACCGGGTGTCTTAGGCCGACACATGTGATATCAGTTAATTGTGCATAGTATCTCTCACGTGTAAATTATACTTAAGCTGAAATTTTGTATACTCATTGGAAGATATTGATTCTACGTATTACAGTTGAAATTAGTCAATTTAAATGTGTAATATTAGAAAAAATTAAGAAAATTTGTGATATTTGTAGGATTATTGTTCGTATACCGGATAAAATGATTATTAAGTAACAGTACAAATAGCTTAGTGGTAATAAACAAAACTCAGAGAGACTGGGTTCGGAACCAGCCAGCAACAAAATTTAATTTTTAGTTTTTACTATTCAAAATCATTTTTATTATTTAAATCTTTTATTGACTTTTAAGAAAATATAAACATTATTTAAAGCATAAATTATACGTATTTTGTAAAATCTGATCACATTGAATAGAACGTACACTTAAATAATTAAAATAAATATTTATAATAAAAAATATCGTATCCATTTGATTTAATTTCAATAAAAAAATAAAAAACTATTAACAATAAACTTTATTTTGAGAAGTAAAAATTTGAAATTAAATTTTTCTGCTGGTTGGTTCCGAACCCAGTGCCTCCGAGCTTTTTTTATCAAACGCACACGTTACCACTATGCTATTTAAGCTGTTACTTGGTAACCATTTTTTCCGGCATATGAACAACAATCCTGGGTATTCTACATATTTCTTTATTTTTTTCTGATATTACACATTTAAATTTCCTAATTTTGACTGTGATCCATAGAATTAATATCTCCCAATAAGGGGTCTTAACGAAAATGTCACCAAATTAATCGGTCCTGCGCCTCCCTCTTCAGCCTCTCATAATTCTATCCTTTCAATTATAATTTTCTGTCTACCATCTCTCCTTAAAATATGTCCAATCCAGTTAGGTATCATGTTTCTTATTTCTTTCATAATTCTCCTATTCTTATCAACACCTTCTCGAACCTGACTCTCTCCTTCCACCCAATCTGTTCCAATCGTCACCATAACCACCGTTCAAAACGTCTTACGTACTTTTTCTCTTTCTTCCGCAAAGTCCGCGTTTAACAGTCTCATACAGTACAATACTCCATATAAGAGACCCCTTCATCCACTTACCACACGGCCCGAATCCGTCCGGTTAATCGTATGTCCGTAATAATCAGGACCGTACTAAAAATTACGTAATTAAAAAGGAAAAAAATAATCTTATAAAATTATAAATAAAATCTCTATATTTAATCATTCTAGGTTTAAATCCTGGTGACGTCCATGAATTTTTACAATTTTTCTTCGATGTATTTATACAATTTATGCTCATACCCGGACCCTATGGACATTTTGTCATTTTGACAAAAGCTGTTTTAACAAATTATTCACATTTAAGTTTCCTCGTAAGATATTTCCAAAGTCAAAAATATAAAATTCTTCAATAAATTTAATGTATGATCTTGTATAAATGAGTCTAAAACTTCGATACATTAAATGTATAATAGATATTTTTCCGGTTTTTTAATGCTGTAAATTTGACTTCTGTTTAAAAATAGGGCATTATGTATTCTGTATCGTATAGTAATGTGTCGTTCATTTTGAACGGCTCACTTTACTGAGCCATGAACGAACAACTCTTTAGCTCACACAGTATAGCACATGGCTCACCAGTTCATTCTTGCGCTGTGCCATTGTTCACGTGCTGTACTCCAATGATCGATCATCGCTCATTAAATAGCTCACTGCTACAGATGACTCACCACTCATGGCACGGAGCAGGGAATAGAGCTAAACTAATGCTGTAGTATGACTAGCGAATGAAAGATGGCGTTTAGATTATTTAATAGATGTGGTTTCTTTTGAAAACATTTCCCCATATTTGATTTGAAAGGAAACTGACCCTTATGTATTCCGTTACCGAAGATTAGAATTCTGCTCAATATCAGGAGACATTTAAACTGACCTATCCTATTTAATAGAATTGCAAAACTAAATAATTTAAAGATCAAAATATTTTATTATAATCAACATAAACGAAAAATGTTTAAAATATTTTAAACGCACCCCTGGTTTGATATTCACTTACCCTAGTCGGTCATCTATTTTCAGCCAGACATATATTAATGTATTTCTGTGCTTTTCTAGTCCAGTATTTAAATGGGTGCATGCAAAAGTTTCATACCTGAATATTTCATACAATTCTATTCTTCTCCAGGGTTTCAAAAGAAACCACATCTACAAAATAATTTAAACGTCAACTTTCATTCGCTAGTCATACCATACCCTCTACGCTACGAGTCGTTCAAAACATACGACTCTCGCGCAAGTGAGCACAGCAGTCGCTGAACACATAAAGCGCGCTTGCGTGTTTGAAAAGAGCCGTTCAAGTGAACGACTCACAATGAACAACTCACTTCAGTGAGCGGAACAAAATGAACTGATTCACTATGCATTTCTTCTGTTTTTTTTTGTATTTTTCAATCAAGATTATTAAATGTAATTGAAATTATTTTCTTACTAAAATTTCTTACGATTCTTGTGATATATTTATAACTAAAATATGACACATTTTCATTCATAACTAACGTGACCATTTTTTTTACTTCGGAACGGAACAGCGCGATGGTGGGGGGGGGGGTTGTAAATGGCGCCGCAGACGACATTTTTTTTCATTCAAGATCAAATGCCTTATAATTGAAAGTTACATTTTTTCAAGGGATGTGAAGTTGCATGTTTTTCCCCCTTCATGTACAAAAATAAATTTCCAGATCACTGAACATTTTAGAAAAAGAGAATATATTTAACGGATTGTTGACTAAGAACAAGCAGATCACAAATACGTACGATCGTATGTCGCATCACACAGAATATCAACGTCCTATCACACAAAATATCAATAATTGTAAACTGTCATAAAATTGAGATGAAATGATGAGCCATTTAACTTTGTAAAAATAGTTATTTGTATCACTAGGCCAGAAACTGAACATTTGCGAGACCGAGTTTATTTTGAGAGGCCGAGCTGAAAGCGAAGCCTGCAAATACGAGATCTCGCAAAATAGTTTCTGGCCGTGTGATACACATGATTTTTTGTACCGACTTCTCCATAAATTCTTCGTATATTTCTCCACACTTTATGTTACATAACCTAAAAAATGAACATATATTTTTATCGGTTTAGCATTACAAGTTTAATTATAATTACTTACATTTGAGCTTAAAATGCGTAATTATTTTATATATATTGAAAATATAACATACAAACATTAATTATATATATTTTATATAGGTACTTTAGCATATTTTTAATGGCAGATAGCGGAAACTCAATTGTATCATGTGAAGTTAGTTCTAGTTACAAAACAAATTAGTCCTAAAGTTGGAACTTATAATTAAACTATACAAGATGTCAATAATGACAGCATATCATTATTTTTAAGACAAAATTTAGTTCTTTAAGTTACAACAATTAAAGATTTAGACACAAAATTTGTAAACATTTTGCTAATTCTTGTGTTGAAAATAATCTTAAATTGACATATCACCAGAACAGTAATGCCAACTCCTTTTGCCGGCCTAGGTCAGCAACAGCGCATTTCTGGATGATTTTGAGTTCTGTAATACTAGTCAAAATGGATGGAGGTACGAAAAAGAATTTATTTTACTATTTATTCAAAAACAAGGACATGGTAACTATGTATTAATAATATGTAACTTGAATTAATCTTAGACGTTAGATCGCAGTTACAGACGCATTTGTTTTATATTTGTCGGCGGGGCAAATTAGTTTCAAAATGTCGGATCTAGTTTTCAAGAAGGAATGGAGCCCATTACATGACTTGTTGATGTTAGTCTCGGTAATCAAAATAAATAAAAAATCAAGGTATAATAAATTATCGCTTGGTCCGTTTGCAAAAGCGGGACATTTTTGCTCTCGCTGGGGACAACGGGACAGACAGCTTGAAAGCGGGACTGCCCGCCCAATGCGGGACGTATGATCACGTTACTCATGACAGGTGTTGCCTAATGGGTTCTCAAAAATGTCGTGGATATAGCACCATTTGTATTCGACGCGTACTATTTGAAAATAGAAAATAATTCTCAAGTTTGTCATCGATCTGATTCGCAGCGTGAACAACAATTATAATGTAATAAATAAATCGTAATACTGTACAGTGAATGCATTCTCCTTGTTATCAGATTGGTAATAAAAGTTTGAACTATATAAATAAAGTTGACTTGTATTTGTAAAGGTCAACTCTGAGTAGAATTTGGTAATGTGGTAAAGGACATGCAATTGCAATTCTTGATGTTATCTTAGTCTGGAACATCAAAAAAGACTATGTTAATGAACGTTTTGATTTATGTTAATATATGCGTCATAAAGCACGAAATGTACATTTTAATACGAACAGAGATACACTAATTTTCACTTCTCACTATTCTTTGTAGAGTTGAAATTTAAGTATAAAGAAATTGTTGAAGATTGAAAATACGTAGTACGTTCTAATCATATATGCAGGATGTTCCAAGATTATATAATCAAACTTAAAATTTAAATAGAGACCCCAAAAACAAATGGACAAGTTCATGTGAAAAAGTCTCACAAAACGGAGGTTTTATAGATATTCAAATAAGAAATGAGAAGGCGTAACTGGAAGGTAACAGTGAAATATTAATCAATTTTAAAATTTTATTGTACAAAATTCAAAATCACTCAGAGGCTTGAATTATTTTTCTTGAATGTTAAAATAACATTTAATAATTCTACATCAACTATTTGTTTAATTACAAACGAGTTGAGATCTTTCTACTTTCCAATACGAATATCTCTAAAGGTCCAAGGGTATAATTTTGAACAAATATCGTAAGAAAAAAATATTGTGATATTTAATTTTCTACAATAAAATTTTAAATATGATTCTTCTTTTATTGTTACGCCGTTACTACCTTCTCATGCAAATATCCCTGAAACGAATCGAGCATTTGCTAGTTTTTGGTTATGAACTTGTCTACATATTTTTAGATCATCATCATTACTGAATTCTATGTCTGGATATGTCTCAGCGGACATGCTGCATCCACACCAGTCTTTCACTTCAGCCCCTCGTAATTCCCTCCCTCCTTGATATCTGTTGCTGATAACATCTCAAAATTTTCTTCTTCCTCTTCTTCTTCCATATATTTTTCCTTCAAGTATAATTTTTTAAATACAATCGCTCCTTTAAAATATGTTTAATCCAGTTAGCCTTTCTAAATTTTTTCTCTCTTCTTTAAACTTTCTCAACACTTCCTTTTTCCTGACTTTCTCGCATTTTTCTCTTTAGTTAATATGCCTTGCACCTTGATGTTAATAGTTCCTGAATTTTACTGTAGACTGCCAATCCTTGACTTTCTCGCATTTTTCTCTTTAGTTAATATGCCTTGCACCTTGATGTTAATAGTTCCTGAATTTTACTGTAGACTGCCAATCCTTGGATAATTCTATTCTTAATTTCTTCATTACAGTTGCCATTTCAATTCGCTATGCTTCCTAAATATTTGAAGGTATTTACTTTATTTTTAAGCTTGGTTGTTGCATCTTGAAACACCCTGCATAAGCTTTCAGTAGTTATTATACCCTATGCTTTTATCTTTTACCTAGACACTAGACACATCAAAATCTGGCACTATAGGCTATCCAAGCAGCTGTTCCGTGTCGCTGGCCGCGTCATCTGACGGATTTCCCGTTAAGTAACGTCGGGTAGGATTTCTTACGTGTAGAATGGAGTTCTATATATAAACGAACCGTTTTGTCAGTTTAAAATATATTTGAAGCACGGAAGCACCACTTGAAATAGAAAATATGTATGTTTTTATGAGTTGTGGTTTTGAAAGCGTCGTCATATCTTTCTTATACGTTTCTTTAACTTTGACGTATACTTTGTCAAGGTCTGTATAAAGATTATCTTCGTGCGCTTCGTATAAAGTTATCTACTAATCATTTATCGTAGATCTCATAAATATTACACAATTAAACATTTTACATTCAATAGCATCTATATTTCATAAATATTTTATTTTATTTTTCATCATTGTTATCAAAGGCACACAGATATGGATTGTCCCATAACCTATTTTGAATCGAAGTATTTTGTTCCTAAGTTACAATTATTGAACTAATTTTTTTATTTGTCAAAACCAAAAAATATATAAACTTTAAAACCGTGTTATTTGCTGAGAAATTTGTAATTAGATTTTTAATGAATTTCAACTGTACATATGTACAAGGATAATAAGGGAAGGAGTAAAAATGCACCTTATTATCCACGTTATTTTTAGATTTGCACATTTTACCACGGTTTTCGTGCTCATATTTACGCGTGTTTGTGTTTACGAACTGTCAACTGTCATTTAACCATCCCAAATCAGCGCTAGTATTAAAAAATCCGCGAGTGGCGCGACGATTCGTATTTGGTTAGTCTATACTTTTGACGTTAAAATCGTGATAGTTTGAACATTGACATTTCACCAAATATCCCTTGATAGAACTATAAGAAATATCAATTTTATTCAAAATCACACGTTGGAAATAGCATAGTGATAGAGTGCTAGCCTCTGGACTTAAAGGTCGCAGGTTCGAATCCGGGATAGCTCAAAAATTTTTCTTTCGATTATTCTCGACTGGCCTTGAACGGTATCCACTCCCGTTACCTTTCCAAGTTGGAATACAATTAACTTGACAACCTATAGTTATCAGGAACCGGATACGGGGCTTTAACAAGAGCCTGCGCTGGGTGGCTGGCAGCACACATAACGAAAATTCCGTGGCAAAAGTAAAAATAAAAAGTAGTGTGTGTTAGGGATAAACTCGTTCAAGTTCAAATCTCGAAATTACATACAATTACAATTTATTCAAAATAATATTTATTGAACATACAGAATTCGAGAATTCCCCGAACTTTGAGTCTTCACGAGAGGTTTGGATGTAATTTTTTAATCGTGTTAGAGCGAAACCGTTTTTTAAAAGTACCGTATCTAAAGTCCTGTGTTGTAGGTGTGAGGATATTGCGCATACCACAATGTATATATCTGGTGTAGCGTTTAGAGCAACAAAACGTTCCAAAGTGGAACAAAGAGAATAACAACAAAACAAAACAACGAAGATCTTCCCCTCCCCTGCCCCGTGCTGAACGAGATTATCACGATTCCGGACTACACACACACTCAACGTACATAAGATCAAGGCTTGGAAATCGTATTTCGAACAATTTGCTTTCTACACTTTCAAACAAAACAAATCGTACATCAAGAATACACACACATACATCACAAAGAGATTTGGAAGATATACAGAGTGATCAAAAATAACTGATTGAGTTAGCAATAAAAGAAAATACTTGAAATTGGTAAGACTGAAACAAAAATGTATTTCCTGTTGTTGACACTTGTTGACAGTGACTTTTGAAAATTTAAATTTGAGTACATTTACAATTAATTATCAAAATGGTTGTTGTTTCTCTTTCGCACATCCTTTTATTTCTTACACATTACCCATAGAACAATAATCTGAAGTATTCCAATCACTCGAAATCCTATTAGCTGTCAGGCCCCTGCTCTGACATAACCTATTTGTATTTATTGTAAAAATGACATGTCAATAGTATTTCCGCTTTTACTTGACATAGTTCAAACTGTGGAATAAAAAGATCCCCAGAATTGTATTGCCAACTGAATCAGTTATTTTTGTTCACTCTTTCAAAACTGAATGGGGTCCTTCACTATTTTTATTTTGATACTAAATTGAAAGCGAGGTGTAATTCTAGTTAATTGTTATTCAATAAGTTAATATACATTTTTTAATATTTTATGACGTAGATGTTAAGCTCATTTTGTTCTCAAACAATGGAGTTTGCTAATAATTGGAGTCAGATAAACTGATCTATTTTGCACTTAAATTGATCTACGTCAGTGCTAACTCCTAAATGGTAATGTTCTGTGAACTAAGTTTAATGTTTCAGAAGTGGAACAAATACTCATATCTTTAAATTCCAGACGTGCTTGAAAAGTAAAGCCAAGGATGGAACAAATCTCATGAAAAAGGGATAGATAAACAAGTACAAATACTAAAATATTTTGACTTATACTCTGGAAATTTTAAGAATGGACTCGAGCAAAATGGATACATTATTAACAAATCGAATTGCAGCTTTTGTTATTATTTCGTGTAATAATTGTTAAATATTTATATTAATAGAAATTTACGTAACAAGACATAAAACATACATTATTGGCTCGTTCTGGAAGCTTTTAAGCCCAGTCCCACTTCAGGTCATGACAAAAAATTTTGCGAGTGACGGTGATCAAAATATTAATTCATTGTGGTGTCTGATATTTATACATAAACCTCAATATTGTTTTATTTGAATATCTATTTCATGGCAACTTTATAGGCCCTTAGGCGATAAAATCCGAATTGCGCACGCTTTTGAAGGTAATATCAAGTTTATGAATCCAAAATAAAAAAAAAGATACTTTCTGATCCATAATAGATATTTTTCCGAGCTAGATCAGTAAAGAAAGATTTTCCGGTCTAAAAAGTGATCAAAAACAGCAAATTTTCTGGCGGAAAAACAAATTTACGAATGATGCTTATTATTTTTATGAAACAAACTGAGAGCTTTAAGCGCTAGTCATATTTGTCACTGCGACGTATAAGATTTTGTAATACAGCCTTAACTTAACGTAGTTTTATAGAAGCAGCTACAGAGTTCTCATTACGAGTAATCCCCCAGAAATCGGTTTAGCCGTAAGGTACCTTTTCCTTTTCATACGAGTACTCCAAAACGGTTCAGTCTACTTACGGTAACTATCATAATGTGTTCCAAAGTTTCTTAATTTTAGTCTTGTTCGCACAGATATTGTTTTCAGCTTTACTAATTTTTGACAGATGGTACTTTAGCGGACAATGACCAGTACGCATATTTAGTTTGAATAAAGTCATACTACAATGTCATAGATTTAAGATCCTTTTTTCTGAGGGGCAATAGCTCCTTAGACTATGTCGACGAGGATGAAATAAACTTCTTCGTGTGCCTGAAACCCGGAATATATATTTAATGTGAAGCTATGGCTGATCTTTTTCAGTTTTTGGTTTCCTTCTTTATCTTTACATGCTTTTTCAAGAATCTACAAGAAGGTTCAAGCCCGTAACACAGAATTTGGTTCCTTTTTTAACGAGCTCAGACGCTCATGGTATTTAAATCTCTGAAATTAAATTCTTTAATTTGTCACATAACTTCTGCAAAAAAAAAACAATCACATGGAATAACTTCGACAATTTTTTTGTCAATTTAGGTTACAGAATATAATTAACGTATGCAACAAATGTTTTGAGAAGAGGTTTAGATATGCTGCATAAATAGAATTTTTTTTTTATTGACACGTTGACATAAGGATTTGCTCCTATAAACTAAGGAGATATTTAATTTTAACAACACTGGTAGGGGATCATTATCTTCAATGCGACGCATTTTTTAATACATTGTCTCATTTGTCTCTGGACGATGTTAAATCTACTTCCCGGATCGTCAGATATATTATTGAATTTAATGGTTGTTCTTTTGGTATTCCTTGCCATTATTGTAGACTTTTCTGCTAAGAAACGTGGAAAGTCTTCAATAAATTGCCTCTGAGAAACATTTGTGGGATTATACTCAGTAAAATTAATTATGTTTATTGATTCTGAAAAATTTTATTCTCTACAACTTTTATTTGAAGCATTTTTACCTAAAATAATTAGGGAAGCAGGATATTAAGAAAGTATGATTTTGCATGTTAAAGTCCTATGTTCCGGGGTCGCGGTCACCACCCTGTATATTATTTTGCAAATCAATCACTGACATTCTTTTTTTTGTTTTTCTTTAGACTTCTCTGATTCAGTCACAGCAGCCTTAAAAATCTGATATTATCCTTCAGCACCTTCTCTTAATTTTAAATTTCTTTTCAGAACAATTTTAGATTAAGTACAGAGTGAAATTAATTAAAATACAATAAATTATTTAAGTAAAGTGAACTTCAAACTTGTTTCTTCCTAAGGGTTTTGTTAAAATATCTGCCATTTGACAATCAGTAGGACAATAAATTACATGAATTTCACCATGCAAATATTTCTCATGTATGTAATGATATCGTACATCGATATGTTTGCTCCTTCTATTCATTATTTCTGTTATGATTAAATTTATTGAACTCTTATTGTCTACGTTCAGATGTACTTTAATCTTCACTTCATTAATTTTTGCAATAAGGTGTTTTAAATAAATAGAATATTTACAACAATCAGCAGCAACGATATACTCTGCTTCCGTTGATGAAACTGCTGCAATCGGTTGACGTCCAGAGCTCCAATTTACTGATCCACTAGCAAGCATGACAGCATACCCAGCAGTGCTTATTCTTGTCTCGATGTCCCCGGCATAATCCAAGTCACAGAAAGCTACCAGTTATTCAACATCACCATATACATTGAATTTTATTCCTTTCTTCATAGTATCTACTAAGTATTTGAAGATACGTTTTACCGCAACATCATTTCCTTTGCTGGGGTTCTCAATATTTCTGCTAGCTATATTGACCGCATTGGCTATGTCAGGTCGAGTTCTTGTCAAAAGATAATGAAAGCTTCCCACTGCTTCTCTATATAGAAATTTGATTATTTCCATTGATAAACCTTCGTTTTTACTAAAAATTCCGGGTCTATTAACAAGTTTGATATTTCTAAAGAATATTCTGTAGATAATTTTCTTGGGAAAGTTTTATTTCACTTGAATTTCTTCGCATTTCCATTCCAAGAAACATAGTTGGGTTTTCTTCTATTTCGAATTCAAATTCTTGTTTTAGTTTCGCTATAACTTCGTACAGCTTTTCTTTATCAGGGCCAACTGCTAGTCCATCGTCTACGTACGAGGGTCGTTTGATAAGTCTGGTAAATTTCCAAGAGATGGCGCCACAATGAACTTTGTAGTACATAACTTAGAAGTGTCACTCTTCAAACCTCTAGATACGTAGTTTTTTCCATAAGCAACGCTTAGCTTAATTTTGGTAGTCGTTTGAAGTGAGTAAGTGAACAGTCTTTAAAAAAATGGATAAAAATGAGTTTAGAGCAGTGGACAGCCGCGCAGATCAAAACTGAGGTAGACGAAGTTCATGGGGACTCAGCTCCTTCGTTGAAAACTGTTTATTTTTGGATAAATGAATTTAAACGTGGCCGAATCTCAACTCAAGATGAAACGCGCACTGGACGCCCAATTGAAGTCACCACATCAGATATGGTAAAAAAATCCATCATATGGTTATGGAAGACCGCCGATTAAAAGTGCGTGAGATTGATGATGCCCTAGGCACCTCTTATGAACGAGTGCATAACATCCTGCATGAAAAATTGGAGGTCAAGAAGGTGTGTGCGAGATGGGTGCCGCGATTATTGACTCCCGACCAAAAACTCAATCGAAAAGACATTTCAGCGCAGTGTCTTGCGATGTTTAATCGGAACCCGCAAGAATTTTTGCGTCAATTCGTGACCATGGGCGAAACCTGGATTAACCACTATACGCCCGAGATAAAGAGACAGTCGAAATAATGGATACTGCCTGGTGAAAGTGCGCCAAAGAAGGCGAAGACAGTCTTCTGGGATGTTCAAGAAATTATCCTCATCGATTATTTGGAAAAGGGTAAAACCATCACAGAAGCGTGCTATGCAACGTTATTGGACAGTTTCAACGCCGAGCTAAAAAAATAAACGGCCACGATTGGCGAAGAAAAAAATTCTTTTTCATCAGGACAACGCGCCAGCTCACATCTCCGCAATCGCAATGGCAAAAATCCACGAATTGGGCTACGAATTGGTTCCGCATCTACCTTACTCACCAGATTTGGCTCCGTGCGACTTCTTTTTGTTCCCCAATTTGGAAACATGGCTCGGTGGGAAGAAATTTTCATCTAATGAAGTCATCGATGCCGAGGATGTATATTTTTCAGACCTTGAGAAATCGTACTTTTGTGACGGGATGAAAAAACTGGAATCTCGCTGGACCAAGTGTGCAGCCCTTGAAGGAGACTATGTTGAGAAATAAGGGTGAATTAAAACAAAAACAAAAGAATTTATAGCTTTTTATCGGACTTATCAAACGACCCTCGTATTTAGCTATCATGACATCTTCAGTTTTAAAAATGCAGTTTTTATGTCAAATTTCATAATATTATAATTTCTAGCAGCTGCAATAGCAAACATTATTCTGAGTGATTTACTACCGGACTGTACATTTCTTCATTGTCCATTTCACATTTTTGTTCGCATTTACATATAACTAGCCTTGCTTTATATTTTCCATCTTCTTTTACCCGAAATATCCATTTGTTTGAAAGAATTTTGTGACCATTTGCTTCATCTTTATCGATAAGTTCCCATATTTGATTGATTTTCAATGAATCCTTTTCCTCCTTATTGCTTTCAGCTTTTTCTTTTTCTCTCTTCCCGACACTGCTTCTTCGTAAGTCAATACTGCATAATCTTCGAACTTCTTAGGTCGCATTATTTTTCTTCCTGAAGTTGAAGTTTTTATTGGTTCTAGTGTTACATTTTCTTCGTTAACTTTTTCATTTTCTTTGTTTAAATTTTGTTCTTTATGATCTGCATTACCATTTTCTTTTTCTCTTTCGGATTCATCTTCTTCTATTCCTTCTCCTTGTCTGTTTTTCTTTTTATTGTCATTATTTTCACATTGATTTGTGAAAATTACATCTCTTGCCAGTATGATTTTTCTACTTTTTCGATTCCATAGACGGTAGCCATTCAACATGTAACCGAAAAATATATATTTACTTCGAGATTTCTTGAGATATCCCAATCGACCCCAAAACGTTGAATGTTAGATATATTAGGTCTCTTCCATACCATTATTCTGCTTCACACTGCTTCACCCCAAAATTCGTTATCGAGTCCTGAGTTGCATATGACAGTGCATGTGCTTTTTCTATAATAATTCTTCCCAATCAGATTTTCCATTTAACTCATGTGTATGGGTAATAGAAAAATCAAAAATTATTCTTTTATATTTACTCCCATTGTTTCATTTCATTGCTGGAATATTCTCCTCCATTATCGCATCTCAATTTTGATACTTTTAACTTCTTCGACTTCAGTTACATATTCTCTTAAAAATTAGAATACCTCACTTTTCTTTTCTAGTAGATAAACTTTTGTGAAATAGGTATAGTCATCCATAAAAGATAAAATATATTTTTTATTATTCCTTGTTCTTAATTCTTTTGTTACTATATCTGAGTGTATGAGTTGCAGAGTTCTTTCGGCTCTTTGCCTGACAGTTTTGAAGGGGAATCGTGTCTGTTTGGCTTTTGAACAAATGTCACATACCGAAGGTAATTCATCAACATCCTTTTCATTTATTTGGAATCTCCCTATTAGTGGAATTAGTTTCTTCAGTATAGATGCACTTGGATGTTCTAATTTCTTATGTATGTCTATTGCGGTGACATTTTTAGCGACAAGAGCTGAATTTTTAGAAGTACTGACGTTTGCTGTATAGAGACCATTTTTCTGTTTTTATCCTGCTATTACTATTTGTTTATTTTTCGAAGTTTTTACTTTTATTTTTTGTAAATACAACTACTCCATTTTCCGTGATTGCATTTACTGACATTAAATTCACAGATAAATCTGGTGCGTATAAAGTCTTGTGAAGTATAAAACTTTCTGCTTCTATCTTTCCCGTCCCATGCGATTTTATTGAATCAAGTTTTTTAGCAGTCATTACATTCGAACTTTCATTGTTGAATTCAATAAAGGGATGTTTATCCTTACTCATATGTGGTACAACTTGAATCTACTACAAATTTTTCAGATATATTTTCTTTGCAGGACAAAAATGCTGTTTTTGCTTGATTATATTTTTCTCGATTTTCTCTCTAGAAACAATCCTTTTCGACGTGATTATTTTTCTTACATATCTTGCAAAATTTTCTGAAGTATTATTACGGTTTTGAGTACAAAATTTTACTATATGATTACCTTCACATATAAAACACTTTATTACACGTTCTTTTTTATTTCTATTTTGTTGAAATTTTTTGCTTGAGATTATTTTAAATGCTATTGGGATTTTCAAGTATCAAGATATGGCGCTGATCGCATTAAACACTGGTACACTTTTTGTTGACGTGTGTCAGCGTAGCATTTCTGTCAATTGTATTTCTTTAGTTTTCGTATAATTTTCTCATTTATTAGTATTTTTTATTTATAATTCAACTATGTATAATAGAGTTTTTGTAGTCATATAGTTGTAGATTCTTGTAAATGTCAAATGTGTACCAGTGTTTGTAGTTCTAATAGTCGCCGCTAGTTAGCGTTTTCTTATTTGAAAATCCCAATAGCAGATTTGTCATCTTCTTTAGTTTCATTCCGTGTTTCTTTTGCCAGTAGTCTAGATGTTAAATTTGCAATTGTTTTTTTCGGATACATAAGTGGTGTCCCATGATGTCACAAAGTTATTATAGCTTTCAGGCAGTGCAGCTATAAGCCGAGAAATAACCATGTCATCTCTAATGTTCTGTTTTAAAGTTTTTAACTGAAAAACCATATTTTCTATCTGAGAAATGAAGGATGTCATATTTTGTCCTTTCGTAAACATAAAATTAAAAAAAATCTTGCAATAAGTTTGATTTTTTTAACTCTGTTTCTCTATTAAATATACTTTATATTTTACTGAAAATTTCTTTAGAAGTCTCACAAGTTATGATATAACTAACTAACATTCTGTCTATTGTTGTTACTATTATTTTTTGCGCATGTGCATTCTCTCTTAGCCATGTTTCTCTTTTTAGTTCAAATTATTTTCTAGCTTCATATCCTAGTTCCGAAATTTTATCAACACCAGTGACGATCCCGTATATTCCATTAGCTTTTAATAAAACAGTTACTTGGAATTTCCATTTTTTAAATACGTTAAACTAGCGAAAATTGATCAACATAATCCTCCTTTCCATAAAAATCCTAATCTAATAATAAACCTAACGATATTTTACAAAAATAATTTTGCATTTTTAATTTATAATTTCCCTGCTGTTTATTTTTTTATAATGTGATTTATTTTTTATCCCGTATTTATGATGAAATTGAAAATTGATATGACCATAAAAGTGTCCTTATCTGTTTGAAATCGCTACTGACGGACTCTCCCTGAAAATAACAAAAGCACAATATTACGCATTCATTGTTAGAAGTAAATATGTGAATTTAATATATACCGGGTTCCTTTTTTATTTTTGTTATACCGAGTATTCTTTTGTTTTCAAAGTGTACATAGGAAATTAATTTGGTAAATCAGTTTTTTTTTCAGACTGTTGTTCCCTGTTTTAATTGAAAACACTATTTGTGGTAACAATAGGAAGATAAAAAATTCTGCATCAAATGACACCAAATACATGTACAAAACAAAAGTTTGATTATATAAATATTAATTTAATATATTATCAGAAGTGTACAATATAACTTTGAATACGTTTAAAAGAGTTGCGCGCTAATGTAGTGCACACTGTTGCCAAGTATACGGAGTTCAGAATGTCGAGGGAATGAAACTTCAGTATATATAATGTACGCCGGATGAACTACAAAAAATACACATTTTCCATTCTGCTATCATTCTGACGTCCAACAAATTTTGCTATTCGATAATAGGGACCCGCCTGATGCGCCAGAAAAAAATTTATAAGGCATTTTGAAATGAGGTCCGTATGTCGGACGCCACATGCACAAGGGCGTCAGTTTAACTGTAGAAAATAACACAAGGGACGCCATAATGATAGTAGGATGTATATATATATTACGTATCAGTCACTGACTATCCTTTTTTTGTTTTGCTTTAGACTTCTTTGATTCAGTCAGAGCAGACTTAAAAATCTAAAATAATCCTTCAACAAGTTTTTCTAACAATCATCTTCAAATTCTGAATTGTCGAGTTAATTTGCGCGATGATGTTCTGACTTTGTCTTGAGCACTTTGAATGAGTCTGCTGATTCGATTGTGGGGAAAAAGTTCGGGTTACCGAGTTTTTGGTAAATTAATACATGCTACACTTTCTTCACATTCCCGTACAAGTCGGTAAATTTTCGTCTATCCAATATTTTGATCCCCAAAAATGTTAACAATTTCATGTTTTTGATATCTGTCAATCTGTCCAACTTAGCTATATAGATACTTTGCGTATTTCAAGTTTGTATAACATCTTTCGAAACTTTTTCCGGCAATATTAACGTGGTATATTAAAAAACAACTATTATTTACTTATTATTTCCAGTGACAACTACATTAAACCTTATTTAGTAATAAAATTTAGAGCGTACAGTTTTTCTCAAAACTCTTGTTTATTTGTAACTTGACTTTATTTCGTCGGTAAATCAAGAATTTTAATCTGTATAACTGTATTATTTTTAGCAATATTTGTAATGTAATAAAAACATAGTAAGGAATGCAATTATTTTATATTTGTACCGTTTACATCTTTTGTAATTGTAACTAAGTGTACATACGAGTAAGTTCATATCTTTGTGAATGTAAGAATACGAGTATGTATAAGTTGATGTGTGAGTGTCGTGTTCCGAGAATAACCAGTGAACCGCGCATCAATTTAGTGCATCGTCGCTTCGCTCGCATTTAATCCCGGGAATTCTCTGTCATTTACTGCTTTTTAACCGCTCAGCTAATTATCACCTGTTGACAATCTCCTCGCTATACATTCCTAACACGGCTCATCATAATATATTCATTACATAATTGAAATATCTTTATTAATAAACATATCATCACACTTTTTACCTATACGACTATTTCAGGCATAAATACTTAATTATTAAACATGTTTTGTATTAAGCCGGGTTTATACAGCCACATCGTATAGTAATTGCGATAGTTGTAGTCTTAGTCTTAAGAATTAAAATATGTTTTTATAACAAATCTGTTTATGCAACATTAAGTATGTTTATATCGACGTCCTTAATCGGATTTATGTGGATATAAGACTAGAAATCGTATTTAAGAATACGAAGAAAACGATCTGAATTGGATTTAGAATCGGATTCTAAATCGATTTTATCAACGAGATTTATACATAAATCCGATTTACTTTCGCGAGATAAACATCGATTTAACAGAAAATTCAATAGTAGGCACTGAAACAATGACAAAAACGCAGAGTAATTTATTCATCTTTCATGGTTTGACAATTAATATATGTCAACATGTCATCATTAGAAAAGAAATAATAAATTCGTGGAAGCAACAAGAAAAAATATTGATTGAAATTAATCCTGGAAAGAACAATAATTGATTTGTTAGATGAAAAACTAAGTAAATGTTAGATGAAAAATCTAAGTAAATGTGAAGTCAAAATTGTCATAAGTCAAAATTAATAATACACAATAATGTTCTAGCCATTCTATGCTGCTATGCCAACAGTATCAGTAATATACCCAATTATATCTACAGTTAATACGATCGCTTTGAATTTCTCTGGTATAAACAGTCAAGATTTAGGATTTATTTAAATTCGATTTGATTAGAAATCCGATTAAGGACTTCGATATAAACTTACTCATTGTCATATTCATAGTGGGCATCATGAACATGAGCATAATCATAGAATTTAATCAATTTTAATTTTAAAAGTATAACTATGACGACTTACAATCTATGCATGCCCTAGAACTGTCAATCAGAAAACAACATCTATTTTAATTGTGATGTTTTTTATTATGAACAATCTAGCAACAACACTAATTTTTCTCTACTATTCGTTAACATACATATCTATATTTATTTATTTGGCAAATATAATATTTAAGTAATTGAGTTTAGAAAGTGACAAATTAATAGTCACAACAAAAATGCTGCATAAACGGCCTACTATGGTAAGACTGTTCTTATGACTATACGAATAACTTAAGACTATGATTATGATATTGACTATGTTATTGCTGCATAAACCCAGCTTTACATTTACGGTGACCTCTATATGTATTTTAACAAATTTACATATTATGGACAATAAAGCTCTTCATATCCATCTACTTGTATTTTTCTATCAAAATAATGCTGTTGCATTAAGAGCGGTGGATTTAAATTTGGTGCATTTTTTTTAATCTGAAACTTTGACATTTGTAATCATCGGACGGAACACTTTACGAAAGAATATCAGGTTGTTGTTTTGAAATTGCATTTTGAAAATGAGACTGGAACCGCTGTAACGGTAAGAGCTCTCGCAGATAACCGATTTTTGATAGGCCGATAGTTTAATTGGTTGCTTGATTACAATGGCAACTATAGTGATTCCGAATCGTTGGGAGTGCGCACTCACTATAGTCTTCATAGTAATTAAGCAACCGATTAAACTGTCGACTTATCAAAAATCGGTAGTCTGTGGGGGCTATAAAGGGTGCTCTTCACCGAAATAACATTACAGGGTTCTTTTCACATCAAATGGTTGATATGAACATCAGTCAAGTGTGGTTCCAACACGGAGCCGCGACTTACCATATTGCGCGAGAAACAATAGACCTTTTCAATTTAAATAGAAGATATGCACAATGGGTATCTGCGCGTAGTAAGAACAAATGGCGGGTGCCATAATTACATGTTTCCTTACTGAAATCTATGGCGTTTGTTTTTCCAAATTTAGACGTAAAATGTGAGAAATTTTTTTGAAAGCTTTACAAAACTTCTCGAAAGAACTTACAAACGCTTTTATTAAATCTAAAATGCTTAACGATGTAAATTTTCACCTAGTATTTCATTTGACAGCCCAACTGGCAGATGTTTGCGCCATTTTACTTACTATTTGCAGCGATAGAAAGAGATAGCTGTTAAATTGAAAAATTGATTTAGTGCAATAACAGTTTCCAAGCGGCAACATCTCCAAAATATCAATATCAATTTGGGCAGCAAAACTGGATTTTGCGAGGCGTTAGACCCGAAGATATTACTCTATGCCAACAACCCACAAACAATTCCCGAGCTCATGCCCGACATACGTGATATTAATGAAATTGAACCACGTCTCAGCCATAAAAGTAATTTAAAAAATCATCAATGAGTTAGTGTATGCGAACAAAGTCGTGGGGGTCATTTAAATAACATTTTTTTCATCATTAATTAAAACGTATATTCTTCACTATTTAATAAAAATCTGATGTGGCCAGCACATTACCTTCCGTCAGTTCTATGTATTTTGTACAAATTTCATACAGAAAGTTCCTTGCTAAATTAAATATCCTATTTCTTGTACAATACCTTCCGGCAGTTGCATGTATTTTATGCAAATTTCATACAGAAAATTATTATTTTTTGACGTTTTCTATATACAGTGTAATGTATCTGCAGAAATAAAAGATTTAATATTATTATTATTTCTTGTACATTACCTTAAAGCAGTTGTATGTATTTTATACAAATTCCATACAGAAAGTAGAAGATCGTATATTTCCCGTAAAATTATAAGACAAACACACTATCTCAATTTCACTTGACACTGACATCTTTCAATCAGAATTTTCTTAATATAGTAGCTGTTTCCAAAGCTATGGCTACTTTATGAAATTTAATTTCTTTATAATTTTTTAACTCTATATCCATTTAATATTAAGTATAAAATGCAGTCAAATCGTGTAGAGAATAAAATATTCTTTAATATTTATAATAACATCAAATGTGAAAAAATTATATTTAACATAGTTTTTTCAAGAAAAACTGTTAAAATCTTCAAATAATGGTACTTCCGGTTGACCAATTGTAACCAAAATCTAATCAGCTCTTCATATGGATGTAACGAAGAAGTATACGAAAAAATTATAATTTTTGTAAGTGTAGTATTAGAGTTATCGCAGACGAAAATTTTGTTACACACACACACACACACACACATCCACACACACACACACATCCACACACACACACACACACACACACACACATACAGACATCATCGTAAAAATAGTAAATTCGTATTCTAGGGACCCTAAAACGTGCTTATTGATTAAAAACTCATCATCGAATTTTTTGACCAAAGACAATACCTTCCTTACCTAAAGGTGACGGAAGGTAAAAATCAGTAATACTAAGTATATCCCGGTTGAAATGGATTCATATGACCCGCTTGAAATTAGTGTCTTGAAATGGTCGGAATAAACGCATTTCCAACTGAATTGAAGTGTTGAACTCAACCCTAAAATATAAATGGGTTGAGCTTGTTCAATCGGACCGACTATACGGGATAAACATTCAATCCGATCAAAGTTTTGAAGCTATCGTCATTTATGTATGGCTCGCTACACAGCTTTTCTTTAACCCCACTTTTGATAAAATAATGCACTTAACGTTACAAATGCACAGTTTGTAAATAAAATGTGTATAATGTTATTACTTTTTCTTGTTACATTTTCGATTATATTCCTCCGTAAAAATCAAGTAGACATAACCAAATAAATTGATATTTGATAATTACACATTACACCTGAAGTTGTTTCGCCGACCATTTCGTTCGGGTCCAAACTGGATCCGCCAAAGCCGTTAGAACTCGCGCTAGAACAAGAGAGGGATAAGTGGTAGAGGTTTAACCTTGAAATTCAACCGGGTTGATAATATCAGGATAAACTTATTGAAAGATTAAATAAATAAAAATTTATTTACCTAAAATTAAAATTTAAAATCGAATTTTGGGGAAATCTTGGCAAACTATAGGTTCAAATTCTATTCATTTGGGTATTTTCTTACATTTTTTAAAATTACCTCTTGCTTAAATCATGAATAATAAAAATTATGTTTTTAATTTTATTTAAACAACCAAAACTATTAAAATCAGTTTTTAATCTTGTTAAGTAACGTAGTTGCAAATATGATTAAAGCGCTATTTATGGATTATATAGGGAAATGTCTGCACTTGCAACTGGCAGTTGTACGATAGACGTGGAAAAAGCAATTATGTTGAATAATGCTTAAAAATATATAAATATAAATTCAGCTGACAAATCATCTGTGCAGATTTTTTGCATGATATAATAAGATTTTATCGAGGATTTTACATTTATTTGCTATAAATGCAGTGAATAAACCAGGCAGTATTGTAAATGAAAGTGGCAATAAAAAAAGGGTAATGTGGCAGTATTGAAAATTAACTGGCAGTTTTGTGTGGGAGGCAGTATAAAATAGATAAAATGGCACTATGAAAAATATATTCAAAGCGTATATTTAAAAAATTTGCAATACGTAATCGGCAATTGTAATTAGTAAAAATAAAAACAGGTAGAAGAAAAATAAAACGGCAGCATTATTTTTTAACGCAGCCGAGAAAAAAATTCGTCTATTCATTAAAAGTTGTTTTCAAAAGGACTAGGCGAATTATAAAATGACAAGTTTTGGACAATTATATTGGATATTTCTCTAAAATATACCTTAAAATAAAGCGGCGATTCAATCAGATAACGCGAAGTTAAAATAACGGGTGGAGCAGAAAAACCTATCCGATTTCAAATCCCTTTTTCCCAGAAGAGGGAGCAGGTAGAGTAGTGGGGTAAAAACCGTTAGAAAGCCGGTTTTATGCCATTTGTCAGTAGTCAACATGCCTTGGTCTGGTGAACATCGTGCTTTTGTTATTGAGCGGTTTATCGAATGCGGCGGTTCGATAATTGCTACACAACGTGCTTTTCGAATTCATTTCGGACTCGGGCGTCATGATCCTGTTCCACATCACGCTACGATTAAAGTGTGGGTGTCAAATTTTAGACAGACGAGTTCAGCATTGAAAAAGAAGTCGCCTGGACGTCCCAGGACAGCAACAGGACCTGAAAACGTGGCCAATGTGAGAACCGCGATTGAACGTTCCCCGCGTCGTTCGGCGCGAAAACATTCGCTCGCTTTGGCGATTTCCAACCGCAGTATTCGGCGCATTTTGCACCGGGACCTCAAAATGCATCCCTACAAAATGGTTGTTGCACAGGAATTAAGTGAAAGGGATTTTGAAACCCGTACGAACCTGTGTCGCGATCTCCGAGAACTCCCAAACGACGATGTTGTGCTCTTCACGGACGAAGCCCATTTTCACCTTTGTGGTGCCGTTAACAGGCAGAATTTTCGATATTGGAGTGACGAAAATCCTCGAGAAATCCATCAGGAACCCCTCCATAGCCCAAAAGTGACTGTGTGGTGTGCTCTTTCCCGCCTAGGCGTCTGGGGGCCTTAGTTTTTTGAAGAAAATGGGCAAACCGTAACGGTCAACAGCGAGCGCTATTGTTTCATGCTGGAAAATTTTCTTAGACCCAAAATGGAAGAAAATGGCGTGGAAAATGTGTGGTTTCAACAGGATGGTGCAACCGCCCACACATCGCGACGATCAATGGACATTCTCAGGGAACTGTTTCCCGGTCGCCTCATTTCCCTGAGAGGTGATCTTGGCTGGCCGCCGCGCTCACCGGATCTCACTCCATGTGACTTCTTCCTTTGGGGTTACCTCAAATCGAAGGTTTACCAGCATCGACCAAGGACCCTTCTTGCTTTACGAAGGGAAATTGCTCGGGCAATTGAAGAAATTCCTGTGGAAATGACGGTGAAAGTCATGGAAAGCTACCGCGAGCGCCTAAATCAGTGTATCCGCTCCCAAGGACGACATTTGAGTGATGTGCTTTTCAAAACTTAAATTTAAAAATGGCATAAAATTTGCGATATGTTAATAAAAATTTTTTTTGACAAGTTGAGTGGTTTTAATTTTATAACGTTTTGAAATCGGATAGGTTTTTCTGCCCCACCCTGTATTTATCTTACTGCTAAAATTATACTAGCGTAATAACAGATTAAAATATGGTTCATTTATATTAAAACTGGACTTTAAAACTATTAAAAACTATAAAAGTTTAAAAATAGATATGCATTTTTAAATTAATCGACTTTTTAATACCATTTCCTTATCTCTATATCTACGTCACATATTTTCTCTATTTCAAATGCTCACTACTTTCAAGCCTTCTTCTATCGCCTTTTGAAATACGGAACCCATTTCCACCTGTATAACACTTGTTTAAATTTATGATGCCACGCCAGATAGATACTCCATATTATTATAGTGAAATATATTCTCATTTTGAATGACATGGGCTGCCGGTAGCACTCAAATCTTGGACTACGATATACGTAGCTTTTTATTAATTATTTCATTAAATTGCTTATTTGAAATGACTGACCTCAGTTATTTTAACATTGTTTTCGAGATATTTATATATTTTTATAAGTGATGAAAAATATCAGTTTTTGTGACTCCAATTATTAGCGAAGTCCATTGTTTGAGACCAAATTATTCCTATATTTACGTCACAGAGTATTAAAAAATATACTACTTCTTAACGAATAACAATATAGACTTTCTAAAACTTTAAATCGCTTTCAGTTTAGATGAAGTTTCATATATTAAAAAAAAACTAGTGCACGACCCCTTGTTATGGGAACTTATTACCTCTCTGTCTGTTATAATATACATTTTACTAAATTGTATCTTCGTCTACGTCCCATTTTTAAGTATTGTTCAGAATTTTGGTGCCATAAATCATGTATGTATCTAAAATTAACTATGCTTAGGTACTTACTATACAATGTTTTTAAAATTTTGTTTAGTAGATACTAATTTATTATTACTATACTTCATTTCCCGTAAGAAAATAGCGTTGGTTTAGATAGGGATATAAATTTTGTCCTTTGATTGGTTAGAATGCAAACCTAACAAAAACGAAAAAAATATCACCTGTCAGTTGTCATTTACCAAATAAAATATCACAGAATTAAAGGATAGTCCAGTCAAAAGAGACAAAAAAGTTTAAACTTCATGCTGAATTCAAAATTTCAAACCGCGTTATCCTACCTTTAACAAAATCACAGTGGTGGATGAAGAAATGAAACTTTGTGGGAAAGCGTTGACAAAAATTATTAAAAAATAATTTACTTTTTTCGATGCCACAATAAATTTAAATTGTTATAAACAGTAAAACGTAAATATGTAATATTGCATATTTTTTGAGTAATTCAAATTTCTTTCATAAATCGTTATTTTGGTTATATATTTTTTTACGTAATTGAGAGTTCATCATAGGTAAAAAATCTGGTGTGGCCAATACAATACCTCCCGCCATTTACAGCCCGAGTCACAAAAAGTTAATTCTTATTTTTGGATTAGCGAATTTTACTCTAATTCTGACAGTTTATTTCTTAAGATATAGTCTAATCTAATTCAAGTAACAACCTTTTTTTAAACCCCTCAACACCAACAGCATTAAATTCCAATTACAGAGTGGGTTCACATCACATTCACACACATTCATGCCTTAGTTGGATTCGAACCCAGAGCCCCGAAGGCACTCATGACATGAGGCGTTGCTCTAACCATAGCCACCGGAGCTGTAATAAAATGAAGATTAAATTTTAAATACAGGGATATAATAGAATTCAAAATCCAAAAATGAGGATTAGCTAAAACATTTTTGTGAATCGTTAATTTTTATTAATCTAAATACATACCTACATATATATATATATATATATATATATATATATATATATATATATATATATATATATATATATATATATTTACTTATGCTGGAAACTGTATTGAATTCCTTTTCTATTGTTCTATTTACTTATTTCTTTTTAAAACGTTACTAATATTATTTTGAAATGATTAGTTCTTTGATAGTGAGATTTATCTGTTAGTTACATACATTTGAATAACTGCGTTTTGTTTGTTTAAAGCGTAGGCTCTGGGATTCAAATTATATATATATAGAAAAAGTATTAATGCAAATCTATAGAAAATTTAATAATCTATAATTTTTATAATAGCATTAATCCCGAAAAAACTATTTTGAGCTTCAAGTGCCATTTCCGGTTATCCGATTTTCATAAAAATCTAATGGGCACTTTCCATTATAGAAAAAGTTCGAAATACAAGGTCTCAAAATTTTCTGAATGATAGTATTTGAGTTAGAGTGGAGGATCCACACATACATACACACACGCACACGCTCACGCACTCGCACACATACACACACACACATCATTGTGAAAATATTAAAATTGGATTCTAGGGACCTTAAAACGTGGTCATTTACCAAAATCTCGATATGCGATTTTTAGCACGATCGCTATACCACGTTTTAAGGCCCCTAGAATAGAATTTTAACATTTTCACGATGATGTCTGCGTGTTTGTGTGGATCCTCCACCCTAACTCAAATACTATCATTCAGAAAATTTTGAAACCTTTTATTTCGACCTTTTTCTGTAATGGAAAGAGCCATTAGAATTTGGTGAAAGTCGGATAACCCGAAATGGCACTATACTGCGGAAGCTCAAAATAGTTTTTCTTCGAAACATACCTTTAAATGTTATTTTTTCGAAACTAATGTTATATTATAAAAATTAAAGATTATTAAATTTTTTATAGATTTGGATTAATGCTTTTTCTATATATTTTATGGATAAATTTATAAAAATATTTGTAATCTAAATCCCAGAGTCTACGCTTTAAACAAACAAAACACAGTTATTCAAATGTATGTAACTGACAGATAAATGTCACTATCAAAGAACTAATCATTTCAAAATAATATTAGTAACGTTTTAAAAAGAAACAAAGTAAATAGAGCAATAGAAAAGGAATTCAATACAGTTTCCAGCATAAGTAAATATGTAAGTATGTATTGAGATTAATAAAAATTAACGATCCACAAAAATGTTTAAGCTAATCCTCATTTTTGGAATAGTGAATTCTATTCTATCCCGGTATTTAAAATTTAATCTTCATTTTATTATAGCTCTCAATGGTTAGAGCAACGTCTCATGTCATGAGTGCCCTCGGGGCTCTGGATTCGAATCCCACTAAGGTATGAATGTGTGTGAATGTGAACCCACTCTGTAATTGGGATTTAATGCTGTTGATGGGTTTAAAAAGAAGATAGTTACTTGGATTAGATTAGACTATATATTAAGAAATAAACTGTCAAAAATATGGATTAACTTAATTTTTTTGTGACGTGGGCTGTAAATGGCGGGAGGTATTGTGTTGGCCTCACCAGATTTTTTGTTTAAAAAATATTAAGCTTTAACCCTGTATTCTCGTAAAATTTTGATACGAGCAATTGTTTTCAAGATATTTGCGAAAAACAGATTTTTTGACCTTTAAACTTGGAATTTTTTTTTGGCAGATGTAGGATCAATGAGGACTTTTCACATTTTATTTATAATAGTGTATTTAAGGTGTGTAGTAATTATCAACTCTGCGAATTATTCCGGAATTGGATGTCTATTTTGACTAGACTATGATGTTCGTCATTTTTAATATTCAGGTCTCGGATATTTTGCAGATAATAGGTAATTATGTTATAAGGATCGTAACGTCAATTATTATGGTACTAGTCGTGAAGTTTATCAAACGAGATGAAGCCGAATTTGATAACACGACGTGTGCCATATGATTAGTTACGATCCGTATTACATATAAAATTTTATTTGCTGGCGTAAATCAATGAAATTTTTTTTAAAAAAGTATATGGTATTAAACAAAAAAAAAAATTATCTGAAAAACCAGGTATACTGTTTTCGATTAGTTTGTAAACAAGTACCGCATTACCATAGCTCATTATGGTACTGAGTACTCTAATAGATTCATTATGGTCCTATGCCTACAATGAAAGACATTAGAGTACTCAAATTGAGGACTATAACGTTGTCATTATGACACAGTAACATATAATAGTTATTTGTGTACCAAGGCTAAAAATTGAGTTTTTTGGCCGAGTCTGATTTTAAGAAAGTAGACGTGGACAAAATAACACTTTTGGTCAGTAGTGCACACAAAATTTATTAGTCGACCATCTTTATAAAATTTACAAAAATTTTAGATTTTTATATATTATTTATTGATATAATTATTTTATAACAACTGAACAATTGTACATATTTGTGGCTCCTTCAGAAACGTTTCCTTTCTCTTTATTAACACTCAAAATAAAAGATGACACTACCTTAAATCGGATAATAATGAAAGCGACCAACAAACGGTCAATTCATGGTCACTTATGCGTACGAAAAATTCAATTTTTTGTTAAGGTCTACTAAAAAAATATTTAATATCGATAAAGTTTGGTTTTACGAATTTAAATTATTTATTTAATGCATGTAAAAGCGGTCGGCTTATTTGAAATGAAGTATAAATATTTTATTTATATAAATATTATCTTAATATTTGTAAATCAAAATGTATAATTTTGTTTCTTTTAAGTCTTTTGCATTCTGACTGAAGAATAATCCAGAATGTGTTGTACTCGTTGGTAACTGTAGTTTAATGGCATATGATGATTCCCCGAGGTCTACAGCGTCGCAGTATGCCATGAATGATTTAATGTGTTTATATAAGTTATGATGCATGTCATTTTAAATGAATATTAGATTTTAAATTGTGATAAATATGCACATACACATGTGGAGGAATATTGCAGGTTATTAAGGAGATACAAATGATTATAATTTGTTAGTAGTCTATTTGCTTTTAGAAAGAAATACAGTTGAAGAAGACATAAAGGTATTTTGCACGAAGCGTTGTGGTCTGTAGTTAATAAGCGTAGTTCCTGTAATAATGTTACGAATAGAATTTCAATAAGCTGTTTAGAATAACCTATTTTTTATTTTTACGCTCTTTTTCAAACGGTACTCTCATCTAAATATAAACCGAGATTATTTTTTTACCTCTCGGTAGTTATGGGCAGATATTGTCTTTGGACAAAACATTCAAAAGTGAGTTTTCAATGAATACGAATAACGAGCGAACTCGCGAGTGAATAAGTACATTTTAGATTTAGGGTCCTTTAGACTTATATACGTATGGGTGTGAGTATAATATAGTGTATTTAAAACACCTATCTTGGAGTAGGCTATAAACAGAAACGTATGTCAAATTAAAAGTATTTAATTAAATGTCAATTTGACACGGGATTGTCAAAATATTATCTAAAGAAATCAAAGTTTTTCTTCTGTAATTTTATTTTAAAAATGGAAATAAATTAGAAAACTTTGACAATTTGACTTTTGATTTGAATAAATCAGACATTGAGACATACGTTTCTCTATTCATAGGCTACTCCGTGTGAGCTTTTGTTTTTGAACACACTGTACTACAATAGGGGATTACAGCTCAATCGAATTAAGAGGAATTAATAAGAAATAGTCAAAGTAGATGCTTAATAATGAATATTAATAAAGAAATAAAATGATAAAACCGAAATACTTCGGAAATAGGGGGGGGGGTTTGTTTTAGCAGGTCGTCACTCATATGAAATCCATACATATTATTTTGATTGGCGACTCAAAGACCACCTATAAATATATAACGAATACCGAGTAAGGGGTGGAGTCTACTACCAATGGAAATAGACAAATTCAAATAGCGGACACTTGGTTAACAGTTCAGTACTACAATTCTCAAACAGTTTTTATTTGAATATAAATTTCTTGCATTAAACTTATGTAATAATTTTGATATACTTGCAATTATAAAGCATGTAGACTTGTACAGTGTTACAATATTAATTTGTTTTTTATAAATATAATTTAAAAATAGAATAAATTTCAAGAACATTTTAGATCCACGAAGAAAACAGTTGTATATAAAAACTTATATTCGTGACGTCACATATATATTTTCAAACTTCGGGGGACCATAACTCGCTTATTTATAGGAATTTTTTCACCGGATTTTCACCAATAGTCTTAGTTTTACTTATACTTTCTGATGAAATTCTATAAAAAAATTGTGGAATTCCCTATTCCAAGAATTACATTTTTTACATCTAAGAAGAGCTTACTTAGAGTAGTACACTCTGTGCTGTCATCATTTTTCACATTATTTGATATTTCTTTATATGCAGATTGCCGACCGAGTCGACTAAACTAGGGCAGAATTACTCCATTAGTATTATTTTAAAGTTTTATTTATTTATCCTGAAAAATCTTTAAGTTACTAGATAAAAACAAAAATGAGAATTTTTATGTAGCCGCCAAAATGCAAAGTTATTTGTACCAGTGAGAAGAGAATTATTTTTCCAACGATATATAATTAACAAATGAAAACTCAATTATATATTATAATCTCTGCTAATTTTCCAATTTAGTTTCCGAAATTTCATTTCATGTAAGAAAATAGAATTGTTTTCTGATTGGATAATACCGCGATATTAACCAATCAAACAACAAGATCAAACTGCATCTATCTTCACATCACTATTTTCTTACGTGAAATGAAATACAGTTCAATTAATTCTAATATTGACTTATATTGAAAACAAAATTTGAAGAGTTTCAGAGCTGAATAAATTAAAAATATTATGTAATGAAAATTAAGAAAATAAGCTTAGAAATAAACAGACGATAACCTAAGGATAATTTTATTTGTTACATTACCACAACCATTGTTTTTACACTATAAATTTAATCATTATTGCACTTTTGGAAAGTTAATACAAATATCTGTTTAATGTTGCAACTTTCTACTATGGCGTCCATACAAAAAATATTACTTTGACATCACAACCCAAAATTAAACAATGATTAAAAAAATAATAATAATCGCCATTCGAAGCATGAAAAAAGTTTAGTTTAAAATTCCATTATATTTCATATTAGCAGCAGATATTAGTAAAAAAATAAAAACCAGCAAAATAGGAATTTTTATATTTATCTAGTGACCAATATATTTTCCGAAAAAGAGAAACATCTTTAAAATGGTCTACTAAAACTAATGGGAAAACTTTATCCTTATTTAACCCGATCCCAATGGCGAGGGTGGAAAAACGGGCAATATTAATTTCGTATACTACTGATAATTTTTTTTAAATACCAAATTATCTAGTAGCTTATGCGATTTTTGAGAAAACTCAGTAGTTAATTTTTAACCACTGGTCAATTTTTTTAACCAATCAAGAATGTTGACATATAACAAAAAAATGAATTTAGTTATCAATTCAATCTATTGGATAAATTTTTTAACCAGTAGTTCAAAATTAACCGCCGAGTTACAGAATAAGGCCCCAAGTATGTTGATAAATAACAAAAAGTTGGATCTTTAGTTATCAAATCAATATCTATTAGATAAATTTTTTAACCAGTTGTTAAAATTAACTACTGAGTTACAGAATAGACCCGGTAGTTCCTTGAAACAGACGGTATATGAAAGTAGTTACAGAGAATATATATACATATAAGTGATATGCACACATTAAACTTTCAAAAAATATTGGTGAGTAAAAATTGTGTTCAATTTAAACTATGACGTATAGAGTACATACATCAGTTACTCAGATCAGTTAATGTGCAACACAAATGGAAAACGCCTATATAAGAATCATTCTCCATGCTCCATATAGGAGCAAAGAGAACTCCATTCTTACAAACTCCATTTTCTGACGTGACGATCCCGTATCACCAATCGCGTAAACAACAGTGTAAGAAAACAAAACAACTACGTCAATCGAACACATTTATCTCAAGCCTACACTGTAGCAAAGCGTTAACATGCTTATTAAATCACACCAGTACGCCCCTGGATAAAGATAATATAGTAAAAATGTAAAGTAAATTAAGGGGTGTAACGTTTATTTTTTAATATAAATAAATGTTATGTTGGAATAAGAATACACGAAGATATATTGATAGATTACCGTATAAGTTTGTTATATTATTATAAAATTAATTTTGTATAAACACGTATATCTAAATAAATCTATAAACGTATATAGAATACAAGTATATTGTATCATGTGTATGTATTGTATTGTAACCAGATAAGTATGTGAAGTCATGCACAACTCATAAATATCAATATAAATAAATATACAATGTATGGAAAAACAACTTACATAATATGAGACCTTCTGTCAATTTTTCAAATGATGTAAATATTCTAAATTTTGAACACTGTACATGTCCAAATTCATATTCTAAACACACGAAGGCACTTTTATAATGTTAATTACTATTAACTATAAAAACAGAAACGCTAACCACACTAAATTTTAGTTATCATATACAAAATGTTCAAACTTCAAACAAATGTTATATATAAATATATACCAGTATATCTAATTGCCTTTACGTTTATAAACTAGTCCAAGAATTAATTAACTCAACCCAAATAGTATTCTGGTACAGTGGCAGTAACAATCCTTAAATAACACTAAAAGAGTAGCACTGCATTATAACTGCATACCTACATGCTACATGACGAAAACAAACTAATTATCAACTGACACTTGTGCGCTACGCTCGCGACACCTGTTAGGCGCCAGGTTTGGATAATAAATTCAAATAAAAAATAATTATTTATTATAGATTATAGTTATTGGGCATAAACTTGTATTAATGGGGTCTCGTGGCCGCGTGCCCGAGTGTCAGGTCGCGAATCTGGGGAACCGGGTTCGATCCCGACCGACGCCAAATATTTCCAATTTTAAATGGCACAAAATTCCGATATCTGTGTACAAAGCAGATTGGCACACCCAACAATGGTAATAAGCCGTGATGATATATTTATTTATATTTATTTATGTATTAATGATATTGCTAATGAATGTTCTATTTATATATTATTTATGACATCTTTGTTCGTTGAAAGATTGCATTAGATCAGTGATTCTTAAACTTTTTCCTTGGCGACCCACTTCGCAACCCAACAAATTGTAGCGACCCATCAAAATTTTGTTACTTCAAAAATTTTATTTTTACAACCCATAACCGGTATTAATTTAATAATTATAAGATAAATATACACTTATGGATACAAAGATTATACATTTGTATAATTTAACTCAAATGTAACGAAAACAAAAATGTTATTACAACTTACGAGCCCAAACTCATATTTATTCGCCCAGCTAACATTTTCAATAAACAAATTACTAAATACTATTTTAAAATATCGATTTTAAACTTACAAAAAATGAATATGTTATTATATATTCCGCCATTTAATATTGGGCTACATCGCCGTTATAAGTATTATCAGCTTTAATTATATTAGGCATTGTATCCCTAAGTCCTGCACATTTTTCTGTGAGTATTGTCCCATGTCTTGCAAGTCTATATTTAAAGTGTAGATTTTATAATTTGTTGACAATGTAAAATGGCCGAATTATTATGAGTTTGGGCTCGTATATGTACGTACAAAATAATTTACAAACATTTCAGTGTGAAGGGTGAGCTTGTGTACCTATTTGTAGTAGCTGGTTTCATTGCATTTTTTAAAATTTTATGTAAACTAAAACTAAAAATGCAAACTCGTACAAGTAAGTGGTAGTAAAAGGTAAAAGTACATCAAGCGCCATTTCGGATAATTTGGATATTGGTTATCAATCGATAGTCTAACGTCATTTTTATTTTATTTTTTATTTTATTTAATATTAACGTGCTTCACCGATTGGTATTAGCACCTATACATTCAGTAGAAATACCTTTAAATCAGGGACCCGAACGGTAACGAAACCGTAACCGAAAACCGCACCGATATTTGACTTTTTACGAAACCGTAACCGAAAACCGAAACCTATATTTTATTTCTTCAAATATGGAAATCGAAAACCGATACGAAAAATTAATTCGTTCTGTAACCGAACCGAAATAATATCGGTACTAAAACCGTAAATTTAAAAATAGGTATTTTTTTATTAACCCACACCTTTTTCGTAGAAATACTGTGCATGCCTTCGAATTCATAAAAAAGAAGTTTCTTATTTAAAAAAATAAGGCATTTTTCAATTATTTTTTGCAATTATAATAAAAAAATACTCATTTGTTGACATTTTTCAATCAATCACGCAATTAGTTTACGTCTTACTATTGTAATATTAATAATTTACGAAACGTATTTAATTTTTGTTGCAAAACTTAAGAACTTTAATGTAAAAACTTTAACTCATAGTTACTTTTTGAACCGCGAATTTTATTTTTAAATCACACCTTAAAGTAAAAGTACCTACCTACCTTTATATTTTTACTTAAAATAATTACTTACAGATTCGTTTCGAATTTTGAATTCCGAACAAGCCGAATATATCTATTAGTACTAGTTGTTAGTGAAACGTGGAATTAAAATTACGAAATAGGTACTAAATATATTGCATGTTGCAAAAAATTAAAATTAAGCTAATTTCTCATATAAACCGAAATCGAAAAAAACCGAAACCGTAACGAAAACGAAACTTATTTGTTTTTTTAACCGAAACGAAAACCAATATAATATTTTCAAAAAACCGTAACCGATAACCGAAACCGATTTATATTAAAGTAAAAACCATTAACCGTAACCGAACCCCAAAATTTTTCGGTTCGAGACCCTGCTTTAAATTGAGTAAAATATGTATTAATTTTCGACTAAGTTTGTCGCGGCCCAAAATAAAATCCACGCGACCGATAGTTTCAGAACCGCTGCATTAGATAATATAAGTAAAGTTTTATTACATATTTATTTTTAAAAAATATATCTGAGTAATAAAATAACTTTTCAGAAAAACTTTTTCCGACTATTTTAAGTATTTATTGGTTACTAAAAGATTAAATGAGCACTACTTTGCTTTTACGAGTAATATTGCATCAAATTAATGCTTGAATGTTGAGTCTAGTAGCGGGCATTGAAGACATTTTTTGACATCTGTACAAGATACAATTATACATTCAAAATCGTTTGTATGCTTTAATTCAAAAAGGATTAGCAAATTATTAACTGACATTATTTCCGTAGTACATTCAAAATTGTAGTTTAGTAGTTTATACTTGGAATTTCCAAATAAATTCTGGTTGTTACAATTTTTTTAAGCACTAATTTACGGTGACCACCGATCATTCGAATTGCGTCTGAAATTTTAAAGTCAACCTGTAATCATTTCATATCAGTTAATATTCAGTTAGAAACTGAACGAAACAATTGTAAATTTATACAGAAAGGTATGTACCTATGCAATGCAATAGATACATATTATTTATAAAAATAATTGAATGATACAATTAAATTGTTTGAATGCTCGTATGAGTCCCATTTCTTTCTTCATGATTGCGGATAGAACAAAAGACAATGCGCCTATGTAGTGTTCGTGGGAGTGAACACTCCCTTACGTTACGTTAGGTGGAGTGTGGTGTGGTGTGCGTAGCATATCCCCTAGGGCCACTCGGACTCGACCAGATTTCAATTCGAGATTTGCCTGCCGTCCGTAGGTTGACTTACACCACAAGCCGGTCGCTCGCCCGGCTACAAATGGATTGTTCTGTTCGCGGACTTTTCTATGAGATGTTGTTTGCTTGCCGCGCTTCACAAATTTACACGTTGCACCCACGTGCCACAAGAAGGTGGAGATTTCGACGCAAGAGGTTTCGTCCGAAGAGGATTCAACCATACTAACTAAACTTAAGAAATCTGCCACAGTCCTTGGAACTCCAAGCCTCAAGAAATACCGTTTCATAATGCATTTGTATTAATTACTCAGTATTCAAACGGTGCATTTATTGAGCCTAGCAGAACAGTAACCGACACCAACGGAATATCAGGGAATTAAATTAATTGCGGCTACGGCTTCGTTTAACCCAAAATGAAATTTTCATGTTTGATTTTATAATTTCATTTGAGATGAAATAAATGTCTTCTCTTACTCTTTGCATTTCACAAAGAATAATAATGCATTATATAATTTTGCAAGATACAATATTTGGCAGTACTTGTGGATCAATAAAATTTAGTTTCATTCATTTTACTGTAAATTGTCCATTGTTCGTTTTAATAATATTACGATAATACTCGTATACATGTGTGACATATTTAAGACAAAAGTTGTCCGAATAATAGGCTATTTTAGTGTTGTTCAGTATTTGGGAAAAATATTAATTGAGCTTTTTACCTTCCGTCACCTTTAGGTAAGGAAGGTATTGTCTTTGGTCAAAAAATTCGATGATGAGTTTTTACTCAATAAGCACGTTTTAGAGTCCCTAGAATACGAATTTACTATTTTTACGATGATGTCTGTATGTGTGTGTGTGTGTGTGTGTGTGTGTGTGTGTGTGTGTGTGTGTGTGTGTGTGTGTGTGTGTGTGTGTGTGTGTGTGTGTGTGTGTGTGGATGTGTGTGTGTTTGTGGATGTGTGTGTGTGTGGATGTGTGTGTGTAACAAAATTTTCGTCTGCGATAACTCTAATACTACAGTTACAAAAATTATAATTTTTTCGTATACTTCTTCGTTACTTCCATAGGAAGAGCTGATTAGATTTTGGTTACAATTGGTCAACCGGAAGTACCATCATTTGAAGATTTTAACAGTTTTTCTTGAAAAAACTATGTTAAATATAATTTTTTCACATTTGATGTTATTATAAATATTAAAGAATATTGTATTCTCTATACGATTTGACTGCATTTTATACGTAATATTAAATGGATATTGAGTTAAAAAATTATAAAGAAATTAAATTTCATAATGTAGCCATACCTGTGGAAACAACTACTATATTAAGAAAATTCTGATTGAAAGATGTCAGTGTCAAGTGAAATTGACATAGTGTGTCTGTTTTATAATTTTACTGGAAATATAGGATCTTTTGCTTTCTCTATGGAATTTGTATAAAATACATACAACTGCTTTAAGGTAATGTACAAGAAATAATAATAATAAATCTTTTTTTCTGCAAATACATTACACTGTATATAGAAAACGTCACAAAATAATAATTTTCTGTATGAAATTTGCATAAAATACATGCAACTGCCGGAAGCTAATGTACAAGAAATAGAATATTTAATTTAGCAAGGAACTTTCCGTATGAAATTTGTACAAAATATATAGAACTGACGCACAACTGACGGAAGGTAATGTGCTGGCCACATCAGATTTTTTATTTTTGCGAATAACTTCGAAGTGTGAAATAATAATGATTGTACCATGCACCTCGTTTGGGGCACTATATAATGTTCTTTCTAGTGCTGTCAAGAACCGGAAAAAGGAACCATCCGGGTACCCGGTTACCTGGGTCTTGGAACCGATATTCGATTCCGAGCAGTGGAACCAACTGTCGGTTACGATCTGGGTAATGGAACCGATCTTTGGTTCCGGATCCGGGTAATAAACCGATCTTCGATTCCGGTTCCGAGTAGTAGAACCGATCTTCGGTTCCGGCTCCCAGTAGTGGAACCGATCTTCGGTTTGGATTCTGTATAGTGAAACCGATCTTATAATTTTAAATTAGCCTCGGCATTCTTGAGAAATAAACATATTTTCTGGTTTATTTAAGAAATATTATTGAACAATATTAAAAAAAATTACATGAAATTTAATTGAAAATATATGCGTAAATATTATTATACCAAACGCAAGAGGATGCTAAAAATGTAACCGCATAATATAGTAAATAATTGCATATTACAGTTTCGCTTTATATTTTCAATTTTCATTCAATATGGTTTCTTCAAAAACTTGAACCTGAGGTATGTTTTGAGTAACGGTATATATAATGACAATAGCGGCCATAAAATTTAAGGGACAAAGCAATGGATATTTCCAAGAATTTCACTTACCTACTTATACATTCTGCTCTAATCTTTACATTTTGATCTCTCAGTTATGTAATATAAATGAACAGTTCTTATTTGATGAACTTCAGTTCGATTTATAATACCATTTAATAAATTTCGGAGTGAAAATAGAGTGCCTCATAATTTGTCAAAAAATTTTGGTTATTATTTTAAAATACAAATACTATAGAAATTAAAACAAAGGCGCTTATCGGGCAAACGGGGAAAAAGTACTTATGGTTTTTGCACGTGTTCTTCAGAGACTTGCATTATATAAGTTTATAAGAATATCTGATACCAATTTTCCCAAATTGTTTACCTGTTTCGTTCCTATTTCATAACTTAAAAGAATTAACTTTTAAAATAATTAACTTATTATTCATCATAACATATTGATTCATAATACGTAAATCTAAGTCACGGATTGTAATAATGTAATTTAAAATATTTAAAGATCTGAAAAGTTTTCAAGATCGATATTCATATATTATTAGTTTCATAATCGAGATTCACCCTTTTTCGATCCCAGATTAGTTTCAGTTGCAGAATCAAAATTCGATCTGTTTCGGTCCCAGAACCAAGAACCGATAAGTTTCAGTTCCAGGACCGAGAACCGATGAGATTCGATTCAAGAATCAAGAACCGATGAGATTCGATGACAGAACCGAGAACCGAAGACATTAGATTCCAAAACCGAGAACCGGGTAGTTTCGGTTCCAGAACCGAGAACCGGGTAGTTTCGAACTCGGAACCGAGAACCGGGTAATTACACATTCAAATAACCGGGTATCCGGGTAATTTTGGAACCGGAACCGAATCGAAACGGAACCGGTTCCCACCATTAGTTCTTTCTAATAGCGAAGCACAATTTTTTATCATTTTTAGATTTTGAGATGATTTTATTACTTTGCTACACATTATTAGACACGAAGGTAAATTTTTTTAATAGTGCAATTTTCAAATATGGCATCTATATAAAAATTAAAACCTTCACACAGTAACTCAAAATCGAACAATTAAAAAAATGTGCATCGCCTTTTGTCTATGCCAGTAAATAAACTTAAAAATACAATAAAATTTAATATAAATATTTTTTTCTATTTCCTAATAGTAAAGAAGTTATTTTTTAAAAGCTTTTTTAACTTATTTTGGTCAGCACTATATGCCCGTAAAGCTTTTACCCGAAGTTGAAAAACACCCTATATATATACATATATTCTTTAACATCTGCTATAGAAAAAATATAATTTTATACATGACGATAAAATTAAATTATCGACTCGCGAAAAATAAAATTTTATCGACTTGTACAAAAAATAATTATTTTCTGCTTAGTGGTCTATGCATTTTTCCTTTAATAACGATAGGTACTCCACTAAAATGCAGGGGTGTAGTCGGGGGTACACTTTTATACGTCGTATATCCTCTGGATTTATTAGATTTTCTAGCGTGTACTTTCTGCTTTTCTAAATATTTGAGACAAAAGTCATAAAAATTTTATTGAACAATAAAAATTATTTTTTAAAAATTTGATTGGTGTTACTATCTATTATTGAAATTTTCGAACTATTGTGGAGATTCCCTTGTTTCGTTGTTTCAGAATATGTGTTCAGGTGTCCCAAATTAATTGGGTTGCTATTGAGATATCGGAAACTATAAGAGCTACGAGGTCAGTTAAATAAGCAATGTTGTACACTTTTGAGAGCTCATTTAGATTCCGCTGAGAAAAATTTATAATTTCGAACAGTTAAAAAGTTATTCAAAAAATCTGAAAATCCGCGATTTTACAAAATGTCAAATAACTCCATAATTAGATATAAAAATGTTTTATATCAAATTTTCATGATCTAATGAGAAAAACTTAAAAATGATATCAGAATAAAATTCCAGATGGCGGTTTCTAAGATATAAATAGCGACTTTCTTATTTTATTCAGGTGCCATATTGGATTTTTACTTTAAAAGAAAACTTACTTTTTTCTCTTTCCAACGGTGTAAGGATTATTGTGGTTCAATTTTGTTTGACCCCTAAAATCTTAGATTTTTTTTTTCGTGAAATTTCTTATTATCTTTTGTTGAATTCCCTTCGGACGATTTCTCTCCGGTTGATTTCTCATCTATGATTATTGATGATATTAATTCCTGTGTTGTGCAGTGCAGATTTCCCGATGTGAGCGAGATAGGGTGGGCGAGCGATGTTGAGATAACTCTTCCATAGCACACTCTGTGCATAGACGCTGGCTGGCTGATAGAGGTGTACTCGGCAGATTACTTGTTTCTCTAAATACTACAAGGCCCACACAAGATCCTATCGCACCTGCTGACTGCACGAATCATTTATCAGAGGTGATGAGGTGAAAGAAGTAATTGCTAAACATAAACATGTTCATACGCAGAAACATCTATTATGGAATTACGAGAGTAATAAGATGGGACAAAAATATTGTAAAACACCTCGTATTTTCTGGTGTGGTGTTTGGTTTACAGTACTAATACCGTCCCATATTAGTTAACTCACCCACTTTAATTCCATTTCCGGTAATTAGTTAGAAAATTAAGTTTTTCTTTTTCAATAATAATAATAATAATAATAATAATAATAATAATAATAATAATAATAATAATAATAATAATTGCATTAACATTGTATCTTTAACATAAATGTCAAAATATTACCGCGGCAATACTGCAGCATAACAATATTGTCGTAATACGACTGTGATTGGTTATTATTATTATTATTATTATTATTATTATTATTATTATTATTATTATTCATGTCCAAGCCATATACATAATATAAATAATTAATACACAATAAATATATAAAACATTACAACAAATATTTTTTAGTCTTTAGATACTGAAGTGACCTATTTTCGGTAGCGATATACCGCATCCGGACCACGTGGAGTGAGGTAGCTGAGCTTGTTGTTATAACCATATAAATAGTCAAATTTGGAAATTATGGAAATAGGCCTTATGCATCGCCCGGCATTAACTAGAACGGAGAGAATGCATCTTCTCCGAAGATTATCTTTTTCATGTCAGAGAAAAAACCGTCCACAAAAACTGGCAGAGAAGTGGCCTATCTAAATAGTATTCATCTAAAAAATTGCACAGTTTATAGCAGCTCATGTTGCCTTAGCCATATCTTCTCTCGTGCATTCTACTTGTTGGCGCACGTGAGCAGGTGGGCCATTGTTTGTTCTTGACCACAATGACATAAAGTGGGTTCTGCTTGATACCCCCAGTTGAACATGTTTACTTGACTTCGTCGGCGATTTAACGATTTCCAAATGGACCAAGAACTACCTTGGTCACGTCTAATATCTAGACACAGTTTCCTCTCTACAGTGCATCCAATGACAGAGACCAAGACTGCAACAAGACGCTTAATGCGGGATGAGACTGTGATTGGTTCAGAACAGTGAAATACACCGATTTTTTTGGATGACAGATAATGAATGGAAGAGTATAAAATATTTTATTGTTTTTTTATAAGGGGAAATGAAATAAATAAATGAATTAAAATTATTACTGTAGTTATTTTAAATAAATAGCGATGTTACTCAATGGTGATAAATAATATAAAATTAACATATCGATTTGAATTATTGTTATATTGATAATTTTTTAATCTTTAGCTAGAAATTCCATTTAAGTTACGTTATAAAGTTGAAGTATCTTCATACCAAATAAAAAAGTAAAGAGTACTTTCATTATTATTATGAATTCTATTATTTAACTCGCTATAAATAAATTTTTAACAACGAGGTCAAGTAATGTGAGACAGATATCATATTTTTTGTAATCAGGCTTTTACAATGCATCACTAAAATGGCCCCCTAATATGGAAACTTTTGTCCCATTTCACTGAAGTCGTGTCATTAATAATGCATAAATGAATAAAAAGTAGTCAAGTAGATCAAAATTTAGCTAGATTTTTTTATTTATTTACAAATGGTTAAGCTTCATAGAATACTTTCGTTCATTTGTGTTTAGTATCAACAGCTATATTTATTGATATACGAAAGAAATAATTTGTTACAAATAGATGAAGAAAAAGAGCTGATGAACTTATAATTATATCACAACGCAGTGTCAACCAATGTCAACATTTTTTAATTTTAAGCAAGAGTGATTTAAAAAACAGACGAAATTTTCAGTGTTAACAACACCGAGAGTACCTTCCTGTGAAATTTGGCACTCTGCCCTATTAATGTCCATTATAAATGTCACTAATTCTGCTATTTAAACTGTCAGCACTAAAGCCCTTCAAAATTTTATTAATATACCTATATACATTAGTTATTATTTTAAAAAATTATATTTTAACATGATTTTGGTTCTATTTTTGTCAGTTCCTATTTGTTTCTTTATAGTTAATCTTTGGTTGTCCTTGTAGATCGATATAAAAATTTAGGTTTTTTAGACAATTTTACAATCTCATTTTGTTAATAATTAGATGTTCTCGTATTCTATTTAGGGCTTGTATAGAGTTGTTGCCGTTTATCCTCCAACCGAACTCACCGAGCCGCAGTGTTTTACCAGTGCCGTACTACCGGCCATTGCTACATTTATTTAAGGTGTATAAGTGGCCAGCTTATAGCATCCAAGTGTGATAAATACAAGTAGCTGTGTTTATTTTTTACGACAAATCACACATTGTCGGTCGACGGGAATCGAACGCACGGAACATGGTTCGGGTGACGTTACTGCAAGCTACGAAATGTGCGGTAGACCACTCAGCCACCAAATCGGTAGTTTTAAAAAATCTTGTTAATTGATTCGTAAATATTTCTCATAAAGTACAAAAATATGATAACTGTGTCAACCTGTCAAATTATATACATACTGAACTCCACGTAGGTTTCCTTCAGCCTCAATCATATATGAATATGATTGCATCTTAGTTGTTGCTTAACTGTCTGTAAACATACAATCTCGTTGTTCTTGTTGTAAATGCGAAGGTGTGAATTTTTCGCAGGTGGAGCTGTAAGATATTGGTATTTGATGGGAGATAAGATGGGCTAGGCTAGTATTGTTATTATAATAAAATTAATTATACTGTTCTTCAAATTTATATGTGGAAATGAAAGTGTCTGTTTTAATTATGCCACATGAATATACTGTGATTTATTTGGTATGCCGACTAGGATTCTATCAACGACACATCAGCAAGGAATAGAGATTCATATATACTTATATGTATATGGTGCTCTCCCCACGACAGCTTTTAGGGATTGAAGATGAGATGACATGTGGTAATCCTTAATTTATATTTATAAGTATGTACGAGACGGATTCAAAAAGTAATAAAAAAAATTGACAGTATCCCACAAAAATAACACACCAGTTATTTCAAACTCCTACTAAGAAAAAAGGCGGAGACATTCTTGCAGAAGTTAACAGGGTTCTTTATAGGGCGTCCGTTTTTCGAGGTTCACCATTGCGATCTCGGACACTATAAAGATGCGAAGACTGTTAAATTAAGGTAAATTTTCCCCATTAGTAGACTATTTTAAAGATATACTTGTTTTTCCCGAAAAATTCATAGGTCACTAGATAAATACAAACATTAAAATTTTCCTGATTTTTAATTTACAAATAACTTCTAAATATGAAATAATACTTTACGAAAAATCCCTCTCAGAGGTTAATCATTAATTAATTAATAGGTCACTAGATAAATACAAACATTCAAATTTTCCTGATTTTTAATTTACAAATAACTTCTAAATATGAAATAATACTTTACGAAAAATCCCTCTCAGAGGTTAATCATTAATCATAAATAAATTTTATTCTATAACCTATAACTGAATTAAATGTTGCACAATGTTGAATTTGCTTATACCCTCATATTAATATATTATAATATCTATTTTATTTCAATAACCCATTTTATCTTCCTAGGTGATAATCTAATCGTATGTAATTCTGACAGGGAATGTCCGTCGACCCCAGCGATCTGGTCGATTTGTGCGGCTGAGTGTACATTGAACAACACTATAGAGAAGGGCTAACTAACATCAGTCAGTATGGAAATCAGTGTATGTTAGTCGAAAGGATGTGCGGGAATCCTGCAGCCCGTATCACACAGAGATATGGACTCCGGATCTTTGAGAAGGATAAAGAAGATATCTTTCGACACTGAATTTCGTACGCCTCTCATTTTAACGATATGCTAAAGCTTCAATTATTTAAATTATTGGGATCAGGTAATTTCTTGACTGAAGGGAAGATGAAAAAAAAAACAATTTACTGGAGGTCAGTCAACTTTAATCTCAACTCGACTAGTTTCGACACCACATATGTCTTTCTCAGGGGATGATCTGTCAAAACGTTACTTAGTGATAGCTAGCCGTTAAGGGTGGTGACACTACAATTTTCATATTTTGTCTTATCACTTTATGTCGAAGTGTACATTTATATATATATATATATATATATATATATATATATATATATATATATATATATATATATATATATATATATATATATATTGTTAATTTCATTTAACATAAATTCTGTCCGTTGTGGACAAATTTTTATATATTTTTTATATTTTCACTTTTATATATAATTTCCATGTACATGTGGTGCCGAAACTAGTCGAGTTGAGATTAAAGTTGTCTGATCTCCAGTAAATTGTTTTCTTTCATTTAAATTATTGTTAAAGCATTTGCAAAATATAATATCTCTACAGTACCTACATACAAAGGTATAGTTTTATTTGATTATAAACGTATGTGAAACTAAGGATACAATACTAATAATAATAATAATAATAATAATAATAATAATAATAACAATAATTCGTAAAAAATATCTGTAAAATTCAAACATTTTCCGATAGGTATTGTAACATTTTTGTTCTACTCTACACTACTGCTTACGCTTTAATTCGTAGTCACTAAACCAACCCTCAGGGCCGTGCGATGATATGGAGCAAAGGAGCACCTGCTTCAGGCGCCTTTTGAAAAAAGGGGTCCACTAGTCTATATGGGACACGGTCAACTGGGGATGATTAACTGGGCTATAGCCAAGTGGGTGTCGGACATTTGGGCAATAAGATAACAGTGTCTAAAATATTTGAAGAGCCGGTGACAGCCAAATAAGACAATAAGAAGATGTTGAAAAAATTTGCCCGACTAGAATATATATTTTTTCAATATTTTTCCTCTTGTACATAGATATATATATATATATATATATATATATATATATATATATATATATATATATATATATATATATATATATATATATATAATCATGTAACGATAGATTCAGAATTTCAGTTCCAAGGTTATTAACAAAGACAAGCGTGTTATATCCATTCTTATCGCACACGCTTCTTGTGAGAGAGATAAATATATGCCAATTTGTTAATTCGTTTATGATATAGATGACCTTGATCGGACATCTTTCAAATTTTTTACTGTACTCAGATAAGCAACCAAATTTCCACTTTTTAGTTAAATGATATCAACATACATACTTTATTAGTGAAAATTTTTAACGATTTCCTAAAAATTAATCACTGTTACATAATAAGATCAATAAAATGTTGGCACAAGGATTATATAGATTACTAAATATCCCAGGATGTCGAAATTTTTGTACACAAGTATTTGTCTGTTTCTTTTCCACGTTTGATGCAGAGATTGGATGAATTAAGTGACGCACCTTTATATTCGTAAAGTTCTTGACAACTGGACTGGACAGTAGATCAAAAATTATCCATTAAAAGACGCTTGTCGTAAATGAAGCAGGTGCGTCATCATATTTTCAAAGAAATTACGGTGTTTGCGTTTTCGATGAACTCAATAACGTGTGAAAGGCTCGAAGGAAAATATTAGAAAAAGGTGAAGATTTGATTTTGTCAGAACAAAATATGAAAGTTTCAGTGATTGCAATTGAATATTTTATTGTTTTTATCTATTAAAGGCCCCAGTTTGACCACTACAGTACTACTACTTAATTTAGGCATCAATACTCTTCGTTCCTAGGAGAAGGGTTCAAGTGTTAACTTCCACGGTGAACTAATTCGGCTTGGAAGCAGGAATGAATGGAGATGAGACAGTTTTTCTATAGCCATTGTTTTTCTTAATATTGTTGTTTACGAAGATGGCTAGGTAGATTATGTAAAAATCTCCCCCGTATAATACAGAACTAATTTTTATTTTTAAAATGGAAGTAATATTAAATTAATCCTTTCTAATTGTAAATCTTGATCCTGATCCCATTGGAAGATCCAGTCCTAGTATGTGATCCGCTTCCGAGGTTGAGGTCGGGCGATATATAACGTCGCCTGGTGACATTAGCAAGCTAAGACAGTGGTTGGCAGGCCTGCAGTAAGACATCGGCCGGGCTAGGGGTAGTTCAGGGATGGTGCGGGGGGTAAGGAGGGTGAGCTAGGACCGGCAGGACATGCCACACAGCCAGTCCTAGTCCGCAGTCCACAGATAATTAATCATACATTGTATAATTAGTTTACAGTTCAGGACCCTCCGTCCACACAAGAAAAAATTTGGTGGGAGGTAAGGAAAGGAAACTAAGGAGGAGGATAAGGAGAAGGAAAAGGGTCACGGATAATTTTAAATAGGTCGATTGGTCTTTAAATTATCGTCTTTTAAAATTATCAATTTCTCTTAGAGTACATTGCATCTCATCACAACTTCTTACCTATTTCTGGGTGTGTCAATCAAATCCTTTTTATTCACAGATTTCGATATAATGACTATTTATCTGTACCTACCGTTGAGAGCGCTATACTGGCGCCTCTTCAAGGTCTTTCAAAGATTTCATGCAGAGAGCACCGTAAAGTTAATTTTTGTCTATTTATACTAATTATTATTTTCAAGTTTGACGTTGATCGATTTCGAACGCGAGCCATCCAAATCACAACTTAACACATTCACGCGATTTCATTATACTATTTATAAATATATCATATAATACCAATGGTTTGTTTTTTAAATTTGTTAAATTTTAAATATTGATATGTATATGTTTTGAAAAGAATGTGACTTGAATTTCTGTTGTGCAGAAATAAGAGTGTTTCAATCTCTAAGATTGAAAAGATATTCAGGGTATCCATGCAATTATTAGATTGCTAAATCTCTTTTAATTCTTTAAAATAATATTTTTAAATATTTTCCGAATAAATTTCTGTGATATTCTGTAACACTTTAGGAATTACAGTTTTTCCGCACACCTGAAATTGTTTAGTAATAGGTTACCTAAGATTTTAAAAATACTGTATTACTTCTTTAGATTTATAATTTGATAGGATCTACCTCGGACGAAAATGTACCTGTTTTAACCTAAGACAGACTTTTGTTCAACTATTTCTCAGGATATTTTTAATTGTGAAATTGAAAAGTGGCATATACAGATCAAAAATTTTAACGTACTTATCACTGCTCATGTAAAATTACAAATAGATTTCTATTTCTGAGGCTTAAAACAATCAATGAGTTGAGTTGATTGCGAAAAACGTTAAAAACGGTATATTTTTATATACAAGAACAAGAACAACTAAGAGATTTGATCCTTAATACAAGGATTTGAATTTGTTTTCATCAGTAGTGTGCTAGAACTCCTTGTTCTCTTGTTATCTTTTACATCTTTACGGCCCTATTGAAAACCTTTGTACCATTCGTATATTCTCAGTATCGACATCGCTTTCTCGCCAAAACCCTTCTCCAACATCTATACCACTTCAATGCACTTTATATCATTTAAATATAGGTAATATATATATATTTTTTACTCTATAATTTTTAAATAAAAAATCTGATGTGGACAACAATAACTCCTTTTACGCAAGACCAACATGAAATACTCGTATAGACCCAATTAATTTACCATAACATTAATTTTTTTATACTTTTTTGTGCTAATCCATAGCAAGCTTTATTACACAAACCAAAAAGTATATAATTTTTAAATTTACATATCTCGCTTATACAAACGGCTAATTAATAATATTGGATGTACTAGACGCAGAATTTAATTCTCTACAACTATTATTTGAAGCATTTATCTAAAATCAAAATAAAACCATTCTGTTCAAGAAAAACTGTTAAAAAACTTTAGGTAATATATCACTTCCGGTCAGCCTATTTTATTCAAAATCTATTATGTTATTCCCATTGACGTAAAAGTCTTATATACCACATTTGAAAAGTTTTGGATTACATTTTAAAATAGTTTTTCATTAAAATCTATTATAGGCTTTAAGTAAAGTTCCACTTCTGGAAATTATGTAATGACCAAAAAGGGAGGTGCACAACTAGATGTTGTAGTAGTCCTAAATACAAAATTTCAACTTTCTACGGCTTACCGTTTTTGAGTTATGCGAGGTACGTACGTACGTACAAGGTGTAAGTCGAAGAGTGGAACATAGGCGTTTAACATGGGAAATCAATTTCTCTTTGCGCAATCGTTACCTAATTATTTTATGCAAAAATACTTCACATAAAAATTATAGAGATTTAAATTCTGCATCTAAATCATTTGAAATGATTATTTTACCTCTTCATATAAGGATAAAAATTAATTATAAAGTTACAGTTTGTATGATCTTTTTGTCTAGGCAACCATGGATTTATGTTTCTAAAAACAATATAAAACCATTTTATTCAAGAAAACTGTTAATAACTTCAGGTAATATATCACTTCCGGTTAGTCTATTTTAACCAAACTCTACTGTTATTCCCATTGATATAAAAGTCTTATAAACCAAATTTGAAAAGTTTTGGATTATATTTTATAATAGTTTTTTATTAAAATCTATTATAGGCTTCAAGTAAAATTCCATTTTGTACAAGGAAGTAAAAAAAAGCGTGTAAGTATATAAATATATACTATCATAGCAAACACAAACTGCGCGACCAATATGAATGTTATGTAACACATTCCACATACCGTGGTGCAAACATGATAAAAAAAATTAACACAATCGAAAACGAATAACGTGCAAAATTCGAAAATTCTCTTTACTTTTTTATCAAACCTCGTATAGTTCTATTATGTACTCTGAACTAAATATAGTTAACTTTAGATTCTGTACATTTTGTCATATCTCCTTCAAAGTCAAAGACATCAATTATTGAAAAAGCACTTATTAAATTTATAACTGCATCTCTAGTAAAAGTCTTTAAAGAAACTTTCTTCACTTCAATTCATTTTGAAGGTGTTGTTCTTATTCTTGTTCTTGTATCTCCCGTTTAGTTAATGAGTCCCTCTTCATCCTTCTTCCCTTTCCACATCCATGTGTGTGTATGTGAAAGTGGACATTAATCACCTTAGTGTTTTTCGTGCGTACTGCGGACTACAGCTCGGCTAGTCTAGGACTCCGGCTCGGCTCGGCTCGGCCGGCTACGGGGTACGGTATAACTAAGGGTTGTTTTAGGCAATCCGAGGGTAGCTCCATTAATCTTGCCGCATCTCAGCCTCCATTGCATATTCACGTCCACACATCGCGGATTGCCTTGGACGTTCCTTAAGGAAACGACCGGAGACGTAAGAGGGAGGACACCACCAGACTTGGATTCAGGGGAGATTTGAAATACTGCCAATGGCATTGTTATTGTCAATAAATAGACTAGTATATGATCTATTAAGTCAAGAGTTTGTATCTGGATGGGTAATCACATGGGCGCCCGCAGATTTTTTTACAAGATGGGTCGAAATTTTTGATGTAAGAAAAAAATGCGCCGCAGGCGAATTTTTAATAATTTTCAAGGTCAAACGTGTTTTAATGCAAAGTAAGATAATATAGAGTTCTTTACAATGAAGCAAATTTACCAAATTCTTAGAAAATTAAAATCTATATTTTATGACGAAAATGCGTACGTACGCTCTAAAAGCGTAGAATTGCCCCTTCTATTAGGCTTTATGATGCGAGATGCGAGCATAGGCAATAACTACAGAAACAGACAATCTGAAAATACAATGTTGCATTAAATTAAAATATATTACTGAGTAACAATATAATTATTCTATTGAACTGCTCAAAATAAAATGTATAATAATTAAATGTTAATTAAATCGCGCTCCTCACAAAATACGGCAACCCTAATCATACGCATACGTAGGTACTTTTAATATAAATAAATGTACAATGTCTATTCATTATTTACTTTTCTATTTCTTTATTTCTATATAACAGTAAAATTGATAATTGTGAAAGTTTTGAGAAGAACGTGATCATAAAATGATTAGAATAAACTACGGCATATTAAAGAAAATACAATACCGAAGATAATGTAATATAATAACAGTACATAACATAATTTACTCATTCTGACACTTCAGCTATTTCGTACTTAGTAATAGATAGTATGTAATAATTTTTTGATTAAAATATAAGAAAATATTACCAATAATTATTAAAAAATACAATGATACATTGAAATTAAAAAATAAAATTATAATTTTATTTTTAAAAATGGATACAGTCCATAAATGAAAGGGGGGTCAGTTGACCCTTTCGACCCCCCCTGTGGGCGCCTATGGGTAATCACATAAAAACTCTTTGTTGGTCAGCTACATAATGAAGAGAGTGTCATTCTGTTTTAATTCGTAGATGTCACAAATAAAAATATTTTTGAACCGATGAGATACCAGGTTGTATCTAATGAACTTTCAAAGCTATCTTGAGGAGAACACTACACTGCTCACTTTTATACTATTTGAAAATTGAAAATCAGTTTATATGTTAGTAGATATTACGACTGTTGTGTAGATTAAATAGGTGTTAACAAATACTCGCAATCTCATTAAAATTAGCAATGAAATACTGTTAATGATCTTACTGTCCTGGTTAAGTAGACACTCTTGTGTACTCTAAAAAGTCAAGCACAGTTGAGTACGGTTAATACTTGGATGGGAAAGCGCATGGAAATACTATAGTTTAGTCTTCTGTATATAACAGTGACGTGTGAAACAATATGAAGGTACCCGCGTGGGTGTTCAGAAAGTCTAACTAAATTCTAACACTAATATTGACATTAACGAGAATGCAATCAATAACTAATTGAAATAAAATAACTTTTTTGGAAATATATAATCAATTTGAACATTTGGAAAACAATATCCGCGATTTAGTTAGCAAATTCTATTTGGTGGTTAAATTTTGAACTAAAAATATGTCCAGAATATAATATTTCTTTCCTCTAATAGAAATTTTGGCGTACTGGAAAAAAAATCTGATGTGGACACCACACGACATCCTTGTACGCAAGACCAACATGAAGTATAAACCCAATTATAAAATTGCACGTATTTGACGTAATTTGACATTAACATTAATTTTTTTTTTTTTGTTATTACCTCCCGTCATACCGTAGGTAAGGTAATCGTGCCAGAAATTCGATGGTAAGTTTTCGATAAATAAGCACGAATTAGGGTCCCCACGACAAGTTTTTACTATTTTTACGATGATGTGTGTGTGTGTGTGTGACGATTTTTTTCGTCCACGATAACTCTTATAACAAACTTCCAAATATATCTATTTTCCGTATTTAAGCATTCTGCATTCATATAACGAGTTGATTAGATCTTGGGTAAAATTGGATAAATAAAAGTGATACTTTACTTGAAGCCTATGACAGTTTTTAATAAAAATCTATATTAAAATATAATCCAAAACTTATCAGTTTTAGTATTAATGACTTTTATATCATGGGAAATAACATATTAGATTTTCGCTAAAATTAATCAACCAAAAGTGATACTTTACTTGAAGCTTTGAACAGATTCTCGTGAAAAATATATCATGATATACTTCAAAACTTGTCAAATTTAGTATTTATGACTTTTATATGAAGAGGAATAACATATTAGATTTTGGATACAATTGATAAACCGGAAGTGATACTTTATTTGAAGCTATGAACAGATTTTCGTGAAAATTAATTGATACAATCCAAAACTTTTCAAATTTGGTATTTAAGACATTTATATTAATGAGAACAATATATTAGATGTTTTCTAAAATTGATAAACCGGAAGTACTACTTTACAGGAAGTTATAAACAGGTTTTCTTGAATAAATATATTAAAACAATCCAAAACTTCTCCTATTTGGTATTTAAAACACGTGTATAATTTGAAACAACATTAGATTTTGACTATACTTATATGAAAAACCAGGTGGTACTTAATTTGGAGCTCTTAACAGATTTTCGAGGAAAAACATAATAGAATATAATCCAAAATTTGGTATTACAGACTTTTCTATTTATTAGAACAAGAAATTAGCTTTTGTTTACGAACGATTAACCGGAAGTGACACTTTACTCAAAGTTCATTGCTATTTCAAACATGGAATTGACGGGAGGTCATGTGTTAGCCACATCAGATTTTTTTGTTCTAATCTATAGCAAGCTTTATTACAAAAACCAAAAAGTATATCATTTTTAAATTTCCATATCTCGCTTATACAAAGAGCTAATTTAATAATATTTGATGTGCTAGACGCAGAATGTAATTCTCTAAAACTCTCATTTGAAGCATTTGTTTCTAAAATCAATATAAAACCATTTTATTCAAGGAAAACTGTTAACAACTTCAGGTAATATATCACTTTCGGTTAGCCTATTTTAACCAAAATCTACTATGTTATTCCCATTAACATAAAAGTCTTATATACCAAATCTGAAAAGTTTTGGATTATATTTTAAAATAGTTTTTCATTAAAATCTATTATAGGCTTCAAGTAAAGTACCATTTCTGGAAATTATGTAATGACTAAAAAGGGAGGTGCACAACTAGATATTATAGCAGTCCTAAATACAATATTTCAAGTTTCTATGGCTTGTTTTTGAGTTATGCGAGATACGTACGTACAGACGTCACGACGAAATTCGTCAAAATGGATTCAGGGATGGTCAAAATGGGTATTTCTGTTGAAATCTGAAAACCGAAATTTTTCCCGATTGCAATATTTTCATTACTATGTACAAGGATGTAAAACACATTTTGTGTCATTCATATTTTTACCCCTCCCCCCCTGCTCATCAACTATCAAATAAAGTATTTGTCTTGTGACTTTAATTACAATTTTTTTATTTGATCCTTATCCAAAGCCAAAAACGTTTGACATTATTAATACATAACATTAACGGTTAAATAACCATTCAAAATAGTTTCAAAGGTTTTGACAGATTGGTTTAATAAATTCTTAAGTGTCAATCAAATATGAGCATGGGTAATACACGAATGGATAATCATCTGCGATAGTATTCTGTAACTTTCCCCTTATAATTTCTCACGAACACCATTAGAGGTGGGTGAAATAAACACTATACTGATCACTAAATTCACTGTTAATAGGAAGCTCTTCAGCGTATGCTTTTAGAGTTAGAATGTCATTTTATGATGTTAGTGTTAAAAATAAGAAGCATATGTTAAAATTGGCATACAAATCGATATTTATGAAATATGTAAAAAATTATAATAATTACAAATTTAAATTAAATAATTTTGTTTGATGATATAATAACTTATAATATTGTTTTAAAAAAATCACTTTTCACACTCCACTCAAATTACTTGTCATGCTGTTATTAGGTAGTTCTTTATAAGTCGTACTTGATAATTCTATTGATAAAAACAGTTGAACAGAAGCTACTAAAAGTTGAAGAATATATATTGAAAAAAGTTGTGCAAAATTTAAGTAGCGAATAGGTTACTAAAAATCATATACCTTTTAAAACAATGATGTTCAAGTCATTACCTATATTAAATTACGGGCGTGACAGTCTATTTTTAAATTTCAATTATTTTTTTTATAATTACTGTGTACAGGTACCTAAACTTCACCTGTATTTTATCTTACAGGCTCATTAAGGAATCTATAGGTTATCAAACCTTTTAACATACTTGAACAACGAATATAATGATATTTAGTAATAATGGTGTGATATAACGGTCCAAATTCAAATCCGACCAATGTCAAACTTTGAAATAACATAAAACTTACCACCATGGTACTATTTCTATAACAGCGTTAAATCAACGCTTACTAGTGGCAATTACCGCAAAAGTACATTTCCTAGAATTCATAACAGTTTAAATTTGAAAATTATTTCTAATTTTCAAATAGCACAAAAGTTACCCTCGTCGTGGATTTTTCTAAAATGGCTTTAATAACCTGTGAGGTGATATCAGATAAGCGACTTAAACAGTACGGACTTATTCATTACCGAAATCAGTGAACAAAAGCAGATTGCCACAGACAGTAACAAAGTAATAAGCAGTGATGATATATTTATATTTTAAAATTTATTCGCATGTATTTTCTGCATGTTTTATCCTTATATTTAATTCATATCTATTCCCATCCTTCATCGCATCTCCTCCCTTCTCTGCCTGTTATCCTTCGTCCTGAATCCCATCCTGTCGTCGCGTCCTGTCCTGGACCCAGCAGGACTAGAGAACTAGAGGCAGGAGACTGCCTCTGCCACATGGCATGCATGTGTCCTCGGCTCAGCCGCTCCTTGTTCCTTGTCCGTGGTCCTTGTTCCTTACAGCGACATCCCCAACCCCTCGTCCCAAGGATGGAGACGTCGTCCTGATGGACATAGTGCGGAGAGCAGGAATATTCATAGAGTCAACAAGGAAGTTAGTTAGGGGTGCAGAAATAAAAATAGGTGCTAGAATTAATTGTATAGTAATAAGACAGAATGTCTTTTAGCTATATATAAAGTTTACAAATTGCTGGGAAGCTGTTGTATTATCTTTTGCTGTAATTACTACTCGTAAGAGTTGACTTATAGTGGCTATATATCAATAATTTACAATATTCGTTTGTAAAAGAATTCTAAATGTCATTAATTTTCTTTATATGTTCTTTTTTATTTCTTGGGCAACATTATGAACTTTTTAATTTCTTTATACCCAGCAAATAAGTTTTAAATAAAATAATCTGTTTGTTTAATCAATGTAATTATTATTGTATATTAAAGTATCACATTTAAATGACCTTCACAACTCTGTTTGTATACTATAACCCTTTCGATGAAATTTTTCAATGACTTTTTGGCAGAGATGTGACTCAATTTCATTAATAACACGTTGAATTTCGGTTTTGGGCTCGGGAATAATTATATGCGAGTTTTTAGAATAAACCTTTAATTTTTGAAAACCCCACAAAAAGAAGGCGCATAGCCTCAAATCATCAAACCTTACTATCCGATTGTTTTCAGTATGTGTTGGATATGATACCGAAAATATTCAGATATACGATCAATATTATTATTTCACTTCGAACCGTGACACAGCTATTGTGTTAAGATTCGGCATATTGTGAATAATAAATTCATTATTTTCTCATACGAACGTGTGCATCTAATGAAAATAAAAATATATGACAGAATCAAAATGTAAGACCTAGAGCATATTATAAGTAAGTAAGGAAGTAAGTGAAATTCTTGCATATATTGCTTTGTTCTTATTCTCAAAAATTTGGAGCCCTAACTTATTAAAATAAAGTTCTGTGAAATTGAAAGTGTGCAGGAGTATTCAATTTACTACATCACAGAGTTATATTTTCTAACAAATTTTAAGAATTAAATGAAATTTTTGTTATGATTAAATAAAACGGTACTGACTGTACTCACATCTTCCTTTACTACAAATGTTACATCACCTACGAAATAAACTCAAAATGCTATGAGCCATGCAGTTATTGCAGTTCAATGGAAAGTGATGTTGCGAGAAGAATTCAAATTTATAGGTTATAAAAGTATGTGAAAAGAAAAATGTTATATACGGTAATGAATTTTAGAGTAAGAACTACTTTTTACCTCTCGCTAAGAGAGGTATTGGATTCATGCTAAAAATCGCATATCCAGATTTTGGTGAATAAGCACGTTTTAAGGTCCCTAGAATCCGATTGTAACATTTTTACGATGATATCCGTATGTATGTGTGTGTGGGTGTGTGCGTGTGTGCGTGCATGTGTGCGTGCGTGTGTGCGTGTGTACGTGTGTGTGTGCGTGGGTGCGTGGGTGTGTGGGTGTGTGTGTGTGCGTGTGTGCGTGTGTGTGTGTGTGTGTGTGTGTGTGTGTGTGTGTGTGTGTGTGGATGTTTATTCGATAAATATAAATTCATTATTATATCTTCTATAGATTTAGAGATAAAGAAATGCATATAAAATAATTTGATGTAAAAAAATCTCAGATCAAACTACTTCAAGACAAGAAATTCAAATGTTTGTAATTGACACATAAATGTCACTGTCAAAAATATTTGTATGCCATTGTCAAAATATTTGTACATCATTATGAAGATTATGAAAAGAATATACGTAAAAAAGAATACAAAAGGAATTTGCGAAAAAATGACGAATATAAAGAAAAAGAAAAGGAAAGTAGAAAAAGAAAATTTCAGGATATTGAATATAAAGAAAATGTATGTATTGTACATAATTTATATTAAAATATCCCATAGATTTTGCAAATGTATGTGAGAATTATTTTGTAGTGAGACATGAATATATGTATTTGTATTTAAAAATATTTTTCGTTTTATGCGTACAACCAGGTAATATATCTGGCAAGAGGTTATGTGCTGGCCACATCAGATTTTTCTATATGTTAAATGTTGTTCTTTTCATTTATGTACATCTCAGCTCAGTTCATCTCAATTCACTTATCAACTAAGCTGAGCAAAAATATTCCAAAAAGAATACAACTATTAATAAAATAAAAACCTTTTTTCAATTAGGTTAAATCAAGTATTCCAAAAGAAACTAATATCGCTCAAGAAAATTTTTCAGATATAATTCCATTACCGGGATGCGATTATCGGTTCCAACAAAAAAAAAAACCCTAGTAGTTAACTTTTAGCAAGTGGTTAATATTGTTACCTATCCATTTTTATTCTTTATCAAAATACAACTTGCTACAAATTAACCAGTGACTTATAGAATACGTTCAATTTTTCTTATAATATTTTTTTTAAATAGCGATTGACAGTACAAATTCCAGTTCTAAATATAATCATATAAGTACAAAAATTTATCTAAAAAATTGCACATTTGCAAATATGCATAAAGTGCATAATGCCATTCCAGTAATTTCATATATCGTTCTCACCTTCTTGGGTGGGATAGGGTTGTCGTTGTCCCGAAATTGAAGCGTTGCTATAAATCTTAGTTGGCGTAGGCTCGCGGACTGTGTAATAACAAAGTGTGAAACAGTGGGTGCGTGCTTGCCTCCAGCTACATACACTACTCCGCAGCTTCACTCTTAGGCCACCTGTACTTCACCAGCTTCAGGTGCTAACTAATCACTAGCACTTCATACTCAAGAAAAGAAATACGGAACAAGAGGAGGATAATTTTATTTACATTATCCTGAACAAATTAAATGTTTAGAGTATGCGGAATAAAGAAAAATTATGAAGAATTATTGTCCTTCCTGGGCGATTGTCTTGTGTGGAAGGATAACAAACATAAGAGAAAGTAAAGGGTTAATGGTAATTAGATGGAAGTTTCAGAAGCCTAAAATAACAAAAACATAGATTGTCCCGCCCAAGACAAAATCCAGGCTACGAAATTACTGAGAGTAGGTACATCTTATCTCAAACTGCACACGCCATACATTCTTACAAATATAATACTTATGGAACAACTGTGGAAAGACACATTTTATCCACAAGCAGAAAATTTAATACCTCGTGTGCTAATAACCGCAAGTTGTTATTTATTTATTTATTTTATTTCGACCATTCAACAGAACAAACCCAATAACAGAATGGCATATGGATGCATACAAAAAGCAATAGAACATTATTTTTTACAATTATCTACAAACTAAAGTATAAAAATAAATTTAATTAATAGAAGTGATAAAAGTATTAGTATTGGCAATTTGATTTTAAAATGTTCAATTGAGTTATTAACAACATATTTGTTAAACAAAAATAGCAGTCGCTTCATGCTCGTGTAGTATAATACTGCCACACGGAGACCAAAAAAAAAAATATCAATTCAACACAATCTATTTTATTATTAATTATCTTGATAAAACTGTTAAATAAGTTGCAATCCGGTCTTTCTAGAGATAATAAATTACATTCATAATTGGGAAACTTGTAATTCATAAATTGAACAAATTTCTGATGAATCTTATAGTACGATTAGCAACTAAAAGTTGACGTTTAAATTATTTTATAGATGTAGTGTATGTATTCCGTTAGAGAACAATAGAATTGAAAGAAATATTCAAGTATGAGAATTTTTGCTAGTACCCATTTAAGTACTGAACTAGGAAATCCCAGAAATACATTACTGCTGAAAATAGATGGATGACTGCGATACCTGCATACTAGCAGAATAACAAAACAGGGGTATATTTAAAATATTTTTAACATTTTCGTTTATTTTGATTATTACAAAATATTTTGACTTTTAAACTTTTTAGTTTGGAAATTCTATGAAATAGGATTATTTTTTACTTCATATAACCGTAGTTCCGATTCGAGGTTTACTTGCACTTGAGACGAACAAATCATAATTCGCGGTAATAAATTGTTTAAATACATCCCTGAATCCTACTGTTAGGTTCATTTTAGATGCCTAGTATTCCAGTGATGTTGGGTACAATTCTAATCTTTTATAACGGCATACATAATCGTCAGTTTTCTTTAAATTGAAATCATAAGACAAAGTTATGAAAAGAAACCACATGTTATTTTCCAGTGGCACGCAAAATTTATATCACCTACCGACAAGGTAAACGTAAATATTATTGGTTTCTGTGAATTCAATAGTGATTCAAGAAATTTTCATTTAACCTCAGTAAGCTAAAGAGCGAGTTTATAGATGTTAAGAAAATGATTTGTTTCTGACATCCTTTTAATAAATAATTCATCGACATATTTCAGTAGATAAGTATGAAGCCTATTCATATTCTGCAAAAAAATAACAATTTAAATCAACAATATTCTGCAACTATAGTAAAAAAAAATCTGATGTGGACACTACACGACTTCCTTGTACGCAAGACTAATATGAATTATAGACTCAATTATAAAATTGCACGTATTTGACGTAATTTGACATTAACATCTATTTTTAATTTTTTTATATTTTGTCCTAATCCATACCACGGTTCATTACAAAAACCAAAAAGTATACAAGTTTTAAAATTACATATCTCGCTTATACAAAAAGCTAATTTAATAATACTTGATGAGCTAGACGCAGAATTTAGTTCTCTAAAACTCTTATTTGAAGCATTTATTTCTAAAATCAAAATGAAACCATTTTATTCAAGAAAAACTGTGAACAACTTCAGTTAATATATCATTTCCGGTTAGCCTATTTTAATCAAAATCTACTATGTTATTCCAATTGACATAAAAGTCTTATATACCAAACTTCTAAAGTTTTGGATTATATTTTATAATAGTTTTTCATTAAAATTTATTATAGGCTTCAAATAATGTACCATTTCTGGAAATTATCTAATGACCAAAAAGGAGGGTGCACAACTAGATGTTATAGCAGTCCTAAATACAAAATTTCAACTTTCTACGGCTTACCGTTTTTGAGTTATGCGAGATACGTACGTACGTACGTACGTACAGACGTCACGACGAAATTAGTCAAAATGGATTCAGGGATGAACAAAATGAATATTTCCGTTGAAATTTGAAAACCGAAATTTTTCGCGATTACAATACTTCCTTTACTTTGTACAAGAAAGTAAAAAACATTTGTTCAGCGTAACAGGGCCCGTTATCGCACTCCTCGTTTATAAAACCTATACTCGTAAATTAACAGATTGCCTTATATACTATTTTTGTCATTTAAATAGACTGCTAGAGAAAATTTCTAAGAATTACACGGCGCAGTCACAGATATTACAAATTACAAATACACAGAAAAGTTTACTACTGAATGTATCTTTCTGAAATAAAAATAATAACTATTGATGTTACCATAAAAAAGTTATTGTCTAATCATAAGCGTGACAATCAAGTTTCATACACTAGTGATTAATAACAAATATCATCTTGAAAGACTTACACCGGTATAGTATCAAATTCCATTCAAATTTAACAATGTATTCTGTTATTATAAGCAAAATTCATTTCTTTTCAGAAGAACTTTGAAGCAGAAGACTGGCTCAACAGTACACTTGCAGGTTTCGGATTAGGACTCTGCTGAGACGAGAAATTTCTCGATTCTCGTTTCGTCTCGTACTCGAAAATTCTTGTCTCGACGATACAAGACAGAATTATGAAAAATATTTTTCGAGACGAGATATATATGTCGAAATCTCGATTGTTGTTATTTGTCTGATTATTTATATTTGCAACTGTATGAAATTTTACATTATTTTCAGTGATATGTGTCTCTATTTATTTGTTTGTTAATTTAAAACTTGAATTAGTGTGCAATTGGACGAGTAATATTTTTAAAAAATGGACATATTACGCTAATCTACTGTCGAAGAAATAATAGGGTCTTCCACTCTAAATTATTTTAATATTTTAAATAAAGTAAGTTTATTTTTGAAGCAATTCGTAATATTAAAAAGTCATAATTGTTTTTAGATCAACTGCATTTAATTTTTAACGAAACCTATAGCTATCTATCTCGCATAGTTTCTGTATTAGGCTATGCGAGAAAGATAGTAATAGTTGTGACGTAGATATATAGATGCTTAAAATCTGAAATATTTCAAATACTAACAATTTTTCGAAAACTTTTTTCATCTCAATCATGATTTTTTCGTATCTACTTTCAATAAAACTAACATATTATTCAATTTTCTGTTATGGGGGAGGACCCTGTTAACCAGTCGGGTTTGAAACAATTACTTGTTTGAACAAATTTAAAATTTATGAAACAAACTTTTCTTTATGGACTACACATTTATACATAATTATAGTAATTACGAGTATGTATATTTTGTTTTTAATAAAAAAGGAAAAGTATTAGATATCAACTCCTATTAATAATTAAGAATTGAAATTTAATATATTGATGCAGAATGCAGTTTCTAAATAGAATAGTAATAAATTTTTATTTGAAATTCATTAGTTTAATTTTAATTTTAATTTATTTTTTCTAGGCGTGTACGCTTTGTACGCTGTAAAAAAAATATTAAGCATTTCTTAAAACGCGCTAAAATCGATGTCACTTTTGGAATTATGTTGTCTTATTTCCTATTTTAATTAACTTAAATAAATTAAAATATTAATCGAGAAATCTCGGCGAGAATCTCGACGGAGACAGGACTATATTAAACGAGACTAAAAAATAGGAGACGAGACATAATTTTATGAATTTGAGACGAGACGAGACAATGAATTTCTCGTCTCGTCTCGACTGAATCACTACTTCGAATGTAGGTACATTTGTGATTAAGTTATGTCCACGTATTTTAGAGACACTGTATCTCAGTATATTTTAAAATGATCGTACAATCTTGACTTGACGATGCATATTTTTAGAAATGTAACTTTTTTCATTGTCAAAACTTAAATGAGATAGATCTTTATCGTAATCAATAGAAATCTTAACTCATTCCATATAGAAAATGCAAAGCAGATATTAAGATACAAGTATGTTTTGGAAACACCAACTCATATATCGCCATATCTTTTAACAATATTTCTGATGAATAAGTTCTGGTCGTACAGATGATGTATCTACTTTCCCAACAATATATACTAGAAGGCAATTGTGTGTTTGTGTGCAATCAATATACTCGTAGATACTAGTGTAAGGAGTAGTAAGATGGGAGAAGAATAATGAATATATTTTAAATGTCATTGGTCGGTGGACGGCTGTACACCTGCTCCCCAATAATTTAATGTGCGGACACCTACCCTATCGCCTTGTCCTATATCATACCCACATACACTACATCCAGCCATATATCATCCCTAAACGAAACTATCGCCCACATCTATTACGCGGCCAGTGAAAATGAATGATCAACAATGTATTAGGAAACACAACAGTAGCGAAAAGATAAATTTATATCCTGCTTGTAAACTACAAGTAGAATATTTAAATTCAAAAATCTGATTTTCATTATTAAAAATAATCCAGAAAAAATATTTACAACATATCTAATTATTGTATTTTCAGTCTTAATAAATATCAAAATTAGTTTTTACAAGAAATGTTTGTTTTACACCGGATATATCAGAGTATCACAGAATAGTTATTGATGTATCAGGTCAAGACTAAAAGTGATATTTTTTAGCCAAGTCAGAAATTTGCAGCAGAGGCGAAAGTCGAAGTCAACAAATCAGATGAAATAGTTATTTGTATACCAAGGGTTGAAATAATTCTTTGCAGACGGCATACCGAAGTTAGAATTTACCTCTCGAGCGTAAGGACCAGAGATATATACAATTTCTTTTCTACAATCAGAAAAATTAACTGATTTTTAATTGTAATAAATAATTTAAAAAATGTAATTGACCACTTGTATTATCATATCTGCACAGTGTGATTAAAAAGTTTTAGGACTGATTTTTTGTAGTGTCAAATAACAGCGCTATCTATGAAGTGGCACACTAACTTTTCCTTACTGCCCTTCATCAACAAACCCTTCAAGTTTTATTAATATTGGTTCAGTAGAATTCTCGTATGGGCTTAGTTTGTTTGACCTCTGAGATCTGCCTTATTATAGATGCATCTATCGAACAGCAGTACGCAATCAAATTTTGTGTTGTTTTGTGTAAAGCACCAACCCTAATAGTTTACTATGGTCCAAAAAGCGTTTCGAGAGGCTTCATTGACTCGTTCCAACGTTTTTAGTTAGTAAGCGCGATTTTCAATGGGAGAGATCAAAACAAAGATGATCCAAGGAGTGACCACTCCGCATCAAACAGAAATGTCAATGATTTTTGACAACTGTTCGCTTTATATTTATTCTTATCTTGGGTATTTTTTTTTTAATTTGAAAGAAAAGTTACATAAAACTTTAAATTAATTTCACAGTTTGTAAGAATAAAAAGTACAAACATCAACGTTTTTTAACATTATTCAACATAACTCCCATTTTCTCGTCTTTCCTACAAGTATTAATAAATTGCGAGTGTGTTTCTGTGTTTAACAGATAGCATTAGACACTAGACGCATTTACATAAAAATATCATCAGGCAGATCTAATTCACATACGCAAAATTTAAAATTTATAGTAATTTAAAAAATTATATTTCGCTAAAATAAAATAAAACAGTTTAAAATTTAATAAATATTACGATTCAAGTAAGAGGAAGTTTAAAAAAAGTAATAATAAATGAATAATAGAATACCCCATTATAAGAAATTATCCTTGCTATCACTGTTAAAACACATTTTGCCTCACAGTTACGATATCGCAAGTAGATACAATTTGCACAGAATTGCAGCATTGAATTTTTTAGCAGTACAAAGCAAAACCTGTGCAAAAATTCTATGCTTTGGGGTAAGAAATCTTTCGTGTATTTCCGCTATTAAAATATGGTGTTTATTTCTTATCTTCCCACACATTTGTAATTAGTAGCAACGGCGTTCCGTGTGCGCACGTATTTAGTGTTTAAAGTCAACTCAGTGGCTGCTACGAGGAATTAAGCGTGTCATATAAGTTTTTGAATTAATTGCGGCCTTGATATCAGTCGTAATGAACTATTTCCTTGACATGTTTAATAGTAATTTATCTTAAGAACTAAATACTTGTTTATTTATACATTAAACTTTTGGAGCAAAGTAAACTATGTAAGCGAATACTACCGCTAATGCTAATCTATTTATGCCGTTGAATCCACACTTACTTTTCTTCATATTTCATTCCTAGTTTTTATTGGGGGAGACATTTTCTATTATCCTGAAACTTACATTAAGTACATGAAGAATACATTGTATAGATAGAATAGTGCATTAAATAACTCAAGAACTTAGACAAGCAAAAATGTATATTTCGTTTTACAATCTTTTCAACAGAGTTGGCCAATATTTAAATTCTAGTTAATACTCGTATATTTTATTTTACAAATATTATACTCGTATGTATAGTACCTATGTATTTTGAATCAGTACTTTAAGTACTGAAAATGGTATATTGTGTTAGTAGGAGTAAAAGTGATACTTTATACACATTATATTTTCTTCAAATGTAGATATTTTTTAAAAATTAATTTAATGCTTCACTTTAAAAATATTTTACGCGAAGAACATTTGCAGATTTCAATTGCTCTGTGGCTGTGGATACTTTCGTATTTGTTCATTTTTACCTTCTGTCACCTATAGGTAAAGAAGGTGTATGTAATAAAAAAATTCGATGATGAGTTTTTAATGAATAAGCACATTTTAGGGTCCCTAGAATATGATTTTACTATTTTTACGATGATGTCTATGTATTTATGTATGTATCTATGGATGGATGGATGTATGGATGGATTTATGGATGAATGGATGGATGGTTGGATGGATATATGGATGGATGTACATATGTAGATAGGTATGTATGTATGTATGTGTGTGTTGAACGATTCTTTCGGATCGCATAACTCCAATACCACCTTTCCAAAAATTATAATTTTTGCGTATTCCTTTTCTTTACATGCATATGAAGAGCTGATTAGAAGAATTTGAAGATTTAAACAGTTTTTCATGAAAAAACGCTGTTAAATATAATTTTTTCACATATACAGCCCTATTTTGTAAAAAAGTTGTTATTTCTTAGCAACGTTGTTATAGCAAATAACCAATAATAATTGCGAATACTGAATAAAACATGAAAATGACAGGCTTTACATTTGTTTCTATTGGTTAAAATTTATAGCAACTTTGCTAACACTTAACAACTTCCTTACAAAATAGGGGTGTATATGTTATTATAAATATTAAAAAATATTTTATTCTCTATACGATTTGATTACATTTTATACTTCATATTCAATATATATAGAGTTAAAAATTATAAAGAAATTAATGGGTCGATTCTGTTCACATCTGTAAGTCTTACAGATCTGTAAAAACTTGACAAAAACGCATATATTTTTGTTGATTAAAATATACATAATAGTGATAGGTTTCGTTGCGATTTTGTTCACTATTTACAAATTTACAGATCTGTAAGATTTACAGATGTGAACAGAATAGAATCAACCCATAAATTTCAAAAATCAGCCAGCTGTGCTATAACCATGGAAAGATCTACTATATTAAAAATATTATGATTGACAAATGTCAGTGCAACTGACATAGTATGTTTGTGTATAATTTTACTGGAAATGTATACAATCTCTTACAAGAAACTTTCTGTATGGAATTTGTACAAAATACACAATATACACACACATATATATATATATATATATATATATATATATATATATATATATATATATATATATATATATATATACAAAGTATCTTGGAAATAAGGGGACATGGTTTTACCACAAATTCCTGGGTCCAAAATAAGACGATTTAAACTAAACTTACCTATATCCGATAGTGCACCGTTTAGTCAGTATTCTGCATACGCTATATATATATATATATATATATATATATAGAAACTAATTATAAATGGGATGAATTAACAGATTTTTTATATTTATTGCGTATATAGTTATTATTTTGATAATATAATATACATTTATTATATGTATAGCAAATTCACAATAAAATAAGACTATGAATTTAAAAGATGTTTTTTTGCATATGTGGTGGAAAATTTGGAAATGCAGAAGGTGCTGAGGCTGGTTTTAATCTTCTTATATATGTTCCAGGCCTTTTCAAATAATCAGTTTCAAGAAAATGATCACTGCAAATTTTTGATGGTATTGTAGGTGTGAAATCTTTTCTTTTTATGGTATCTATCCACAATCGTAATATAACACTATTATTTAAAGGAAATGTGTAAAATATTTAAAACAATAGTACGAATAAATATGTATACAAATATATGAACAATAATACTTACTTGAAAAATTGTCGATGGTTATCCATTCCTATGTCTATTTGCGCACCCAAAAGCATTACAAGAAGACGGCATAATACCATTTATTATGGAAATATCTCACTTAAAGCATTTATTCACACAACACAAACACCACTTTATTTAAAAAACTACCATATAATGCAATAATAGACCAACAAACGTTTAATGTATTGCCTTTTCTGCAAATGACGCCGTACCCCCACCACTTGCCTGACTTGTTAAACGTATGTCAGCTATCTAGTGTTTTATTAGAACATCTTTGAAAATACATAGAACTGACTGAAGCTAATATACTGGAAATACGGAATATTTTGCAAGAAACTTTCTTTGTGAAATTTGTACAAAATACATAGAACTGACGGAAGGTAATGCGCTGGCCACATCAGATTTTTTGTTATGAACATTGAAATGAAAATTCTCACATTTTGGCGTTTAAATAAAAACTGTACAATTTTATATTCTCTTTGTGTGCATTTATTTTGGAATGAAGTATTACAATGTACGCTCCCTGAAGTTGTTCAATCGGATGGAAGTCCAATAGTGTGGCTGAAGGATATGTCGAGAAATCACTGCAAAACAATATAAACTTTTCCTATTAATTTAATTCTAATTATTCTTACCTTCGTTACCATCCCTGAAATTAATTGTAACCTGTATGTCTGCTATTCTTTAATAGTGTTATATCGTTAAAGTAAACCATGTTTGTAATTCAATTTATAGTTTATCAATTTATATTTGACAGCTGTTGATGGTTTTTATATAGGGTCTCGCGGCCACGTGCCTGAGTGTCTGGTCGCGAATCTGGGAACCGGGTTCGATCCCGACCGACGCCAAATATTTCGGTCACAAAATTGGTGCACTCTCCACGCCAGCAATGAGTGTCCGTGAGGTGACGCCTAATAAACGCCCCCACGGTACAAATATGTCATCATTATTACCGATATCCGCGTATAAAGCAGATTGGCACACCCAACAATGGATAATATGCCATGATGATATATTTATTTGTTTATTGATGTCTTTTATATCTTGTTCTATAATTCCATTTAAATCATTTAGTATTGCAGAAAATGGGAAATAGTTTTGTTTTGACCTCTCTGATTGTCTGAAGTTGGAGACAAGAGACAAGTTTACCCAATGTAATTTCGGCTACTTAAAATTGGCGTAGATGTTAGCGCCATCTGCTGAATGACTTAAATAGAACAGAGTATAGTAACTTTATTCTTAGATTATCTAGTGAGTTATAGTAACATTATAGGTTTCTATTGTTACTTCTTATTCACTTATGGATAATTATTTTTACTTCTACCTAGTGATTCAAGTCACAAAAGATAACACTTCTATGACGTTTAAAAAAAAAGTACTTCTATACAAAGTGCGAGAGCTGTTCTCTTAATTTTGAGCCTAATATGATATTTCATTCTGAAAATATTAATTTTTCTCAAAATATTCCACATTAGAGTCAATACATGTTTGCATTCGACGAAACTAATTTTTCCAAGTTTCTGAAGGTATCATTTATCTCTCTTTAGAAAGCATCAACATTTTCATTGACCCAAGCCATTCTGTAATAAGACGAGAGTAAGAGCAATGACAAATAAATACCTTTTTATAAACTTTTCTAATAATATTTCAACTTGTAATCTTTGATAATAAAAATTATGTTTAGAAATAATTATCACTTTTCCTATGGACGGTTTTTGTTTAGTCTAAATGTCACCGATCTTTGACAGTTATGTGTTGATAAGTCTTAAAATTATTATGAATATGTGCGTGACTTTGGATGCCCTACGCTTTGATGCCCTTTACCCTTCAACCCCTAGCCGCTCACGGAAGAAAATTGGTAAGATTTTTAGTTTTGTTAGTCGGGTTAGTACTCTTATGAAGTAAATATATAAAAATCTAGTTTAGTTTGTCACGTCGAGAAGATGTCTATACTCTTATGTAAATTGTAAACATGAAGTTTTGGCTCGTGTTCCGCGAACGCGAGTATTTGGCCTAAAGATGCAATTCTAAGTGTCCATCAAGTGTAAAGTGTAAGTGTGTGTGTTCTTCCTTTTCACCTACCAGTCAGAATAAAGTGTATCATCGTTGGAAAATATGTTAGCAGCATAACATCTTCAGAGTTTCTCAACCCCCCCCCCCCCATGTTACAATTCACATTCCCTGCAATTAAACTTTGATCAGTAACAAGAAGTCGTTGGTTGCTAAGTCGGAACTGTATAGTAGTATAGTGGATAACTCATCAATTCAATACGCTACAGTTCGAGCGGTTGTCCGTGAACGAGCGTTATTATGATGCAGTATGACTCTTCCTCTTGTGCGGATCTTTTGAAGAACTTCAGGCAAACATCATCTAGGAGTAATTGCAATATGCCCAGTAATACTAAAATAGTTTCAACATCTTTTGACAGCTTTCTTTACGACCAATTTTTGTTGAAGGAGACTTTGGAACACTTTAACTGCCGATAGCTGTGTTTATCGAATCAATCCTCCTTTCGTCACCAGTCACAACAACATTGTAAAACAAGTGAGATGATCCGCGAGTAAAGTTTACAAGAATGGCTTTGCACCAACTGACAGGATCTGCCATTTGAACTGGTGTTAAATTTTGAGGTATCCAGCGAGCACATAGCTTCTATACACCCAAATGATTGTGCAAGATGGTGTTAATAGCTATCATGCCAATGTACAAAATTACTTGAGTCGAACATTTTCGTCATTAACAGCTGTTTCTGGAAACTCTGTTACTAAGCTCATCCTTTAGGCTCACAACCAAAAAGAAATGCATTGTAGCAATGTTTTACGGTTGCTAATGACCATGACTCTTACTCAAACACCTTCATCGGTTCATCAAAATATTCTTCGTGGTTTAACTCACGCTTCAAATTATAGAAAATTACAGCCCAAAAATACCCGTTGTTAAATTTCATAATTTTTCACAGAAGTGTTCACTTCTAATAATTGTATCTTCAAATCGCTACAATATTTTTTCGGCCGTTTAAAAAAAACAATGAATTTAAAACGTCACAATAAAATTTCTAAAAGTTCTAAACAAATCAGGTTAGATTTTCCTCATTAGGTTTGATGAGTATATGACATCTTGGAAAAAATAACAGGTTCTCATTTAGCTTTAGATAATTGTTCAATGAAAAATTTTAAATTTTCATTTAGAAAAGAAACGTTTGAAATTAAATTCCATGGAAGCATTTGAAATAGACTAAACCATTAAACGTAATGAGAAACTGATGTATGACCAAACAGATGTTCTTCACTCGTAAATTTTGGAAATATTAGCGAAAGGGAATTTTTGTTGATCCCTTAGGATGGTATTCCTAATGCTCCAACTTAATAGTTTATATTCTTATACCAGTGTATATAATCATGTAATTCTCTTGTATTTCATTAGTCTTTTGAAGATGGTGTAAAAGCCGAAATCGTATTAGAGATAATAAACTTTATTTTATGAAACTTACCTTATTAAAATGTTTCACCTAGTGCCAACGACGGATTCAATCAATCATATTAAAATTTATGTCAAAAAATCAGAGACCATACACTAATACAGTTTTATTTGTTCTCTACGCGTTTGTGGTGATTTGTGTTTACGTAGTGTATGCTTTCCGTAGGGTATGCTATGCCTATGTGTAATGATTCAAGGGTTGGTGTGGAACAGTTGTGGATATGTGTCCCGGGGCAGTTAACAGGAGAGGCAGGACAAAACTTAATGAATTCCAGTCAGGTTGGGGAAATGTCCCGCAACACACGCACAGCCGCACGCACATCTGGGTCGCCGAATACAGGATGCTCCAATAACTATCAATATCTATAGGTACATTCAGTTATCCCTATAAAAATCATCCCATCTTTTATCGTTCCTTCAGCTGTACCACTCAGTAAATGAAACTAGGGACCAGCAAAATTAGAACATGCACAGATTCTACATAATTGTTAAAATTTAACTATATATATATATATATATATATATATATATATATATATATATATATATATATATATATATATCAACACGGCTTATTACTGTTATTACCCATTGATGTTTGTGCCAATCTGCATTTTATTTACAGATTACGTATCTGAAACAGATGTCACCCGTCAAACTTATAAACCTGTCGTACGTAAAGGTAGCGCCACTTATTTCTAATTGCAAAAAACGATATTAAAAACCAGTTATTCAAGTATGTATGTTAAAAACTTTAAATAATTTGCAACTTTTGTTCATATATTACCTATTACCAGAAGAACTAATCACTACTCTTAATAAATGTACCTATAATCTGAAATACTTTACCATAATTTGTGTAATATACCGAATTTTAAGTAGCACAAAATTGACTTCTGTTGTGCACTCTCCACGCCAGCAATAAGTGCCCATGAGGTGACGACCGCACGGACAAATATGTCATCATCATTATCAAAATCTGTGTGCGAAAGCAGATTGGCACATCTAGCAATGGGTAATATGCCGTGATGATATATTTATTTATTTATAATTTGTATTTTCAAATGTACTTAAGATATATTGTTACACACATACACCCACGGACATTATCAAGATAAAAGTTCAAAATTTATATCTAGTTACTTCAAAATTTACAAAAATCTTTTAATGTAGTATTCGTATGAACTCAAAACGTCGCTCTTTCCAGAGCACGTGAAATGTGAAAATGTATAAAGTTTATTTCTTGTAATTATTTCTTATATATAAGTAAGTATTTGTATTATCTTCTTTTAAATAAAAATTTGTTGCGGCCCACATAATACCTCCCGCTAATTAAATTTTATTTTTCATAAGTACTTACATATTATATATTATATACATATGTCGTAGTCAGATTGTAGTAGCCGTCTTTTCATAAAACACCTAGTCATTTTACAAAACGCAGTCAGATTGTCAAACCTTCGTTGACTTGGCAGTTTTGTAAACTGACTAGACGTTTTATATGACGAACAACTTAAGACCACATTGTAATATGAATATTTGTACATTTTCGCTTTCAATTTCTCTAAATACATATACAATCCATGACCCAACCTAACGACAAAACTTATGTTTGGAAAATTCGAGCCGTTTTGTGCATTAGGTTAGAAATTTACAAGCTAAACGTTTTATAAACGCTTTTACAATCTGGCCTTGTTTTATAAAGTAACTAGTCGTTTTATAAAAAAGTGGATTTTACAGAATGGCTGCGACGTGTACATATAAATTTCACGTTAGAATAATTGAGAATAGAAAAGAACCATATTGGCTGCGAAAAACTAAATTTATACAGTTATTTATCTATAATTTGAAATTGAGTTACGTTAGTTAGAAATTAGTTAATCAATTTCACAATTATCGTTACGAGTAATAATAAATTAACTAGAAGACAAGATTGATGCTGTAATTCATGATTATTTTGATAGCATTCCAAACGCAGATTAGTTTAGAGCTTCTAAGTAGTGAAAGGAAAGAATGTTGAAGTATATTATTGTTGAAGGGATCTACTTTAAATATAGGCATTTAAAATATAATTCTAAAAAATAGGAACCATATATGTTATTCTCAATAATCCAATATGTCCTATTTCGAAAATATGTTTGTAATGGACTATGTGTCCCATATGTATTATCATATACGTATGTCTTATGAATATGTGTGTTTTAGTACGTCCCCTGTATAGCAACAAAGAGGTTGGTGTTGGTGGTTGTGCTTGGTCACCCTCTGGTAGTGATGCTTACTCTAATCAATAGATTCATATACATGCGATGGCTGCTCCTTACTAAGCTCTTAGCTCTCCATATCTGCATATATACACGTACATATTATCCCTAGTAGACCCCGGGCCGGGCACGGGCAAGGGCACATGCGCCTCTGTATAACACACACCAGCGCACTCGCATCTCAACCGACACCAACATGTGAATATGGATATATATGCGATGCGGCCAAACGGAGACAGACAAATTGCGAAGGACGAAGGCACTTCAAGGAGGAGAGAGAGAGAGAGAAGAAGAAGAAAGAAAAGTCAGTCACAAGAGAAAAAATTAAGAAAAAGAATAGTAGAAGACCAAATACTAAATGATCAAACAATACTATGGTTTCATGAAAGAGCGACCAACATCAAAATTTCGTAATTTTGAGAATGAGTGATTGAAAGTCATCAAGAAATTTTTAGTTTTAATAATACCGACAAATATCTTTTTGTGAAACTTGACATCCTACACCTACACGATTAACGTTGTTTATAAATGTAACTCTTTTAGCATATCTTAACTATCTAAAGCCCTTTAACTTATACAAGGTAGCATCAAAAAGTACGCGGAATCGTTGCCTAGAGCCAAGCAGATGATGGCTGGAGAGAAATTTCTTTTTCTTGGGTTTGCAGCCACCATTAGGGAAACCGTTCAAGCTACCCGGCACCTCTTTTAGCTGCAAATTGTTTCTTACAATGCGTTTTTTACGTTCGTCGGATTTTGAAATGTCTTCAAAGCAGCGTGCAAACATCAAATTCTACATCCTGTTGGAGAAATCACTATCTGAGACTCTACAGATGCTAAAGAAATGAAAAAAATCGACTGTGTACGAGTGGCACAAACTAAAATTTCGCTTGGAAAAAAGCAAGACAAAAGTAAATAGAAAATGTTTTTTGATCATCAGGGCGTGAATCAATACAAATTTATTCCGCAAGACCAAACTGTACACAAACAACTTTAGTACAGATTCTTCAACGCCTACGAAACGCAATCAGAAGAAAACTTCCTAAAATTTGGGCAAGGAACGATTACATTTTACTTAGTGTGGCCATACAGTGGTCTCAATTTCTATTGGTTGTGACAAAATCCGCCATTAGTTATCCAAACGTTCAACATCTTACATTACACAAAGCATATTGTATTTGGCAAATTATTAATTTTTTATGAACCTGTTCGAGTTATTAACATATGTAAGAATATATTAATATTATATCACATGCTTGAAAGATAAATTTATCGTGTTAAATGCAGCTTTTAAGATAAATACTAAGTATAAAGAACAATATTATGTATCAGAATTCGTAGGTTTTACGCAGGACAATACATCGCTCCCTGAGGGCGAAACATTACCTTGCTAAGAACAATGTCTCCACTCTGGAACACCCCTCCTATTCTCCCAATCTTTCACCACCTGATTTTTACCTGTACCCACGGCTAAAAATGAAATTGAGGGGTCAGTGTTATGCTAATCCAGCAGAGGTGATAGAAAATGCGACGAGGCAGCTGAAGGCACTTTCAGAAAATAGTTTCTAGGAGTGTTTTAGACTGTTGTACCAAAGGTGGAACAAGAGTGTAATTGTAGGAGGGATATAAAAGAAATTAATGTAAAAATGTATCTTTTTTCAATAAAAATTTATTGACCAATTCCGTAAATATTTTGACGCTACCTCGTGTGTCTACAGTGGATATTAGGTATTGCAGTAAGTCCTTTTTACCTTCCGTCATCTTTAGGTAAGGTAGGTATTGTCTTTGGTCATAAAATTCGGTGGTGAG